>MJUT01016341.1:520332-540891 GCA_002080005.1 Gigantidas platifrons | reverse complement strand
TTCACTTACTTTGAGTGATGTGAAGGTTTGTTTGAGGCTATATTTGTGATGTTTCACTTACTTTGAGTGATGTGAAGGTTTGTTTGAGGCTATATTTGTGATGTTTCACTTACTTTGAGTGATGTGAAGGTTTGTTTGAGGCTGTATTTGTGATGTTTCACTTACTTTGAGTGATGTGAAGGTTTGTGTGAGGCTATATTTGTGATGTTTCACTTACTTTGAGTGATGTGAAGGTGTGTTTGAGGCTGTATTTGTGATGTTTCACTTATTTTGAGTGATGTGAAGGTTTGTTTGAGGCTATATTTGTGATGTTTCACTTACTTTGAGTGATGTGAAGGTGTGTTTGAGGCTGTATTTGTGGTGTTTCGCTTACTTTGAGTGATGTGAAGGTTTGCTTGAGGCTATATTTGTGATGTTTCACATACTTTGAGTGATGTGAAGGTTTGTTTGAGGCTGTATTTGTGATCGTTTTACTTGTGTGATCTGAATTCATGAAAATGCATAAGAAACAACCATGTAAGGAGGGTCTTTAAATATTGCATGGAAGGATTTAAAACAAAAATTAATATACAAAGAAAAGGAATTTTAACAATTATACAATTTAAGGGTAGGCAAAAGTGTAAATCGGACAATTTAATTGAACCTACAAATTCATCATTTCGTTGTAGTGGTTGTTTTTCAGAGTTTTCCTAAAAAATATGAAAAAAATATTTATAATACAATAACATGTATATTATATTTTTATTTTTCCCAAGTAAATGTTAAAATTTTCAATAACACTTTGAGTTTGCTTTTGTTAAAACTGAAAATAAACAAAATTCAGAACATTTATAAACATATGGTATCCCCCCCCCCCCAAAAAAAAGAGAGAAATATTGCCAAAGTTTATATTAAACACAGAATGACCTAGAATACCAAGGAACATTTACGTTTATGAAATCTAGCAACAATATCTACAGTACAAGGCATCCAATTACCAGAGCTTTTATTAAACATAGAAGAATGACGTAGCTAGCTGACATCATAATCACAACAAATTTCTTACTGCTGCTTTTGCTGTATTGGACGGAACACCATTGGTGCTTACTACAGCAGACTTTTCTGGATCAGTCACATGTCCATTTGAAGTAATTTTATTGGCTGCATCCTGGATGATGTCACTGACCTTCTTGTCAATCACATGACTATTTGACATATTGTGATTGTCTGTTTCGTTGATGTTAGTAACCTTTTCATCTGGTATTGTTATTGAGATAGTTGAAAGGGCAATCTTATTCTATATCAAATAATTAAATAAATGGTGACTTCAGTTTATATGTCAAGATTTCAAATGGGTTCAGTTCTTTTTTATATCAAGATTGGTACTGTCAAGTATTGCCATACATTTCAAATTGTCAAAATTGTCAAAATTTTACAAATTACAGTGGCACATTAGTTAGCCATTGTAGCAATAAGATTGACTATTACAAAAACCAAATTTATTTATAAAGTTTTCACCCCATTTCTGTTATTTTATTGATTTACTTTAACTGAAGGCCTATCATTCCGAATTCATCCCCAAGCTAAAAAAAACAATTCTCAACTATGTCATTCTATAAATAGATTATTTAAACACTGGTTTAACTTACAGTATCTTCAGAATCTGGTGCTTCAACAGTAAGAGTGTGTCGTATGGGAGTATGTTCTGCTACCACATGCTGTAAGGGAGAAATCATTAAATGCATATCAATCAGGATTTAAACCAAAACAATTTTTTCATTAAAGACATGGTACATCTACCCACCTGTCTAGTATAATATAAAGCAATTTTATCTGGAAAAAAAATTTTAACGCCACTTTCAAGTTGGACAGAGTGATAATGTACTATTTGCATGTTCCTCCAAAATTTTCTAAACAGATGTGTAATAGATACAACATTATGTGATAAAGTTTGTCAGTGACTTGAGACAGGTTGGTGGTTTTCTCCGGTTTCCTTCACCAATAAAACTGACTGCCAGGATATAACTGAAATATTGTTGAAAGCAGCAGTAAACACCATTACCCCTAACACTAACCCCATAGACAGATTAAGGTGGTACCTAATACTACAGGGAGATAACTCTTTAAAATCAGTTGAACGTTTTGATCATATGATGTTTGTATGCAGATTTCAAGCATCTCAGTGATCAAAACCACAGAGAGAAAAGCTGCTATGTATTACAGTGGATATATTCAAACACACTGCCAAAAAAATAAGGAAATTAAACGAGCAGATCAAATTTTACCTGAAGTGTAAGGTACCACCTTAAATTGAAAAATTAATGACTGCACAAAGTATAAAATTTTGTAAATATTTGACATGTTTGGTTGATACAAAAATCACCGTCCAATAAGATGGTGTGAATATGACACCTTACAATAGTAGAGCAATGAACATACAGAATCAATCTATAGGAGATATATATCACCAACATTGAAACATTCATCAAATTCAGTAATAATCTGGAGTTAGATATCTCAACATCGGCAATGCAGATTTTATTGTATATTCAATAAATGAAAAACGGAATACAGTAGTTCCCCTCTAATAAGGCGACTCCCATCAAAAGCCACCTCTCTTATATCAGATCTGATTTCAAAAGCACTGAGATAGTAAAATACTACTAAGTTGTCCCCCTCATAAGAGGCCATCCTCTATAAGGATGAGGGCCCAGTTGGCTCAATCAGTTAGGTAGTTGGATTACCTAACACTCATACAAGCCTATCACCAATACGGCGTGGGTTCGGGACCGGATTTGTAAATTACAAAAAAGGGTGCACTCGACTCGCAGCCGCAAGTGATAAAGTTTACCAGTTGCTTTCCCATGGTTGGTAGTTCTCTCTGGGTACTCCGGCTTCCTCCACCACTAAAACTGGTCGCCATGATATAGCTGAAATATTGTTGAAAGTGGCGTTAAAACACAATAAATCAAATCAATCAAATCTATAAGGCCACTTTTTCATTACAGAAGGGGCGGCCTTATAAGAGAGGGACTACTATATACATAAAGTTGAACCTGTCTAAAGGCCACTCTATATAACAAATCACTGTCTTTTAAGGGAAGTCTTATATTTCCCATTAATGAATAGTACATATATTTTTAACCTGTATATAAAGGGCAACTGCTCATAAAGATCACCTTTTCTGGTATCCTTGAGTACCCTTTATATACAGGTTTGACTGTATAACTATTTAATCTTATAAAGACAAATTGATTGAAATAATTTAGTCTTATCACATTTTTCCTGTCCTTTGCCTGGATCTAGATGTCTAACATCTGTGACACTGTGTTCATTGTGTTTGACATTTCCCAACGAATCAGATATTATTATTGATTTTTATACAGTTTTGATTATACTTACATCACCATGTTGATCTGGCATATAACACCCAACATCAGCTGGATCTGCAACACAAATATATTTCTTCACATTAATATAAATTCATAATGTGTGTGACCAATGTCACCAGAGATGTCTGAATGGAAAATCATAATGTGTGTGACCAATGTCATCAGAGGAGTCTGAATGGAAAATCATGTGTGTGACCAATGACATCAGTAACTCGAATAATACTGCACCCTCTATCGGCACTATCGCTAGATAAGGGCTTGAACACGTCCAATGGAAAAACTCTGTCAGCTGCTGTCTGGTTCAGACGACCAATCAAATGTCAGATATTAGCATGTATGCACATTAGTGACTTCCTTTACTTCCATTTGTAATATTGACAAAACAAACATGGAGAATGATTGTGCCTTTGCAAATTTAGAAGACAAATAGACCTTTAAATTCAAAGAAAAACAAAAGGTGGCTGGCTCCATTGGACATTATTTACAAACACTTGCTTAGCTCCTCCTATTTTACGTGCCATTCATGCCTAATGGCGATGTCGTAATACCCATAAGTCATAGCGATTTACTATTTCCAGTTTCACGGATTTTATCAATGAATGCATCCAGGCGTTACTGTAGCGACCAGCGGGAGCGTAATATAACGACTGGATTATTCGGGTTATGACATCAGAGGAGTCTGAATGGAAAATCATAATGTGTGTGACCAATGTCATCAGAGGAGTCTGAATAGAAAATCATAATGTGTGTGACCAATGTCATCAGAGAAGTCTGAATGGAAAATCATAGTGTGTGTGACCAATGTATTCAGAGGAATCTGAATGGAAAATTATAATGTGTGTGACCAATGACATCAGATCTAGAGGAGTCTGAATAGAAAATCATAATATGTGTGACCAATGTCATCAGAGGAGTCTGAATGGAAAATCCTAATGTGTGTGACCAATGTCATCAGAGGAGTCTGAATGGAAAATTAAATTACATTCTAATCAAAAAGAAGAATGTATTCAGGTTATTGTCATATTGCCCTACAATGCTTTATCACATAGTTTATTAGAAAGTTCTCAACAATGATAACAAACTAATACTAAATATAATTTAAAAAAAAAATTAAATTAAAAAAAAAACTGCTGAAAGAGATAATTTATTTATATTCGTCTACTTGTAATTATAAAAGAGAATATATCCCTATGATCAAGGCATGAGTGGATGATATTTGTTTTGTTTTATTATAAGTTTAATAATAAAATGGCAGAATATAAAGAATTATCTAAAATGACAATGGATCTTTCCTTTTTAAGGTGGTACCTAACACTACAGGGAGGTAACTCTATTCTAACGGACAATATTACCGGTATCAGTGAAGTGTTTTAAAAGTTCGCTTCAATTTCAAGCGCTTAGCTGACACAGATGTACAATGTTTACTAAACGGACGCTGTGCTGATAGGACTTAATGATTGTTTTACATTTTTTAGTGTCTCTAATAAATAGTATTTACTGATCATATATGGTATCAAAAAATTGTAACGATGGGTAGAGATAGGTGTCGCCGTGGTTACTTTATGGCAAACAAGACATAAAACAAACGATCTTCTTTTTTCAAAAAATTAAATAGTGAACGGAAAACCACATTTTTTCTAGACCCAAAATTACATGACCACAACCTCTACACAGAATCATGTACACATAATCTGCTTGATATTGGTTGAGAAAAAACAATAGACGAGAATGATATGCATGTCAGCAATGGATGGAAGGAGGGTAGAAGTAATGGTAATGGAGATGTACTGCTGCCGGTGTAACTTGCCATTACATTTATCCAATATAGGTGGTGAGAGATAAAAAAGGTCATCAACTACAATACAATTGAGATTTATGCTTTTAACTTACCAGGAACAAGGAACAGGAACACAATAATACCAACGCCAATCGTGATCAATCCAGGTACGACAAACGACCAGCCCCATGCCGATGTGACAAAAGCTCCCGCTATCAATGACCCAATGATGTTACCTACAGACGTGTGGGAGTTCCATACACCCATGATGAATCCTCGTCTGAAATATAACAAGAGGCTCACCTGAGTCTGTAAATCACTAAAGCTGGTTAAATTTACTTTGTTTATTTAATGATTATTAAGCTGGTTAATTTTACTTTGTTTATTTAATGATTATTAAAGCTGGTTAAATTTACTTTGTTTATTTAATGATTATTAAAGCTGGTTAAATTTACTTTGTTTATTTAATGATTATTAAAGCTGGTTAAATTTACTTTGTTTCTTTAATGATTATTAAAGCTGATTAAATTTACTTTGTTTATTTAATTATTATCAAAGCTGGTTAAATTTACTTTGTTTATTTAATGATTATTAAAGCTGGTTAAATTTATTGTTTATTTAATGATTATTAAGCTGGTTAAATTTATTTTGTTTATTTAATGATTATTAAAGCTGGTTAAATTTATTTTGTTTATTTAATGATTATTAAAGCTGATAAATTTACTTTGTTTATTTAATGATTATTAAAACTGGTTAAATTTATTTTGTTTATTTAATGATTATTAAAGCTGGTTAAATTGACTTTGTTTATTATTCAATGACTATTTATATGCAGTCTTGATTCAATCAGTTTCATTGTTTTTTGGGGCTATCATGGTTGTGATCATATGGTAGTTGGATTTATGACTACCTATGCAATCAATGCCTATCACTACTAATGTTTTGAGTTGTGACCACCACGATATAACTGAAATATTGCTATAAGCAGCATCAAACACCATAAACCATATTTGATGATGGAAGGTACATGATCAATGATTCTGATCAGAATTGTATCATTTTCCCATTGTGTCCTTTATTGATTATGTCTGCCATCTTAGAATTCCATACAACACAATAAAAATGGTCATTCATGTACAAATTAAAGTTACAAATGTTTATAGGATTAAGGGTTAGGATTATGGTGTTTAATGCCACTTTCAACAAGAATTCACTTATATCGTGGCAGTCAGTAAGAAAAAGAAGAGTTTTATTGGTGAAGTAAACCGGAGTATCCGGAGAAAAACCACTGACCTGCCGCAAGTCACTAACAAACTTTATCACATAATGTCGTATAGAGTACAAAATGGTCATGCATGAGCGGGATTCAAACTCACAACTCTAGGGGTGATAGGCACTGATTGCACATGTAGTTGTACAAATCTTTATGAATCATTTTTGAAAGGACTATCTTGAATGATCATTATAGCTTAGCTTTGTTTAAATTTGTAATTTCTAAGAAAAAATTTTTCTTACAAATAAACATATGTTAAATTATGTCCTACGATGGTGGTCATACATGTATTAGATTTCTGATCAATTACAAAAACATAAACATGGTAGAGGACCTTCAAGGAACATTACAACTAAATTTCTTTTCAAATGGTACAAAAGTTAACAGACAAAGCAGTTGATCAGGGGTGATTCTTAATAGAAAATAAAATAACTAAAAATCAATGAAAAAGAGCTGAAAACATATACACCCCCTTTAAAAGGTGCATTTTTGACGTGATATGACCATGTCCTGCACCTTTTGGGGAAAAAATCAGAGAAAAATAGGTGAAATCAGTTAAATAACTGAAAAAAATATCATCCCTGGATGATTAATGACAGTATCTCACATTTTAACAAGAGTACGGTAATTGTATGTCTGTATTATATATAACCATGATTTCACCTTATAAAGACAAGTTAAAAGAAATAATTTAGTCCTTTCACATTATTCCCATCCTTTGCCAGGATCTAGATGTCTAACATCTGTGACACTGTCTTCATTGTGTTTGACATTTCACAATGAATCAGAGAAATTGATTTTTGACCATCCATTCAACTTTCCTTATGTTTAATGTATCTTTTTTGAAGTAAACATAGAATTGCCAACACAGGATATTTTGGGGTAAAGAAAATATCAAGTTTATAACAGTGAAATCTGTCTAACCCAAACCATTTTGGGAATATCTATTTTGTTCAGAATAGACAGGTATTTGGTTTACACAGGTTAAATTATCAACAATTTTCATTGGGACTTTATATTAGGTTCAGTGTATACAGGATTCTGGTTTATTCAAGGTACGATTAAGACAGGTTTCACAGCATCAATTCGCTTAATAGTTCTAAATTTGTCATATACCAAAAGTTGATTGAATTTCTAAATTAAATTTTTTTAACTTGCATTGTCAATAAGTAGAAAATGATTGATTACTTGATTGGTATTTAACACCAACTTTAGCAGTATTTCAGCCATATTGTGGCATGATAAGTAAGTAGAAAAAGATAACAAGTAAAATAACATCTTCACTTCACTAGCCACCAAGATTCTTAACATTCTAGACGTATAAAGTGCCAAACAGAATATTTCTAAACATTACAACAAAACTTTGGTTTAAAATCTAAACTCAACCTCTCTACATTACACGTTACTCATGTTGAGTTAAACTTACTTGCCCTTTCCATACCAGTTACCCACACAAGTTACAACACTTGGCCAACCTGTGCTTTGTACCAGACCACTTATAATCTGAAAAATTCAATATAAGAAAATTCTTTGAGCCCTCAGAATGTGAAACAGCCATGTCTCATCTTCATAAGTGTGATATGATAGTTTTCTTACATACAGAGGTTCAGAGTCACAAAGAAGACAGATATCTTAACTAAGGGCAGATGAAATTTCTCATTTCTGTAATTTCACTGTCTTGTACTGTCAATGGGGTTACATTTTATTTCTACCCAGCAACTAAAATGTAATGAATGAGATGATTGTACAATGATGTCACCCAAGAGTTACCTCCCATTTTGTCTGATTGCATGTTTCCATACAGATAAACTTATTTTAAAGCTATTTCCTATGCTTTTTTATTTATTCAAACTTGTGTTGTTACATAAAATAAACAAATGGAAAAATTCTCAAATATAAACTTACCGGCTGTCCTGGTCGTGATCGTATGGCAGTTGGATTTACAACTACCTATGTAATTAGTGCACATCATGTTGTGAGTTCAAATCCCACTCGGGTGAGGTGTACTCAATACAACATTATGTGATAAAATCTGTCAGTGACTTGCGGCAGGTCCATGGTTTTCTCTGGGCACATTGGCTTCCTCCACCAATAAAACTGATCGCCATGATATAACTGAAATATTGTTGAAAGTGGCATTAAACACCATAAGTCCTAGTCAAATATAAGCTTTATCATAGTTTTGGATTTGTAAATCACATGCTACATATATACAACAGGAAGTAAAATATGACTTACCTGTATAATAACAAAGAAGTATATATTGTGTATATTTAAAAAGTATCCCATTCCAAAGGCTCCAGTCATTATACCAACCAGAATCATACCACCAGACAGAAAATATCTCAAATTCGTACGCTCTGCGATATGTCCACTGAAACATTTAATAAATATATCATTAATAGGTTTACATACAATCTTTAATATGGTAAAGAAAATATTTAACAATATACCTTAAAATGTCCACTTTCTAGAATAATAAGTTCACATGTTCAAATTGTCTCTAATATGTCACTTAAAAGAGATATTAATTAAAAATGGAATTATAAGGTGTGCATCTGTCACTAAACTCTGTGTACTGAAAAATATTTTTGTTACTTTTGTTTACTTCAGTCTTATTACCACTAAAACACATTTACAGTAAAGGTTATGTTTGACACATTGACAAATGTTCCATCCTCACATTCCCATTCTTTTTGATGAATTACTTTAAGTCAAAAGTAGCAATAACTCCTTCAAAAATGGTCCATTCAAACTGCCTTAAAAATATATAATACAAATCCTGATATAGTTAAAAACAAGCATGCCAAGGTTTGAGGAATTCTCATTTAAAATATACGAGGAGTTGCACCTTTTTGATGAAATATACTAAGTGAAAAAAGGGCAATAACTCCTTCAAAATTAGTCCAATCACATTACCATGACGATATTCAAATTTTAATATAGTAATAACAAGCATGCAAAGTTTGAGGCATTTTAATTTAAAATATGGGAGGAGTTGCATGTACAAACTTTTGTAATGGAGAGAAGGACAGGACTGTCAGGATTCTGGTTTATTTAAGGTTCTGTTTAGACAGGATTCACTATTTTATCTACACTCAGTTCTAAATTACAATACAAATCATGTGGGATTATGGGATATCAAAACCTTTTTTTTTGTCATTGAACATGTGGTCTCTTCAATTTTCCAACCTCCAATACATAACATTAACAACATCAACTTCTTCCGGGTGCTTTGAAAAGTAATGACAAGAGATTTAAGTTATAACTACACAAAAGGTCACAGGCTATGTTCAGAGACATAAATCTAATTTTATTTCGGTCATTTGTATGTTATATATAGAGCACCAAAATCCTGGTATTCAATTCAAAATCATTCATAAACACAAATAATTTATATCAACAATGGTAACCCCCCCCCCTCCCTGATAAAGATAATAGTGGTCATCAAAACATTGGCTTAATCAAATTGATTTATATATATTAAGACATAATGAATTTCATGTTTATTTTTTAATATTCTTCAAGATAAGGAATGGAAATCAACATGTTTACGATAAACATTTCAAATAGGACCGAGTTATTTTAACATTCAAATCTATGTTCACTACCTGAAAGGATGATAATAAGATGTATTTCGATATCAAATAAGTTCAAGTGACATTAATAAGATGTCAATCTTATCTGTGTCAATAGTCTCGAGGTCTATGTCATAGACTAAGTAGAACTCATTTCTGGTCTTCTAACTTATGTTGCTTGACCCTTAGTTTTCTGTGTAATATTTCGTAGATCATTGTTTGTCCTTTTTCTTTTGGCCATTGACCGTCAACTGACCGTTAGTTTTTTGCATAATGTTTTGTATATCATTGTTTAACTGTTTTCTTTTGGCCATTGTGTTGACTGTCCTTCAATTTGCAGCTTCTGAATACTGCTTTGGTATTTTCAAACTTTTATTAATGCTGTATCAGAATTGTTCATATTTGTTGTCTTTTATTAAGGTGGTACCATACACTTCAGGTAAAATTTGATCTGCACGTTTAATTTTCTATTTTTTTGGCAGTGTGTTTGAATATATCCACTGTAATAAATATGAAAATTTTAACAAATTCCAACCAACAGACTCAGAGCTATAAATTCACTAGCCACATAGCAGCTTTTCTCTCTGTGGTTTTGATCACCGAGATGCTTGAAATGTCATACAAACATCATATGATCAAAACGTTCGACTGATTTTAAAGAGTTATCTCCCTGTAGTGTTAGGTATCACCTTAAACAACTTATAAAATGATTTTCAATTCTTTTAAAACCATTAAAACATAAAACAATGTAAATATAGAATTCTAACATGACATCCTTCGTTCACTTTGTAGACAAACGAGGGATTTATCGATGGTATAATCTCATTTGTACATACACCGGTAAATGTGACTGAGTTTTCCATTGGCAGCATAAATTGTGTGCGACATTTTCCACAAACGTATATTTAAATTACCGTCTTCCAATCAAAGTATACTACCGTATTTGTACTCTTAGACATATCAGATTCAAAATAAATCATGGAAGCTAGAATGTGTTTTGAGTTTTAACATGGGTTAGCGGATATTAGTAAATTTTATCCGCCAACCCATGTTACAACTCCCAACACATTCTGGATGACGGAACAAGAGGCTCTTATGGGATGTTTTTTTTCTAGTTAAAAGATGCCTGAACAAGAGACTCTTATGGGATTTTTTTCTGGTTAAAAGATGACCAAACAAGAGCCCTTAGGAGATTGTTTTTCTAATAAAAAATGTTTTCAAGAATGAGGCAATAATTTCTGCACCTATATTTATTTTCTATAAATAAACTCTTCAAATTACATTAAGTTAAGGTACATACACACAGCTGAATAAGTTGTTTGTTAATCAAACATGTCACAGTTTTTATCTTCTATAAGTGTTTTAGAATTGATTAATGATGATCAACTGCAATTCAAACACCTCTTTCCTGATTGGATGATAGACAACGGTAATTAAAAAAAAAAATCATAATACCGCAAACAAATGTTGAACTTAGTATTTGGTCTTTCAAGGAAAACATGTGTTTATACATGTATCCCCATTGAATTAAAAGTATAGCAAAGTTTAATATGGTCTATTACTGATTAAAATAAGAATTTTCAATGGTGATCAAATTTTAATACACACACTTCTCTTTAGTTGTAATCAAACATGCCAAATGAGGAAGCAAAAAGCAAATAAAGCTATAAGAGGCTTTATAAAGTTCTTATGAAGTCATTAAGTAATCAAATGGCCCTAAAAAGGTAAAAAGTGGTTAACACACAAATATCACATACAACATCTATAGACTATACTGATGCAAAACAACAAATAAACATGATACCTATATGTCTGCCAATCTAAGTAAGCAACTAAAAAAAGGATTTTGTAGGTATTATTTTTTTTCTCCTAAAAAAAACATCTAAATTAATAAAAGCAACAAAAGTTGTTTTCTTGTTGAGTTCAATATCTCCAAAGAAACTAAAATAAACTAAAGATAACTTGATAAGGTCAAGGTTAAAAACTAGATCATCTGACATGTCAGAGCATATTAAACTTGAAACGTGACATTCATTACCACCAAATAAAGAATTTCAATTTAAAATTCCATACAGAAGGTTTTGGAACTCAGTATTTTTTGCATTTGTTGTTCTGAGGTGTCACATGCTGTCTCAAGATCTAGAAAATTGCTATGTAATTATAATAAGATTATTACAATATTCCATTACTGTCTATATACATATTACAAGGATAAAAAATGTATAGCCTTGGTTACTAGGTTATGACTGTAACACTACTATGACTTTCAAAGTATTTCAGTTATATTGTGGTGGGCAGTTTTATCAAAGGAGTAAAACATAGTACAGGGAGAATACCATTGACACAGAATGTTCCTAGGATATTAGAGTCAACTGTATGCACTTGGCTTCCTGGTCAATGCCTGCACATGTCTAATAGTATAATTAACAAACTAGAGCAAAGATAGGATCATTTCAACATGGTTAAATATAGATAAAACACGCAACAAAAAAAAAGGTCAGGAAAACAGACATATTTTTATCTAAAGTTATCTTATTTTTGGGCCAAGATAATCCAAAGGGATTCACTGACCATCGACAAACAGTTTTGTTTTATGTCAAGCAGTGTAAATATATACAGGAAAACCTGCACATGAGGTCACCTCTATTAAGCAGTTACCTGCATTAAAAGATCACCTTTTTCTTGTCCTGTTATAGAAAATTTCATATGAATTGAGCCTCTTTTAAGAGGTTACCTGTCTTAGAAGACCACTTTTTCCTTGTCCCAAAATGTGACCTCTTAATACAGGTTTGGCTGTATCCAACCTACTCATCTGTTTTCATACATAGATGGTGTACAGAAATGGAGACATTACCATGGTATTATTTCACCCCAATTTTTACTGTAGTGTGTATATAACAGCTCTAAATTTCACAGGACACAATTTTATTTTAAACATTTGGTATTTTACTATTACGTTTTGTTCAATCTCATACAATTAGATGCTTGTTGCATCTTTTTCATTTGTAAATATTTATTTATTATTTCTTTATTTATTTTTTTATTTTTTCGAAGATACACTAACATCAAACAACATCCTGTAACGGGTTAGGGTTATGGTGTTTAATGCCACTTTCAACAATATTTCAGCTATATATTTTTATTGGTGGAGCAAAATCGGATAAAACCACGGCCTGGCGCAATTCACTGACAAACTTTATCCTTTAATGGGGTCATGCATGTCAGCTAACCTTTCATTCACCTTTGACCTGTCCAATGATATGCATGAATCTTAAATATATTGAACAATCAAACAACAGTTCTCAGCATGTCCTCAGTGTTAATACTGGTAGGTTCACAGCTGCTATGGTCTGTTGAAATATGAATGAATTTTGACAAGAACCATTCAGAATTATAATTTTAATGCTATGATTTGATCTTGTTGAAATACATTACAAGGAAATTTACTATATATGTGACCTTTAAAGAGAATATGAAACAATTGCAATATGATGTGGATATCTGACAAAATGATAATTTAATAATTAAGGCATGTCACAGAAAGGTTGTATAAGGCTACCAGTATTTGATTCACTCATTTACATCTATATACAACTGTACTTTGATTTACATGTCAGCCCAGTTGAACAATATACATGTACAATGAAAACAAAATGTTTGTTCTGTTTGTTTGATGGCGTTTAATGCCACTTTAAAAAAATATTTCAGTTATATCATGGTGGTCAGTTTTATTGGTGGAGGAAACCGGAGGACCTGGAGAAACCACCCACCTGTCGCAAGTCACTGACAAACTTTATTACATAATGCTGTACACCTCCCTCTGATCGAGATTCGAAAAATAACTGTCTACCTAGATTAAGAAGAATGTTACCTAAAAAACATTCCAAAAGCATAACTGAATAGAAAAGCAAGATCTAAGCTGCCTAGCAACTGCTTGTGATTTGGTTGATCTGAAAAGAAATTAACAAAATTAATTTAAAGTTAATATTTATCTGACCTAAAAAGAGACAATGTGTCAAATAAACATTTCAGTTTGGTGTAATGGATGAACCTCAGTCTAAAAACCCACTTCAGATTTCAGTGTACACTCTTTGTAACCTTTTTTGACAATATCATTGCATACATGTATTTTTGTACATTGTATGTATATTAATGAAGGAAACATGTACTTATGATAATGAGTTCAAGTACATTGTACATGTACATGTAGTTATAATTTCTTTGAAGAGTTCAATAGGTCTTTAAAAATTGTCTTTAGAATGTTTTTCAAATGTATTCTTATAAATTTTTCTCCATAGGAAACCTAGTTATCAATTACAGGTATACATGTAGCTCACAACATGATACTATTCGCTCTCACTCCATTCATCTTAACATACAAACTATTAAAAAAATAAAAAATGTTAACTTGACCTTGACATTTATGGTCAAGATAAGTCACAGTGACCTCATTTTTATATGTAGCATTCTGTGTAAATGACCTAATACATATATTACATACAAATTATGATGGTTGTGGGGCTTAAGACAAACTAGAGGCTCTTATGAGCTTGAATTCAAGGATTTTTTTCAACTATTGCATATTTTAGCATCTGTTATATGTCAATTCGGTTGTTTCGAATCATTTCCATCCCGTCAAAAATTTGCTATTTTCGTCTGGCAGATCACATGATTTCGTTGGAATATTCTGCATTGAACTTCCGGTGTCAATGTACACAACAAAAACTCCAATCGATATGTGCCGTTTTAACGTTCGATCCTCAACTTTAAAAAAATCTTATTTTCTGTAAAAGACAGATATCAATTAAATTATTTTATTTGTACCAAAGACTTCAAATGAGAGACAATTACTTCTTTCAAATTAAATTTGCTTTCTTTCTTTATTTGCGGTTGTCAGCATCAAAGGAAAACGATCTGCCTTTATGTAGATATTTCTGATATCACACAGACAGTGAGGTACCGAACAACAGTATTTATTCAGCGGTCTCCTTGGCGTCTCCATATTACAATTACTTACAATCTACCGCATCTACGACTATGATATGCTGACGTTGTCACAGTAATAGCGTAAACACCGGAAGTCGCCTGCCGATTAGTTCAGAAGTCAAGACACGAAAAAGACGGAACGTGGTCGGAATTGACATGATTCGAAACAACCGAATTAAAATATTTTGAAATCCAATTATTCCATGTCACAGCTATAATTCTTCTGGTTTCAGCTAGAACTGTACGTTTGCTAACCACTTTTCCCCAAAAACAATTTATAAGGTCTGAGAGTCTTCCGGGATATTTACAAAAGTTAGAATTCAAATATTTTGACATTTCATGTTCTGAAGCATATATGTCTCCATTAAAATAAGGTTAGTACAAATCACAAAAAAGTTTGGGCCTTGATAACATACAAGGTATAAAAATTAACTTATTTGGCCTTGACATCACAGGTGAAGGATGGATAGCTAAAAATTTAACACAAGAGGTGTGTATCAGGGTGTGAAATCATACCAGTGGTTAGGCTAATGGTCAGAAGTTAGGGACTTAGTAATCCCACTCTACAATGGTAGCATTTTATGCTGATATTACCCTATATTTACCCCCCACAGTCAGGACAATGACAGATATTTAATTTGATGATTTTGTTTTTTCTAATGTGCAGGGTTAGGGTTAGGGTTATGGTGTTTAATGCCACTTTCAACAATATTTCAGCTGAATCGTGGCATTCAGTTTTATTGGTGGAGGAAACCGAAGTACATGAAGAAAACCACTGACCTGCTGTAAGTCACTGACAAACCTTATAATTTAATGTTGCATAGATTACACCTCGCCTGAGCAGTGTTCTTTAATGTGCAAGAGAATCCATCATTCCTTACAAGAATCACATTGATGATTTTATTTTTTGCTCTTTAAAGGCAGTGTCAGTTAAGCAGACGACAGTTCAGGAATTGTTGAAACATATCAAGTAAAATCTAGAGACATAACAGACTCTTGTATTGATCGGATAGGAAGTCTGCCAATACAAACATAAATAAATATCAGCCGAGTAATCCTGTATTGGCCTTGTAAAGTGTACATATTGTAAGGGCCATTTTATTTTGCTTTCAGACAATAACATGGTAGTTAATTAAAAATACCCTATGTCATTAACAACAGTACAGATATCATGACCATACTTATTGGTAACCTAACAGTTCACCTGATTAACATTTCAAACAATTTGTGCAACAGGTGTCTTTCATACATATAGGTATATTTGATTAAAATGTATGGCACTGTCTAGTACAGTCAATGAAAACTTACCAAAGGGGGGCCAGTCACAAAATGTTGTAGTATGATTATTTGGTGCAATGTCAATCCAATCGCCATCTTTGATTGGTGTTGAGCAATTTCTGTGTAGTACATTCTAAAAGGTAAAAGGTCAAATATAATTAGGTTAAAAATATATCAACAATCCATACAAATGATTAAAAATTTCTAAATCAACTAAAAATAAAACGTTTTTTTTTTGTTATTTATCAAAATTTTCATACCACTCAATTAAATGTTGATAACCGCCCACCAAGGATAACCAATGAAAGCTTTTCAGCTTATTTCCAATGGGGTCCTTTACAAATAATTCTAACAAAATTAAAAAAGAAAACAAATTTACTGTAACCGCAAAAACTCATTGAACATGTTTATTTGTTTTATATGAAAAGAGGTACATGTATGACGCATGGGAAAACATTCATTAGGTCATTTTAAAAGCAGATTCACCAAATTCACCCCTTTCACTGAAAATACTACGTTCTGAATTTCTTGGCCAATGTTGCCCATGTCTCTGGACTGTCCATTCTTGATTGGTTCTGACGTTCTTGGGGTTTTTTGCTGGTACATTCCAACAATGCTTTATCTATATGGTAAGTATTCACTTTGCATACTGTAATTATACCAGTCTTATAAATGCTAATGGTGTTTGTTTGTGAATCGTGGTGTCCAACATGTCTTATTTATATGAATAACATGGCAGGAACTGCTTACCCTTCTAGAGCACTTGGGTTCAACCTCAGTTGTTGGTGGGGTTCGTATTGCTCATCTTATTAGTATTCTGTGTTGTGTTTTTTGTTTTGTTTGTCTTCGTCCTGTGTCTTGTGTACCAAATGTTGCCAGTTTCTCTGGATTGTCCAAACTTGATTGGCCCTTCGATTTTCTCCAACATTTATTCAGAACTCATATTAAAAAAGAATCGACTTCTTTTATTGTTTTTAGTTTTCCATACATATAACTACAAGCAATTTAATCTGTGAGTACAAGCTATATCAATATAATATTGAGTGTTTATATGTGACTGATGGATAAAAATAAATACTTTATCATTGTGGGGTGCATTGTATTTCCAATGTCATTTAAAGTCAAGATTTCCCCTAAAGAGATAATTATGTGATCATTATCACAATTGGAATTACCCCTAAAAGTGTATGTTATTTGTTACAGCGTGTATCAACAATTTTTATTAGTCCACAGGTAGATGAGATTTTTCTTAATCATCTGCTAAAAAAGCATTTTGGAATTTTTTAAAAAGTACTTTGATATTTGATTCTAATACTGGTCGCGAAAATTTTCAAAAATAAAAATTTCATGGTGGGTACAGAGTACAAATGTAGGTATGTAGGGTTAGGGTTACGGTGTTTAATGCCACTTTCAACAATATTTCAGCTATATCGTATTGGTCAGTTTTATTGGTGGAGGAAACCAGAGTACCTGGAGAAAACCACAAACCTGCCACAAGTCACTGAAAAACTTTATCACATAATGTTGTATGGAGTATACCTCGACATGAACGGGATTCAAACTCACTTCATTAAGTGGTGATAGGAACTGATTGCATAGTTAGTTGTAAATCCAACTACCATACGACCTTGTAAGTATGTAAACAGTATCACGGTAAACAAAAATATTTTATTTTTTCCTTATACATGTATACAAAAAATGTACTTAACAACTGCAGCCACAGAAATTATACACTTATTAAAGAGACTGTATCATTCACTAAATTTAAAATGACAAATCGTACTAAACAAATATTATAATTAAACATCTGACAAACAATGTTTAATATTGGTGGCCATTGATCTTGTGTTTTTAATCTAAATCTACACAGGTCGTAATGATGCTGTACATGATATGTGGTAGTCTATTTTTTGATTCTTGAGAAAACTATTATAAAAGTTTACAGAATTTGACCCTTGTAGGCTCCCTACTAGCTCCTCTTCAGGGAGGATCAACTTTGAATCTCCTTCTCCTCCTATGAAGGATAACTCATGTCAAGTTTGATTCCAATTTGGTTCAGCAGAAAAAATTAAATTTGAAAAAAGTTATTTTAATGATAATAAAAACAGACAAACAGAAGAGGGACACCAAATGATGACAAAAGCCCACTTTGCCTATGGCTATATTAACAAATTAATTACCTTGACAATACTGATAGGTTTTTTTGCCATGTGATAACAAGTGTACACAACAAATGTTATAAGAAGGATGAACACTCTGTATCTGTAAAAAAAAATAAATAATGGTTACTTAATTAGTCAAAAAAAAAACTATCTAAGATTGTCAAACTACATAAAGACCTAGTAGGTTACCCATATGTTGATATCCTACATAATAATATTACAATACCCATCATCAAATAACCTTTTAGAGTGGATATACGGGTGGGTGGGCTATGGGGTTTAACACCACTTTCAACAATATTTCACTTATATCATGGCGGTCAGTTTTCACTGGGGTAAAGCTGATGACCGTAGCTGTAAATTACGGACAGTCCTAATTTGTGATTTCCTTGTGAAAAGTTCATAGATTACTATCGTACTAATGCATGTGTCATTTAAAATACATTATAGAAACAATTTAAACGACAAAAAAGATTCTTACCTGATTCCACGTCCGCCATCTTGGGATGACCATAATTGCAGTTACGGTCATCAGCTTTACCCCAGTGAGTTTTAGTGGTGGAGGAAACTGGAGTACCCTGAGAAAACCACTGAAATGCCACAAATCACTGACAAACTTTATCACATAATGTTGTATCGAGTACACCTTACCATGAACGGGGTTCGAACTCACAACTTTAGTAGTGATAGGCACTGATTGCATAGGTAGTTGTAATTCCAACTACCATACAATCATGACCACGACGACCCCTCCTACCCATATGTTGATATCCTACATATTACAATACCCGTCATCAAATAGCAAACACATACAGGGTGTGATAGTAACCTTTTTGAATGGATATACAATGAAACCTGTCTAAACCGAACTTCCTTGGGTCCAACTTTTGTGTTCTGAATAGACAGGTGTTTGGTTTATACATATGTACCGGGTAAATTAACCAATGTTTCCTTCACTGGGATTTTATTTAAAGTTTTTAAAGTTTGGTTTACACAAGATTCCGTTTATTTTCAGGGTTTGGTTTAAACAGTTTTTCAATATGCGTATTTCCTATATCTTAAGATAAAATAGGTTGTACAAAACCATGTACTTTGTTTTTGAAAAAAGAGCCTAAAAACTGTGCTCTTTGCAAATAAATATGAAAAGAAAGTTGATGGTCAACAATATTGTTTTTATTATTGTGGATATGTAATATACATGCAATCATAAGTAACAGAAACAATAAAAAAAAAATCGAGAAAGCATCAGAGATGCAACAGCCGAGTTGCAAGTCAAAATCTTGGGCCATTTAATTTGCCTATTCACCCTGATCATAAATATATATGGCTTAGAGGTGGGGATCTCAACCATTAAAAAGTTCACTTCAGGTAGGGGGTGGGGTATGACCCTAGGGCCTGAGTTATAATGCATTTAATTTGCCTAGTCACTCTGATCATAAATATATATGGTTTAGGGGTGGGGATCTCAACCCTTAAAAAGTTCACTTCAGGTAGGGGGTGGGGTATGACCCTCCCCCAGGGCCTGAGCTATAAGGCATTTAATTTGCCATCACCCTGAACATAAATATATATGGTTTAGGGGTGGGGATCTCAACCCTTAAAAAGTTCACTTCAGGTAGGGGGTGGGGTATGACCCCGGGGCCTGAGCTATAATGCATTTAATCTGCCTAGTCACCCTGATCATAAATATATTTAGTTTAGGGTGGGGATCTCGGTCATATTTTTTAAAACAGATTCCCCAGTGGGGTGGGGCTGAGCCCCGGGGATAAAAAATGTTGAATGCACAACTTCACATTGACATCTCCACCCATACCAAACATTAAGTTTCTATCTTTTGTAGTTTCAGAGAAATGTGTAATTCTCAAAATATGTACGTTTTGTATAAAAAACCATGATTTTACAAGAAAAAAACAATAGATTAATCTGAATTTCGAACTCGCTCTAAATAATAGTGTAATAATGCTTCCTACCAAAAATTAAGTTGATTGGCCAAAAACTAAGAGCGCTATCGCGTTAACAAAGATAATTCTCAAAATATGTACTTTTTCTATAATAAACCATGATTTTACAAGAAAAAAACAATAGATTAATCTGAATTTCGAACTCGCTCTAAATAATAGTGTAATAATGCTTC
>MJUT01016341.1:479231-505390 GCA_002080005.1 Gigantidas platifrons | reverse complement strand
CATTTAAAACAATTTTAAACAGTGATAGAAATTTACCCCGTAAACAATTTAGGCACGTTTTGCAGCTTTTATTTTAATATCCTGAAGGTACCTTTGTTTTTGTAAATGTTATATAGACTCGAACCAAAAGTAATATCTAATATCTGGTGAATTGTATCTTAATTTTGTTTAAAGCACAATTAAAAAATAAAAAACATATCGAATTTTATACTCATTTTCTTGATATCAATTCGGTTGTATTTCACTTTGACTATTTCAATTACGGAAGACGGACCGCAACCAGGAAAAAATGAATGAAATAGTGTTGTAATTAAATATCATGTCCTTGATGTACAACACTGAAAAATATTATTATTATAAATTTTATATCCTATTTTTTTATAACCTGACGATGTGCACGCCATGGCGTGACAACGCATATGCAGCTACGCCTCTGTGATTTCTTGATAATACCAGAGAGACAACTTGTCTGTAACAATTTTGTAACATTTTATTGAACAGACATTAAATATTTATTACAACGACATTAACAAAGAATATCCTTTTTTTCATCTCAAAATTATTTTTTTCTTTCGAAATTGTGGTACGGTTTTCCGTACCAGCCAGAAAAAGGGGTACGGTCGGAACCGTACCAACCGTATCGGGTGCTACGGCAGTGAGTTGCAATGAGGCCTATAAACCCTTCAACTATGAGTATAATATTATGCCTCACGGCAAGTTCAAGATTGCCTCTAATGTGCCTTTTGCTTTGTTTTGTTTGATGTTTATAATTAGTTGGCTAGAAATCAATTATAATTAGTTAGCTAGAAATCAACAGATAAAGAACTTATTTATTGTTAATTTCAATTGCCTTTTTTTGTCAGACATAATTTGTTTTGAAATATTGACGTCACGCAAAAGGGGAATTTCGGAGCTAACTTACAAATCATATACGGTAAGGTGCCATTTCCGTCAGTAACTGAGTCTTAGTCTGTTAACTTATTTATTGTCCCTTTATTGAGAACATGGAAATAAAATTTAATTGTCTTTATATATTTTTTTTGCATATATTTTTTACCGAGGCAGCTGCCTCGGTTGCCTCAACGTAAGCTACGCCTTTGGTGTGAATTGCTTCAATCTCCACATATCACTAGGTCAACAGTTATCATAGATTAGTAGGTGATGGTAATCATCCATGTAATTGGCTCAGTGGGGTGTTTGCAAAATTTCACCGGAGGCAATTTCTTGGCATGATTTGTTCCAATTCTAGGGGGGGCCCCGTGCGCCCCCCTTTGGATCCGCCCCTGATTTGTATGCTTCGAAATGTAACCTTCGTCTGTTTTAGGTACGACACCTGTTGTGAAGCCTTCATTTGCAACGTCTGTACAAATGAGGCAATAATCAATTGTTACTCTGGGTTATTTTTAAAGCCCGTCGATATTTTAACGAACGAAATATTAATTCAAATTCAAATTCTTTATTGCCTTTAAACATAAGACATGTTTGTGACATATTCAAAACAAAACAAATAACAAATAAACGTGATACATTACAATGAGAATATCTGAATTAAAAAAGTAACATGTCATATTAGAAGACTTCTGCCCTCAGTTCTAATGACCGTTTTATAAAAAAGCCAATAATGCTAACATGCTCTATTATTTTAGGATTGAGTAAATAAGAAACTATATTGTTTTCTGGTAACAATGAAAGATCCTTTATTTTCGAAAACAAATTTTCTCTAAGTTGTTGGTTTAATTTACAATATATAAGAAAATGGGTTTCATCGTCTACCTCTTTGCAAATTTTACATAACCCTTCCTCTTTCAGAATTTTAAAATATCGACCCTTTTCTTTTTCTAAATTGTGGTCACTGATGCGCATTTTGGCAAATAATCTTCTGATCGTAAAGTTATCATAATTCAAGTAAAATTCAGGTTCTGTTGATTCTTTTATATTTTTGTATAGACAGAGCTTACTAGTTATTAATACATATATGTCACCAGCAGCTTTAAAGATATTTCGCATAAATCTGAAATTTTATCAATGAAACACCTCAATCTGTTATTTACTATTTACGTATCTTAACTACCAATACATGTAAAAGTCGTCTTTTATATACGTTGACAGTTAAGGTATGTGATAGTAAATTACTGCGAATGAATTAATTCATTGATAAATCTACCGATTTACTGTGGATGATTTGATACTCCCATAAAGCTTTAACTGGACAAAGGTCGTTTTGGGAAGTGTTCTGTTGTACAAGCAATACCGGGATATGTTTTCCAGAACTGTGTTTGAACTGACTCATTCGAATTTCAATGGCAACTGGTAACTGAGAATTGTCGAATGTAAACTTGATGTTGCTCAACTGTAAATTATTACCCGTAGGTGGAAGTTGTCCAGTTATTTCGCCAACTCGTAAAAACGCATGAAATGCCAGAAGATACATGGCTTTTAGTAGTTTGGACATAAAAAGGGAAGTACATGTATGAGGTAAGGAATTGATCAATCCTTTTAAAATGGAAGGGGTAATAGGCAAGCGGTTATCGTTGGAAGTCCGTAGTTTTTTAAATCCATTTAAAGTTTTGTTGACAATGAAATGTTGTGTGTTATCTTGCAAGCCTAAAAGTTTGTGTATGTAACTGAGTGCCGATATGTATGTAGAGACTGTTGCCGCGGCATAATTTTTTTCAAAACAGTGAGCTATGAACATGGTGAGAGATTCTAAAGTTGCGGGAAGGATTTGCTGATTTGGAAAATAGAATTTTGAAAATTGCTCATAATTATGGTAAATGCGATTATATGAATCTCTTGATACGTGGACCCTTGCTTACTTGCTGTTGTGGATGGGGGGTATTGTGATACGTTCGCTCAACGGTTAAGCCAACTCAGTTCACACAATACGATGGCGCATAACCATCCCCATCTTTGATGGTGGTTATCTATTTTAGTACATAATTTTCGTAGATTAGTTGTTTGTTAATGTCACCAAATTTGATTGATTTTCTAAAAGCTAAATTTTATTGTTTACTGGTGACAATTAGTTGTATTTCATATTATGTTGCTTGATCGTCGTTTAATAATAAATGACCTTTTCAATTCAATAATTGTTTGACTACTTTAAGCCAACATCAAACGGAGCACAACAGCAAGACTTGCCATAAAAGTATTTTTATAGAGATAAATAAATTTATGGCAAGTTGGGGTGATGACTTATTCAATGGCAGAAGGGAGGTAATTCCTACAATCTTGCTCAGAATTTCATAAAATGAACAGAGTTAACTCCCATGTAATAAGAGTTATACAATCATCACAATGACTGCGATTGCGCGGAAATATCTCACCTAAATCATTCGACCATTATATGTTGTTTCAGCAACAGCAAATATATGTGGAAAAGTTTTAAAGGAATTTTACAAACTCCCACCCTCCCTCCCAATATACAAATGTATATATTGATTACTCAGGAATTTAGATCACACAATAAGATGGTGCTTTTAAGAAATATTATCAATTTTAGATGAATGTTATATTATTCGTAACCATTGCCATCTTTCATGGTTGTTAGATAATTGTTGTGCATATTTTTCTGTAGATTAGTTGTCTTAATTGTCACCATATTTTATTGATATGATGATTGGCGCATAACCATCCCCATCTTTGATGGTGGTTATCTATTTTAGTACATAATTTTCGTAGATTAGTTGTTTGTTAATGTCACCAAATTTGATTGATTTTCTAAAAGCTAAATTTTATTGTTTACTGGTGACAATTAGTTGTATTTTATATTATGTTGCTTGATCGTCGTTTAATAATAAATGACCTTTTCAATTTAATAATTGTTTGACTACTTTAAGCCAACATCAAACGGAGCACAACAGCAAGACTTGCCATAAAATATATAACCACTCGTACACTTTGCCTGTAGTTTTATTTTTAGGTTTTCTCCTGGTATTCCGGTTTCCGCCACCAATTAAACTGACCACCGCGATATATCTGAAATATCATTGAAAGTGGCGTTAAACACCATAACCCTATATGTTTAGGCATTTTTTCATGCAGTTTTTTTCTCTCTCTTCATATTTGTCCTTTTAGCGGATATCGTATCTTTGAATGTTCTACACAAGCTAATAACTAACAAACTCAGTAGGAGACATTAGTGGGATATCACAGCCAAGCTGGTTCAAATACACCAAAAGGTACAACGCAAGGTATAACAAAATTGCGTTAAGTCCGTGACTTGTTAAAGGTCGGTGGTTTAATCTCCGTGTAATCAGGTTTCCTCCACCAATAAAACTGATCGCTGCGAACTGAAATACTGTTGAAAGAGGCGTTAAAACGATAAACCTTATCCAAATTTATAAAAGTGTCCAATGTTAAACTATATTCCACAATCATCGCAATCTCGTATTTTAGATATTCACCAGAAACAAATTCAGAGCAGTATAAAGTAAGTTTAACAACCAGAGGAGCGAAATTAGATCCCATAGGAATTCCTATCATTTGATGTGAAACTTGTTTGCAGAAACTAACATAACTGATGTCTTTCTTAAGTGGCCGATGGCATAAATCAAGTCTTTGCATGTCCAGCTATGATAATTATCACTGGGGGAAATATGTGTAACCATATTAGAGGATAAATAATCATGATAGATTTACGGGATTACTATTTTATTGGATAAGAACTTTATGAAAAGAAAGTTAAACAGTGATGGTGAACAATTCCACCAATATAAACAAAACAATCACTTGTTATATATGTGCCGACTTTAAATAAGATTTACTTCCTTGTTTATTTACTTCTCACCTCGAATTATAGACCGAATAATCTGTCTCTTGTGTGTCTATATTTGTCATTTCTTTTTATTATTTGGACATTTTTTTTAATTTTGTTTTTTTTTATACACAGTGTGTCAAATCAAAGTGCTGAAAGCACTGATGGAAGTTGTTGCTTTCTGTGGTTTTTTTTATTGTGTGTAACAATATTTCATTTGTTTTACAATAACTGTTAAAGGGGCATTATCTGCCAAATCGTAAATTTTGTTACTCATAAAAATTATCAGATATGATTGATGCTTTAATAAAANAATATAGACACACAAGAGACAGATTATTCGGTCTACTCGAATTATTGAACATTAAGTATTAATTTGGAAATCCAGATCTCTTTGATAAGTTTGTGTAAAAGAATGCTATACAAGATAGGAATGTCACAACTGCTATCAGTATAATGAACCGCATGTGTGGTATAGTTGTTAGCATGCTAGCCTCGAGAACAGTAGATCGTGGATACGGGCCCAGATTGGGTTAAACCAAAGACTATAAAATTGGTATTTTTTGTTGCTTCTCCGATAAACACGCAGCATTAAGGAGAAAGAGTAAAGACTAGTTCACTCGGAATAGGGATAATGTGACATATGTGTCCGAGTGGGGAGACATGTCTATCCCCGGACTGTTGTTTCAGGGAGGTAGCACTATAAAAATCCAGCTAAGGATGTGGGTCTAGTACAAAGCGGACCTCATCATCATTTCATTGAACATTAACTTGTTCTCGCCATGAAAAATTGCTGAGTTGGCGTTAAGCAACAATCACTCACTCAATATAAACCAGTTGTCGGATAGTAGTAATAAGGACTATACATGCCCAAAAATGTAGTTGGAAAAACAGAACTTGTCCCTGTGTCAAAATTTTGCATAAACACATGTAGTAAACGAATTGAAGTTATAACATATTTTTAAATGGTTGCCTTTCTAGTTTTACATCAAACTATATTAGAGTAAAAATTTATTTATATACATGTATTTGTTTGTTTGCTTGTAAGAAATCATTTATTTATAAATGATATACTTACATTATATTATTATATTACTAGTTCGTACCCACTGTTCATACAAATGGTAGCTTTAGTAAATGGAGCTAAGGGAGCTTGACAGTTGACAATAAAATAGAAATAAAATATATTTATAATCTAATCTAAAATATGTAGTGATATAATTAAATCTAGTATAGTAAATGTTAGAATGATCAATTTAATCTGTATTTATTATAGTTAATTACATGCTTAAAATAATTGACCTTCTTCCTCTAAATGACCACATGAGTTGTTTTAACTAATTAACCAATCAGACTTCACCACCAACAAAATCATCTATGATCTGCATAGGTAACCTCAGAAATTGTTTTCAATCATTACATTTAGCAAATTATAAATGTACCATGATAACTAAAACTTGAGATAACACTAAAAAATGGATAACACCATAATTTTTCCCACAATGGACAAAACTCTGGGAAACTTCAAATCAAATTTGACATATACATTGTATATTTATCAATCAAAGTCTTGTTTCAAAATATTAATTACATCAGATATTGAGGGGGGGTTATGGTATTTAACGCCACTTTCAATATATTTCAGTGTATATCGTGACAGAAAACAAAAAAGTTGCATAATCAACCATGGTGGCCATCTTCAATAACTAAAGGGGCTAAACAGACACAATTCTGGATGGGAAGATCAAGCTGTGAAAAGTTAACAGATGATGGATGCCAAGTGATAAGTAAATACATAAGATGGATGCATTCCCTAATAATCTTGTAAGTCGTTTTTCAATGATTAAATTATGAAATGGAATGCCATGACCTATCACACTATATATTGATCCAGTTGTTTCAGAATTTATTTTCCAATATTTTGTTTGCCTATTTACTGCAAAATTTCAAACTTCACATAACTAGAGGCTCACATGAGCCTGTATCGCTCACCTGACATAACTAAGTCCTCTTAAGAATGTCTGCATGCCGAATACATCTAAGTTACTATTCAAATCCCATAGGGTTCTATGTTAAAACTATGTCTGCTCATGGCAGCCATCTTAGATGGAGGTAGTAGTCACCAGACACAATTTTAAAAGTATACTACCCAAGGACCATCCATGCCATATTTGCTTTAAATTGGCCGACTGGTTTCAGAGAGAAGACTTTTAAATAATTTTCCCATAGGGTCCTATGTTAAAACTATGTCCGCTGACTGCGGCANTATAATTGTATAGTATACAGATGACAACAACAGCAAAACGTACGACAGCATCATACAATAAAATAACTGCAAAATGTTTGCAGTTGAATAATAACTAGAGACTTGGTGGGATGAGACTGCATCGCTCACCTGGTATCGGATCTGGCTTGGGTTATCAGGATTCAGCCAATCAGAAACAAGATTTTCCTGTGGCAGCCGTGTTTTTTGTCCGACTGCATTGAAATGTGAAAGGTTTATAGGGTTCCATCGTTTTATATCAAATTTCAGATCATTTAGCCAAGTGGTTTAAGAGGAAAAGATATTTTAGGATGCATTCTAAATAAGTTGGGTTGTTGTGGCCATCTTGCATTTTAAATTGTCACAAAAATTACTTAATAAGGGACCATCCGAGTATCATCCAAACAACAGAAATACAGAACATTTTAACTAGTAAACAGTTCTTTTGTAGTGTATGGTCTTCAGAACACATTATCTGCTCCTGGTAGCCTTGTGAATTTATGAGTTGCACCAATAACACATACTTTGTTCATATATATGTCAAATCTGGTTCAATTTGGACAAAATTATCAAAGAAAATCCAAATATGAAAATGATGATTGACAACGGATGGAGGCAAAGTAACGTCATAAGTTCACTTGTACATTATTAGGGGCAGGTATGGTAATAACAGTTTGCTAGCTAGACTTGTAACATTTTAACTGGCAAACAGTTCTTTTGTAGATTATGGTCATCAGAACGCATTATCTGCTTCTGGCAGCCATGTTGAATATACGAGTTGCACCAATAACACATACATCATAAGGTACTATCAGGAACATATGTGTCGAGTTTGGTTCAATTTGGCTCAAAATTATGAGAGAAAATTCAAATATGAAAATGTTGTTTGACGACGGATGGAGGCAAAGTAATGTCATCACTGGCCCAAATTGAAAACTGGTAGCCCAAATATTTCAATAACATTTTTTTTTGAGTTGTTGACTAATAAAACATTCAACTAAAGCAGTTTGTTATGTTTTATTCTTCAATTAGCCCTCCCTACACATAACCCTATAAACCCTTCCCTCATCCCCATAATCTTCATCCTCGTCATCACTATCAGTATCATAATCTGCCCCATATATTGGTCGACTCTGTGACATGTGTCTTCACTACTTGGCATTTCCTCCATAGCTAAATTGTGCTCATTCATTTCCTTGACTTGGTCCTCCACTTGCTTGGATGCTATAACAGGGTTTCAGCTGAATTTTATTATACTACGGTCAAATGACCTAACTCATATAAATTCATCAGGCCTTTCGTCCTGAAAGGCACTTATTCAATTAGTCAATTATGTCCTAATTTGTTTAAAACTTATAAAGTCATTTAATGCATACTTATTTATAATATTTGGAATTGAAAGCCAGACAGGTTTTCAGAGGTCACCATCTCTTTCCAAAAAAAAATTAAACTTCAGTGAAAATAAATAGAAATTAAAATCAAATTCCCCAATGAGGAATGAGTCAAAGACTTAAGAGAAGGCTTCCCTAAATAGGTTACAAAAAATCTGCTTTGAAGTAAACATTTTGTAGATTTTTTTTAACATAAATAAAGCAAAGTATTTTATTTAAATTCACAGAGAAATAAAAAAAAAATAGTGGATTTTTTCAACCATTTGTCTTAATCAGAAAAAAGCTTGTAATATTTGTCCATTTCAAAGGTTTCAATATTTCCCAAAAACCTAAATCAAGTCCTCTATCGTATTTTGCACAAAAGACATGTTTAAATATGNTGCCAAATTGATATCCGATAATCTTTGCGTGTCCGGTCCGCGGCGATTTTTAATCTTATATTTCATTGATATTTTCGTTTTTGTCAATGTCCTTGAACTTCATCAAACCATGGAACGATAAATAATATTAAAAGAGTTTTGATCTGGCGTTTCACTTTAGTTTTAATCAAAATAAATTATGGACAAATTGGATATCAAACAGGGCTCTTTTATACAACAAACCCAGTATTTTACACCGGACAGTCGATCCGGTGGAAGGTAAACCAATGTTTGGTTACGTAACCATAAAATGAAAGTAGAATCGTATATTTACGCGCAGTGAGATCTTTTTAGCCAATAAATGTCATTTCCCCATTTATCTAAAGATTGAAATTAATTATTTACTACAAATATGTGTTCCAAACTATAAAAATAGTGATGATAAGCATGAACAGCTATTGTGATAGATGGATTATATTGTCAATTTACACCTTGTTTCCTTTCTGAATCCGCCTTTGATTTTGCTATTTGTCTATTGAATTGGGTGACAACATAGGAAGTATGTTGCATGGCAACAACTTCCAAAAATTGATTTGTTTGCCTATTTACTGCAAAATTTCAAACTTCACATAAAAACCTCAAATATATTTAAAACAAATCATTATAATGTATCTATGGTAAAAATTTCAAATTAAAATGTGAAATTTTTCTTTTAGTGATGACAGCAAAATAGCAAAAGCTTAGCATTTCAGACATGTTATTTCCTTTTGACACTTGCATGATTACAAAGCTACAGGCACATGAAACCAGAATTGTCTGAAAATTTTCTCAGGACAAACAGTGGGCTACTGCATCAATAAATGGTTGAAGACTTCATTTAACTATTAATAAATAAAAACTGGGAAATAATATGCTATATACCAAATAACATAAACATGACCAAGATGTCCAAAAGTAACTATATTATATTGACTAGAAGTAAAGAATACTGCTCAACAGCAGGGTAAGGGTCATTGACACTCATTTTAGGATATGAGATATGCTCATTATTGAAGACCCTACATTGACTGTAAAATGTGGATCAGCAATAAAAGTATGGTTCTTTTACTTTCATTTGTGTTAAAGTGTAAAGTTAGATAGTCTCTCAAGTTCATTTACATCCATATCCTGTCTTACTAAATAATTATTGTCCAGGGATTTTAGATTGAATTGAAAGAAAATGATATTTTTTTCCCCTCTCACTGAGCATCATTTTGGCTATGAACATGTGGTACTTTGATTTATATCCATGGGTGGTGTAATGGTTAGCGTGCTTGCCTTGAGTGCGGTTGATCGTGAGTTGGAGCCCCGATCTGGTCAAAGCAAAGACTATAAAATTGGTATTTGTTGCTTCTCTGCTAAGCATGCAGCATTAAGGAGAAAGAACAAAGACTGGTTGTCTCAGAATCAGGATAATGTGTCTGAGTGGGGCAAAATGTCTACCAGAGGACTGTTGTTTCAGTGAACTAGCACTATAAAAATCCAACTAAGCGTGTTGGCCTAGTACAAAGCGGACATCATCATCATTTCATTGAAAATTAACTTGTTCTCGCCATGATATAGCAGAAATATTGCTGAGTTGGCAGTAAACAACAATCACTCACGCAATCAGTGCCCATCACCTCTACAGTTGTTATATAGATTCCTCGCCATGGTGAAGTGTACTTGATACATTATAAGATAAAGCTTATCTGTGACTTGCAGAAGATTCTAGGTTTTTCAGGGTATTTCAGTTTCTGCCATAAAGAAAAACTGACCCATAAGATATAAGTAAAATAATATGACAATAGGTGTTACCTAACTTGGGACGAAGTCCAATATTTTTTTTTTAAACAATATCAACTCAGATATATGGACTTATAATTTTTGTTCAAAGTAGACCGAGGGCAGATCTAGATTTTCTTAAAAGAGGGGGCAAATAGGGTGACCCAGACCCAAATCTTCCTTTGTTTTTTAAGTCCCGATCTAGGTACGAAACGACCAGGTTACGAAACGTCCGCATCCGATTTTCTGCACAGATTTAACCATGTATTGACTTCCGGTGTGTCATTTCCGGTGCAAGGAATTTAAGCCATTAGTATATGGAAAATATTGCTATTTCTACCATAGTTGGGACTTTGTCCCATATTATTGGAAGTGGCATTAAACACATACAAATCACAACCCTCTGATGACCAACCATGGATTATATAAATGCTGTTAATCACTTCTACAAGCCTACTCTATATTGAAGTATATACTGCAAGACAACATGTTGTAAATATTGTTTTATTAAAAGAGACATGATATGCTATATAGCTGCAAACAGATTATCATACAGACTGTAATATATATTATCAAATATGACTGATTAAATGGGATGAAATTACAATGTAAAAATATATGCTCATTGGTTCAAGTTTGAAAAGAATGAATGAATGAATGAATGTGAAACCTCCACTCATTGATCAAAATTTAAACAGAATGGACCAATGGAACACTTCTAAATTTCATAATGAAACATTTCATTTTTGTGTCAAATCCTATTGGTGAAGGCAATTATTGAAAGAAAATTTGCAAATTAATATTTTTAACGAAAGAAAATATAGTGTGACCATAATTTGGAAGGAATACAAAATTGAAACCTTGATCTATCAGAAAAAATATGTTTTCTTTGAAATAGATAGTGACGTTTCATATACAAAATCTTTACTGGATAGTAATGAGTATTTATAGAGAAGTAGAGCATTTCATTGATCAAAGATGTAAAACCTGATCCACCTCAATTATTTCAATATTGAGTGTAAATGTATTGCATTTCTTTACTGAAATATGTCCTAGTTTTTACATTTGTTTCTTTTCTTGAAGGAAATATTGAATAAATGTTTTCAAGACTTCAACTTCAGGTCCTAAATACAGTCAAACCTGCCTTAAAGAGCACCTCTATATAACAAATCACTGTCTATAAAGGACAGTCTTATTTTTCCGATTAATGAATAGTGCATATAATTTTTACTTGTATAAAGGGCAATTGCTCATAATGGTTCTAATGAGTGGCCTTTATATAAAAATTTGACTGTATTACTGGTAAATCAAGAACATTTAATTCCTTTTGAAAATGGATACAGGCAAATAAACTTTTGTCCATAGAAATAAGTTCTTGTTACTGTGGTACTATCTATAATGTATGATGTGTGATGTAAATAATGTATGAAAATCAATATATGTTATGAATGTTTAAAAAAAAAAAAATACCAGCCTCATCATAGATGAGAAATGTATGACAAAAAAAAAACAAAACATTATAAAATCCATGGTTTTGTTTCCAAGTATTTGTTTCATTTCCTATATCACATGATCTACATACGGAACTAATAGGAAACAGTTTATAGGTATCTAATAAACCAGTACTGTTTTTTTTTTAAATTCCTGATGCAATATCTTTAAGGTTCTCCTCTCTCAGATATAGGTGACCATAGCCGAGTTTGGCTATCCTGTTTAGGCCCTTTGGTTTTACTGCTCCCAAAACTTTAAATTAATTGGCTTTCCAATTTTTTGATTTTGAGCGTACCGTACCCAATGAAGGTTTTTCCAAAAATGCATTGTGCACACTAAAGTTGATATCTACATTTTTAACATCTCTATGAATTTCAAATCAGAATATCGGTAATAAAAAAAAATTGGGTTTTCTCACAGCTACTTATTTGTTTTAAGTAAAATATTAAAATTTACAAAAGATTCCAAAATTTAAAAATGGAAGTTGCTGAAATTGTAGGCCTTTTAAAAAAAAAAAATTCGATCTACAATTGACAAAATGAAAATTTGACAGTATTAGAAAATCAGTTGTTTATAAATACAAAATAAGTGATGCTACAATACACTTTCAAACCTGTAAACAGCATTAATAAAATGAAGTATTCAATAACACACAGAATATTTCAAAGGAATTTTTAGCTTACATGCGACATTTTTGCAAATACTTGTCTAAAACCTATAATTGACCCATGTTCTAAAAGAAATTATCATAGTCATAATCCAAAATTTCCTATTTCAAATATATTATTACATAAATAAATTTTACATTTAATTTCACCAGTAGCATTCAAATTTGCATGCTTAATATACCCTCAATTTTGTACACAAATCAGCTACTTTGACCAGAAATATCTGTTTAGTATTTTCATGTATCACAGGTTTATTTCTTTGCATGCCTTTTAAATTGTATCAGTTAATTTTCATTTCCAATACGTTATATCAATGCCAAATGTACTTTTAAGTGAACATTATTTATAACAATAAAATGCATTTCAATATAAATGAGACAACATTTTTGTCATTTCCATTTTTTTTGCAGCAATATATAGATAAGTTTTACATTTCATTCAGCAAAATCTTCTCATCTCTAATAACAGCTGAATATAATATTTTGAGACCTGATTACATATTATGCAAGTTCAATTTATTAACAGTATCATAATTATTCTTTAAGAATACTTGAGTCATAATTAACCCAGTCATAAACATTAACAAATTCTTCCTACTAGATAGGAATGAATATGCATGTGTTATATAAATTAAGTACAATATTATTTTATTGTTTATAACTTGGTTCATTTCATGTCCTTAAGAATTTGTTTCAAGCTAGTTATTGCACCGTGGTTTTTCAAACGACTTTCTTCCATTTGTTTTTTCTTCTCCACAGATTCCTAAAATAAAAAATAAGCAAATAAAGTTTACACGTAAATATTAGTTACTGTAACGCAGAGCGTTACAAATGTCCCCCAAACGAACAATACACAAGATATGATTATAATATGACTCCCAAACCATGGATATCAATTCCCAACATCAAAATCTACTTGGAAACCAAATTTCACCCAAATCAGGAGGATTTTTGTATTTTGGTGACCATTTTGGATTCAAAATGGCTGCCATAGCAAACCATCGATGGATATCAATTCGCAACATCATAATCTACTTGGAAACCAAATTTCACCCAAATCGGAGGATTTTTGTATTTTGGTGGCCATTTTGTACCTTGGTTACCATGGCAACGGCCACCATTTTGAATTTTTTCAACCCCCCAATAGCTGCCACACACTATGGTGGATATTCCTACAAAGTTTCATGAAAGGAATCCAAAAATTTTTTTAATCCTCCTTTTTTGTTTCCATGGCAACTGCAGCAAAGTTTGTCCAACCGATTCCAATTTTTTTTTAGCTTATCTCGTTCCACTAGATGTGGATGTTGTTCCTATCAAGTTTCATCAATTTCTGTTTGGCGAGTAACCTGCTATGATCATTTTTGTGTTTTTCAATTTTTTGGGATTTTGGCCGTTTCCATGGCAACAGCAGCCATTTTGAAAAAATCAACCCTTAAAGGCACAACTTCACATGGCATATGATATTCCTACAAGGTTTCATAAAGTTTGATCAAGACATCTCCAAGAAATGTGTCGGACAAACTTTTGGCGGAAGAAAGAAAGAAAGAAAGAGGAAGAAGAATAATAATAAGAATAAGAATAAGAAGAATAATAAGAAAAAACGGAGCAAACACAATATGTCTCCCAAACTTTGTTTGGGGGACATAATTACTACCATGATATACATTAAATATATTGAACATTTATTTATTTCACTCTTTAAGGTTAATTTTCTAATTGTAGTATCTTTTTGTGTGAATATTTGCAAATAATTTAATTTGATTTGAATATTTCAATCTGATTGGCTAATCCGCCTGGAGAAATTTTGGCTATACTCGATAACCTGGGTTGGTATTGTGACGTCACCAACTGACGTGTTCATCCGCCGACAAATTAAAATAGTTGCATGAAATAATCGTAATTAAAATCGAGGAATCATTAAATTTTGTTGCAAAAATTAAATTATAAGGAATATTTGAAATTGTTGAACAGGTTATACTTGCATAACCTGGTTTGGGTCAGTTTACGCTTTTCATAAACCGCTTCGCGGTTTATTAAGCGTAAACTGACCCAAACCAGGTTATATCATATAACCTGTTCAACAATTTCAAATATTCCTTAATAAGAATAATTTATTTGATTCTTATTTCACTCAAGTTTTCTAATTGGTTTGAATATATATTTGATATATATTTCATTTTATTGATGACCTGTTGCCCTTTTCACAAAAAATTGCAAGTATTGTCCTAACCTTTTCATTTAAGATTTATGATTATCGTACGACAATTCCTAAATTGTTTTCACAAAGATTATCTTGAGACAAATTTTAATCTTACAACTAAAATTACACTTACGATAAAAATTCTTTCTTGCTCGATACAACATTATATGATAAAGTTTGTCAATGACTTGCGACAGTTCGATGGTTTTCTCCNACAATTTGGGTTGTATTAGATCAAAATCGTGGCAATGTTATGTTTTATCAGTTGGTTGCTAATTTGCAGAGTATGTTCCCATCCTAGGAGGTTTTTCATAGCTTTTCAATCTCCATCCACAGTTTCGGTTCGAAAAAATTGGCTCCTTGTAAAAATTTTAGCTGGCTCCTGACTTTCAAAACTGGCACCTGAAAATGGCACCTGGCGATTTTTCTGGCTCCTACTTTTTGGGAGCCAGAGCAGCCCCTGACTACCCAAGGAACATCCATGCCATGTTTGCTTTAAATTGGCTGACTGGATTCAGAGGAGAAGACTTTTAAACAATTTTCCCATTGGGTCCTATGTTAAAACTATGGCCGCTGACGGTGGCCATTTTGGACCGAGATTGGGGTCACTGAACACAATTTTGGAAGTTGACCACCGAAGGACCATCGATGACATGTTTGCTATATTGTTTTACTGGTTTCAGAGGATAAGATTTTAAAACATTTTTTCCCATAGGGTCCTATGTTAAAACTATGTCTGCTGATGGCGGCCATCTTGGATGGAGGTCTGGGTCACACGACACTATTTTGAAAGTTGACCACCTAAGGACCATTCATGCCATGTTTGCTTTAAATTGACTTACTGGTTTCACAGGAAATTTTTTTTAAACATTTTCCCCATAGGGTCCTATGTTAAAACTATGTTCGCTGATGGTGGCCATCTTGGAGGTCGGGGTCACATGACATTATTTTGAAAGTTGACCACCTAAGGACCATGTTTGCTTTAAACTGACTTACTGGTTTCAGAGGAAAAACTTTTTAAACATTTTTCCCATAGGGTCTTATGTTAAAACTAAGTCGAGTCATGGCGGCCATCTTGGATATGCGATCGGCACAAAAATAACAAATTTAGTAGAGGACCATCCAGTCACCATTTCTATAATGTTACAATTCCATCGGCTGAGTAGTTTCTGACAAGAAGATTTTCAAAGTTTCAACCAATCAGAACACATTATTGGCCCTGGCGGCCATGTTGGTTTTCCAATCTAAACCAAAATAACAAATTTGGTAGAGGACCTCCCAATGAACATTTCTGCCAAGTTTGGTCCAAATCTGTTCAGTAGTTTCAAAGAAGAAGATGAAAGTATGAAAAGTTTACAGACGCGGCCTACTTTTGGGTCAGGTGAGCTAAAAATCAACCCTTAAAGGCACAACTTCACACGGCATATGATATTCCTACAAGGTTTCATAAAGTTTGATCAAGGCATCTCCGAGAAATGTGTCAGACAAACTTTTGGCGGAAGAAAGAAAGAAAGAAAGAGGAAGAAGAATAATAAGAATAATAATAAGAAACGGAGCAAACACAATATGTCTCCCAAACTTTGTTTGGGGGACATAATTATCTCTGAATATACTGCTTGTGATACCTATTTGTACGTAAATGGTCAATATAAAACCAGTATTTTTTTTTTAGTTATTTTGTCAGACTGAGAATTTGGTACGGTGATAATAATAGTTGAACTGCTTACAAATTAAAGAGTAGGTTTTAAAACCTTCAACATGTAAACCAAGGTTTGAAACCCTTCAACATTATAAACTCAGGTTTATAGCCCTTTTACATTTAAACCCTGGGTTAAAAAATAAATATGAAAGCATATACATGTAATTGAACATGTACACTAAATAATATCAACACAACAGAGATGCCTAGATGCATTATTTATCAACACAACAGAGATGCCTAGATGTATTATTTATCAACAGAAGTAAAGTACAGCTCATCTGCAGACTAGGGGTTATTTCACATTCCATTTATGGTACAAATTATGCTCATTATTGAAAACCTTACTGTGATTGTGAAATGAACAGCAGCAATATAAGTGTTGTTCCTTTATTTTAATTTGTATTTGTTCCTTTACTGTAATTTGTGTTTAAGTGTAAAGTTTGATGATCTTTCATGTTCTTTTACAATCCTTCTTACTATCCAACTTTACACAGAGATCCATGAGGTCAGTAGCTTGATAAGTCTCCTTTACAGATTCTGCCAAACAAATAATTTACTTACAGACATTTTCCTACTGAGATCCTCAGCCTTTTTGTTGAGATCTTGATTAGAAGTTTGTAGAGTCCGACACCTGTCCTTAAGCATTGACTTCTCCATTTTAAACTCTGCAAATATATTTCAGTAATTTCACTGAATTGTAACAATATTTTGCAATTATATTATAAATACAAGTAAGTATTATTCTTTTGAATTAACATGAACATTCTAATAATGAAACTGTGTATTTTTTTGTTACTACAATGAAAACTCTCTAAACCAAACCCTGAGTAAACCAAAAACCTGCCAAAACTCACCCTGAGTAAACCAAACATCTGCCTAAACCCAACCCTGAGTAAACCAAAAACCTGCTGAAACCCTACCCTGAGTAAACCAAAACCCTGCCTAAACCCAACCCCAAGTAAACCAAAAACATGCCTAAACCCAACCCCAAGTAAACCAAAAACCTGCCTAAACCCAACCCCAAGTAAACCAAAAACTTGCCTAAACCCAACCCCGAGTAAACCAAAAACCTGCCTAAACCCAACCCCGAGTAAACCAAAAACCTGCCTAAAACCAGACAGACTTTACAATCCCAGCTATTAATTGTCTATGTTATTTGAACCTGTGTAAACTGAATACCTGTATAAACTGAACAAATTCTTCAGTCCAATAGGGATTTGGTTTAGACAGGTTATTTTTACAGTAATTTTACTGTATTGTAGGTAATAATATTTTGTCATTATATTACAAAAAAGTTCAGTATGATTATTTATCATATTAACAATATCATTGGAGAAAAAAATGATGGCATTGTTACAGTGTTTGTGTGACAATGGCATACTAGAGGCTCCCAGGAGCCTGTAATCACTCACCTGGTTTTCAATTTTACATCTAAAGTTAATAGAAAATGGGGGGCGGGGCTGTCGGACACATTTTTGAAAGGGACCCACTCGGGGACCATCCCTGCCAGGATTGGTTTAATTTGGTTCAGAGGTGAAGATTTAAATGTGATCTTTTATCAAAATCTGCCTAATTTTCATAATCGATATAAATCGGCTGAAAGAAAAATTTCACAGAAAAACCAGAAATATATGTTAAACTACCCCTTGCGATGTAGCTGTAGTTAAAATTTGAGCTCATTTTGACTTATACTAAAGCAGCAATGGACAATTGAAGAAATTTCTATTTTTAGTAACAGCAGCCATCTTGAATGGAGGGCAGGGCTGTCGGACACAATTTTGAAAGGGACCCACCCAGGGACCATCCCTGCCAGGTTTGGTTTAATTTGATTCAGCGGTTTCAGAGGAGAAGATTTAAATGTGATCTTTTATCAAAATCTGTTTAATTTGCATAATCGATATAAATCGGCTGAAAGAAAAATTTCACAGAAAAGCCCGGAATATATGTTAAACTACTCCTTGCCATGTAGCTGCAGTTAAAATTTGAGCTCATTTTGACTTATACTAAAGCAGCAATGGACAATTAAAATTTCATCCCCCCTTTTTTCTATTTTTAGCTTGGCTGCCATCTTGGTTGGAAGTCGGGATCACTGGACACAATTTTGAAAGGGGGCCATCCAAGGATCATTCCACCAAAGTTTGGTTGCAATTGGCCCAGTGGTTTCTGAGGAGAAGATTAAAATGTGAAAGTTTACGACGGACAGACGGACGGATGACGGATGCCAAGTGATGGCAAAAGCTCACTTGGCCTTTGGCCAGGTGAGCTAAAAAAGGAATATAAGAAAATAAGACCATTTGTACATTCCTGATTCGATCATAACATTTTACATTTTGACATGTTTTTATAGGACTTGTTTCCCTTTAAGGTGGTACAATACACTTCAGGTAAAATTTGATCTGCTCGTTTAATTTTCTTATTTTTTTGGGAGAGTGTTTGAATATATCCACTGTAATAAACATCAAAATTTTAACAAATTCCAACCAACAGACTCAGAACTATAAATTCACTAGCCACATAGCAGCTTTTCTCCCTGTGGTTTTGATCACTGAGATGCTTGAAATCTGCATAAGTGTTATCTCCCTGTAGTGTTAGGTACCACCTTAAGGGGACAAAAGGTCCTATTTCATGCAAATTTCAATGAAAAGCAACATACCTTCCTGGTATTTCTGGTAAGATTCCATTAAAATATCAATGCCTGGCCATTTATGTATATATGTAGGAGAGGAATCATGGGGTATCATACTTTTTGATGACTGGCTGCTTTCTCCAGTTTGGTCACTGTTTAAACCTACAATACAAAATGTAATAAGTAGTATCATACTTTTTAAGTACCGGTATTGAATATTAATGAACAAAATAATATTTTAAAAAAACCAAGCTTGATGCACCACAATGTTAAGACTTATACAAGTAAAAGTAATGATAAACATTCTTAATTCAAAATATCTGTGGAATCAGTGCCTATCACCACTAAAGTTGTGAGTTCGAACCCCATACATGGCGAGGTGTTAGATACGATAACGTAACCATCAGTCCGCTTATGCTCCTGTGAGGGTTACGATTCGGTCCCATTTAACGTAATGGAGCAAATTAAAATTTTCGTTCCGTGAATATTTCAACTTTCTTTTTGCATATGTATTCATAACTTATTATTCCTACAATTTTTAAGTAATGGTGATACAAAATAAGTGTTACAATACCTGTTTTTACCTTCACGATCGATTTCGTATTTGAAAATTGTTTCTTGTCCGCCATGACACCTTACATAGACTCTCGCATTACTTGTAATGGGCAGAGCCTATCCATATATGGATATGAATGCCAAATATGGAAAACTTTTACTACGATGTTTGCAACTGACATTTCTGCAGGATAACAGCGAAAAAAATAGAGTCTGAGAAAGAAAAATGTGGCAATTGTGGAAAGACATTCGCTTTAAAGGGGAAATCCTTCGACAGAAAGAGCTTGAATTTGTTCGATCGTCCATCTTTTTACTACGATTTGTTCACGAATTTACGTCAATGTTCCTAATATGGCAATCGATCCAAATAAGGATATCTCCAAAACGTGAAATAGCAACTTGTAAACAAAATGTTGGACAGAAAGAAGATTTCATGCATTCAAATTTTCAGATGGATATAAGTCTACCATGGATTGATGCAGCGTTTACTCAACACCTCAAGCTTTACCTAAATATACTTATCTTTCACCCCAGTTAATTTTTCCAACCACTTACAACGGAATTAGGACAAAAGACCACCCGGTGTGAATCACTTCGCGCTGCTCCATTACGTTAAATGGGACCAAATCGTAACCCTTACGAGAGCACAAGCGGACTGAGGGTTACGTTATCGTATCTAGGCGAGGTGTATGTACTCAATATAACATTATGTGATAAAATTTGTCAGTGACTTACAACAGGTTGGTGGTTTTCTCCTGGTACTCCGGTTTCCTCCACCAATAAAACTGACTGCCACAAAATAAATAACTGAAATATTGTTGAATGAAGTGTTAAGCACTATTAACCAGAAACCATAAAGCAATATTTTATTTTAAATTCAGGTAACAAGGAACCAGTCTCAATCCCTCGTTCATTTGAACGGTTTATTCCCCGAACGCCTACTCCAATAAAACAACACCTAATTAAGAAAGGGGATTAGGGGGCCTTCTAAGGGGTGGGATAATTGAATGTCTACCTGTAATTTACCTGTCCACCCAATTAACTATGTATAGATAGAAAATAATTTGGCATAGATATGATATATTTATTTGAATTAAATAAATAATAAAAAAGTGAAAAAGATAAAATTGAAAAATATTAACTTTATTCTACAAATACATTTTTGTATTCTACCTTCATAAATTTTTTTTTTCTATTTTTTGTTTTTGTTTTTTTTTAAATAAATAATACAACAATATATTACAGATATATCTCTTAATTCAGCAAAGTATGATTAAAGTGAAATACAAACAACTTTAACATGTTAAGTTATTAAATTTCAACAAACATATACTAATGGAAAAAAGAAACTGTGCACCACAAAAAATTTAATATTTTTTTTATTAATTGATTACAGGTAAATAAATTTCACACACAGTTACATTTAAATGTCCATCACAATACTGATTGGAAATGAAAAAATTTGCACAGTTTTTCGTGTTGTAGAAGGACATTTCGTTTTTCGTTATTTTTGTCTCTGCATTCAACGCATCACGATTTTGATCTTAAAAAGATGTACGGAAGGTTTGTTTGAACACTGCACCCCTGAAAAAACACTTTTGTTTCATTGTTACCAAAATCAAAACAATGCCACGCTTGTCGCAAGATGACCGAAATCGTGCAAATGGTATGCTGGAGGCAGGAACTGTCCAAACGGAAGTTGCTAGACATTTTGGTTGCCACCGCAATACCATAGGATCGTTATGGAGACGATACCAGCAATCTGGAAATGTTCGGGACCAAACCAGAACCGGGCGTCCACATGTGACATCACAAAGACAGGACAACCATATACGGCTAGTTCACCTTCGGAATCGATTCCAAACATCAAGTTTGACGGCTCGAACAATCCCTGGCCTGAGGCGAATCAGCTCCAGAACAATCAGGAATAGACTCCGTAGGCATAACATCCGGCCGAGGCGTCCAGCAATCCGTCCTGTTCTCCTCCAAAGGCATCGTGTAGCAAGGCTTGCATGGGCCAGACGCCATTTACGGTTTAGAATACGTGATTGGGCCGATGTTCTGTTCANAAAAGATGTACGGAAGGTTTGTTTGAACACTGCACCCCTGAAAAAACACTTTTGTTTCATTGTTACCAAAATCAGAACAATGCCACGCTTGTCGCAAGATGACCGAAATCGTGCAATTGGTATGCTGGAGGCAGGAACTGTCCAAACGGAAGTTGCTAGACATTTTTGGTTGCCACCGCAATACCATAGGATCGTTATGGAGACGATACCAGCAATCTGGAAATGTTCGGGACCAAACCAGAACCGGGTGTCCACATGTGACATCACAAAGACAGGACAACCATATACGGCTAGTTCACCTTCGGAATCGATTCCAAACATCAAGTTTGACAGCTCGAACAATCCCTGGCTTGAGGCGAATCAGCTCCAGAACAATCAGGAATAGACTCTGTAGGCATAACATCCGGCCGAGGCGTCCAGCAATCCGTCATGTTCTCCTCCAAAGGCATCGTGTAGCAAGGCTTGCATGGGCCAGATGCCATTTACGGTTTAGAATACGTGATTGGGCCGATGTTCTGTTCACAGATGAATCGCGGTTCCATTTGGACAGTAGTAACAGGCATTGTAGAGTGTATCGACGTCCTGGAGAACGGTATTCTGACCTATGTGTGTTACAACGCCGAGCTTTTGGTGGAGGGAGTGTAATGGTATGGGGAGGCATAACAGCAAATGGCAGAACTCAGCTGCAGATCATCAATGGAAATCTCACTGGCGTCCATTACCGTGATGAAATTCTGCAAACTCCATTCCGTTCGTTCAAAATCAGGCTCGCCCTATCACATTGCAGCAAAACAATGCTAGGCCACATGTCGCATGTGTCGCCCGTGACTTCTTACAGCAACAGAACGTCGAAGTGTTATCTTGGCCGGCCGTTTCCCCTGACATGTCGCCCATTGAACATTTATGGGACGAAATGGAACGTCGTTTACACCATCTCCCTCACCCACCAGTTACGTTAGCGGAAGTGGGCCAATCATTGATACACATTTGGAATACGATCCCCCAAGCATTCTTGAACAATTTGGTTTCATCAATGAGACACCGTTGTACAGCATGCATCGATGCACGTGGTGGACATACGCAGTATTGAAATGTGTTAACTCCCCTATCATACCGTGCTTTTTCGGAATCCAATTACAGTTAACTTTTTGAACGAAAACACTAAATGGTCATCCAATGTTATTGTTAAAAGAATAAATTTAATGTATTGTACACAATAAACTTATTAAAATGTTTCCTTTATATATTTTGTAAACCATTTCCCTATGCAGTTTCTTTTTTCCATTAGTATATATGAAGACAGCACTAATATGAAATTTATTATCAACATTTATATATTACATATATCTAAACATAGAAACACATTTCAAATCATTAAGTACAGAACCAGTGGAGTAACTGGGAAGCTGAGTCTGCATAAGTAATCAAGTCGATCACACCAGTCTGGTATATGTCCTTGCGTGTTGTGAGTCAGCGATCAATGTTCAAGTATTTCTTGGCCCATGGTCGAATGGTACCACCAACTGCTCTCTGGATCTTTGCAATTTCAATACTGTTCTGGATGTCTTTGAAGAGTTGTATTGCAGTGTAGATATTTGGGTGGGCCTGTTGTGTCATCTTCTTAAGCTTGCTGTGCGATCCTTCAATGCTGTTGGTAGTGTGTGGTCCCTATGTTCCATAGTGATTCAATAAAGATATGTCTCCTTCTACCCATTGGTTGGTAACATAGTCAGTAAAGGGTTGAGTTAATTGAGTGATGCCTGCGTTGTCTCGGTCTTCTATGGCCTGGAACCAAATGTCTTCAACTAATGCAAGAGGTATAAGCGTTATAATTGCTGCTCGTCGAACCAAAGTCTTGACGTCGTCATTGTCTCGGTATGGCAGCTTGGGTCTGTTCAACAATCTATTACATTTTGAGTTGCAGAGGTTACATTACTCTCAGCTGATTTTGTTTGAATCTGATAATTACCTATCATAATTATACTTAACATGTTGAATAATTAACTCTTTTTCAAATAATTAAATATGTAATTCATTTGAAAAGTGAAAAAGATAAAATTGAAAAATATTAGCTTTATTCTACAAATATTTTACTTTTTATTCTACTTTCATAAATATTTGGAGGGAGGGGGGAGGGGGTTCTTTTAATTTTTCTTTCTATTTTTTTTTCTGCAAATCATGTATACATTTTAAAACTAACCAAAAACTTTTTTCATGTTTGAATGTTAAAATTATCAAACATAACATTAACTTTTGTAGGCCTATATTAACACATTCACCTGTATGTCTACTAATTACTACCCCTATAGATGGCCTCTTAATCCCCTTTCTTAATTATATGTTGTTTTAGTCCAGTAGGCATTGTGGGAACACACCATTTGAACTACTTCTCTTCTTAAAGATTATTAGTGTCAAGGTTTGTTCCTTTGACTGAACAGTTCTTTGGTAATTAAAGAGTAGATATCTAATTTAAAGCACATAACACATTTCTGCAATAACATTCGTCAGGTTTGTTCGAAATTATAATAAATGACTCTTTTGTTTTACTTTCACATTTTGTAGATTGCATCTATTTTTTTAAAGGGGAAAGTTTTGACATAAAAGATAATTATTTTAAAATGTACTAAATAATAAATAATAAAAAAAAACAACATTATTTTGTGGAAAAAGTTCAAATGAGTTCCATCATCAGGTATGCTCAAAGCCAAACTATTAGAAAGCTAAATAACTAGATATGAAATGAAATATGATTTGATTTAGATTTGTTCTAATATTCCAATTTTACTTGTTAAAACATTACTGAAATTCATTGGCCCTAAATTTCTGTTCGAAAAAGGGTTTTTGTCATCCCAAACAAACACCATGCATTACTCACCTAATCTGCCATTGATCTGATTTTGTTGAGTACTCTGTAAGACTGAGTTATGAAATTCCTGTGCAAATTCCCGACTAAGTGTCTTATCACTATTTTTATTGGGAAACAATTTAACCTTTTCAGTCTTATTTGTTCTTGATATTTTTTTCCCTGAATGATCCTCTAACTTCCTGTCCTGTTTTCGTTTCACAGCAGAACCTGTAACATAATAACATAAAAATCGTTTTATCAAAGAATGATTTTCTCACACTTGACATAATTTGATATTTTATAGTGAGTAATTGTTGTTAAAACACCAAGAAAACAATTTTTCAACTATATCATTGCTAGAACATGTTAAAGAACAAGTTTACTTTTTTATTAGTGAGTGCATGAGTAGTTGTTGAGCAATTTTTAGTTAGCTCTATCATAGCGAGAACAAGTTATTTTTGATAAAAAGATGACCAAGTTTGTTTGTACTCGATCAATACGCTGAGTTGGATTTTTATAGTGCTAATCACAGTTGTTGTATGTTCTTACTACTTAATGCTGCCTGCTTAGCCGTTAAACAGCAAATATCAATTTAATTGTCTTTGGTTTGACCTTACAGATTGAATCCACGATATACCACACTCAAGGTGAGCATGCTAACCATTACACCTCTGGGGCAGTTTAAAAATATACAAAACATTGACTGTTCAGATTAATTAAAGAAAATAACAACATACATTTTGCCCCCCTATAAACCTTTACTATACAGGAAACCATAAACAATTATTTTTATAAGATTTTTAAATGACCATTTTGAAATAAACTAGAATTACTGTGAGCACAGCTCACTGAGATATACCCCCCGCTCCCCACATCTGTCCAACCTATTTCCATAACCAAAACATTACTGATTGTTCCAACCAAAAATGAAAGGGATCCTCCTCTCTTCACCGGTAAGCTGCTGATAAAATTTCAAAACATTATGAAAAACACTACTCAAGTTATCATACGACATAGGGTAAAAATCCTATTTTTCCGTCATATCAAGTCCAATAACTCTGGAAAGGCAAAAGTGAAAATCGTCAAAAATGAAAGGGATCCTCCTCTCTTCACCGGTAAGCTGCTGATAAAATTTCAAAACATTCTGAGAAACACTACTCAAGTTATCATACGACATAGGGTAAAAATCCAATTTTCCGTCATATGAAGTCCAATAACTCTTGAACGGCAAAAGTGAAAATCGTCAAAAATTAAAGGGATCCTCCTCTCCTCACCGGTAAGCTGCTGATAAAATTTCAAAACATTCTGAGAAACACTACTCAAGTTATCATATGACATAGGGTAACAATCCTATTTTCCGTCATATCATGTCCAATAACTCTGGAACGACAAAAGTGAAAATCGTCAAAAATGAAAGGGATCCTCCTCTCTT
>MJUT01016341.1:463768-479163 GCA_002080005.1 Gigantidas platifrons | reverse complement strand
GACATAGGGTAAAAATCCTATTTTCCGTCATATCAAGTCCAATAACTCTAGAACGGCAAGAGTGAAAATCGTAAAAAATGAAAGGGATCCTCCTCTCTTGACCAGTAAACAGCTGATAAAATAAAATAAAATTTTAAAAGATTCTAACAAACACAACTCAAGTTATCGTGCAACATAGAACTGAACTGAACAGTTATATAATCTTTATCGTGCATATATATCTGATTGTCTTAGTCAGATGCGGTTGGTATAATTAAGCTTCGTCTTTGCTGTACACAAATCAAATAGAACAAACCTTTCTTTTTCTCATTTTCCACTGTCCCAAGACTAAATGATCCTAGGAACGAACATTTATTAGGATAATCTGGTTCCTGGCATAAAACTTCTGGGTCCAGTTTAGGTGATGGAGAAATAGGTTTGTCACTCCCATTGACCAGGAGAACTGGACTTACACTTGGCTCTCTATGTCTCCTTCTCCTCCGTCTTATCTTCTTATATTCAAGATCTACAAATATAATCACATAACTTGTTAGTTTTCATTCTTAACAATGTATAACCAACATTTTTGTTTAGAATTAAAAGGTGTTCAGTTTATACATGTTAAATTAACAAAGATTTCATTCATTTGAACTGTATTTAAATTTGGGTTTATAGAGTTTATTTAGGGTTCAGTTTAGACAGGTATAGAGTTGATTTAGGGTTCATTTTAGACAGGTATAGAGTTTATTTAGGGTTCAGTTTAGACAGGTATAGAGTTGATTTAGGGTTCAGTTTAGACAGGTATAGAGTTTATTTAGGGTTCAGTTTAGACAGGTATAGAGTTTATTTAGGGTTCAGTTTAGACAGGTATAGAGTTTATTTAGGGTTCAGCTTAGACAGGTTTCAGTTTTTTTTAACTTATTATATTTCTTATTACCTTTTGGGTAAGATTCAGAATTTTTTCAGTAAAAAGAACTACAAAATCAGAAATCAAAATTGACCTGTAATTTTAATATCAGTATAATTTGATCAAGATATAAATAAATACAATCAAACACTCAATTACGTATAATCACAACAGCATTGGTTTGTTGTATGAAAGCTTATTTGGACAAGGATTTAGATCAAACAGTTTATTGTGCAAAATTTCTGGTTAGAAAATTAAATAACAGAGAATCAATGAAAAATAACTGAAACCATCTACACCCCCTTTCAAAATGTCCACGTTTGAACTGCTCCGATCGTGTCCTGAAACTTTGGAATTTTATTTCAAAGGAAAATAGCTGAAATCAGATATATAACTGAAAAACCCCATCCCGGTGACGGTCCAAACCAAACACTTAAAAAAACTGATACGGAAGAAAAATCTTTCTATTACACATAAACTGGTACCCATACATACTTCAAAATATAAATAACTAACCTCTTTTTACTTTTTGAGATGTGAGTCCTAGTTGTTTTAAAAATTTCACTTTCTCCTTTGAAGCATCAAGCAGTAATGGAGGGCCTTTTGTGACCATCATTAAACTTTGTTTATGAGATTCATCAAGATAATCTACTATTTCATCCATTTCACTATCATCGCTCAACTCTCCCCGTAGTCGTCGTTTTCGTAATTTTTGTTCTCCAATGTCAAGGCTACTGACGACTAAATTACGATTTTTTTCAAAATTAGATTGCAAATGTTCTGAATGATACTCCTTGTAGTGCATTTTGCTTGCATCTATCACATGGTTGAGATTAAAACTTCCTGACTTAGTTGACATGGCAACAGAATGTTTTAAAGCACTAGATTTACTTTCAGTATTGTCTCTGGATAATCTCCCCTGACTTGTATCCTTTGACCGTTCAGTAATTTGAATATTACTACTTGCATCCCGAGAATGATGTGATGATAAATAACCATTGGTTAAATTTGATGTATCAAAGGGTCTAAAAATACTATCACTGGACTTATTCAATTTACTTTCACTTTCACTTTTGGTTCGATTTTTATCACTATGATGTCCTGAGTGAAGCAGTGAATATTTCTTGTCTCTATGGTCTTGGTTACTGCTATGTTTATCATGATGGTATGAGTGATGATGTTTAGAAGCATCTTGATAACCGTGTTTGTTAGGGTCAATGTCACGTCTGGCTGACTTGTAACGTTCACTGTCAGTGGTATACTGCAGTTCCCTGCTACTCTTTTCATTGAGATTAAACTCCCTTGGTGTTCCATGAGTAATTGATCCATATTTATGCCCTGTTAAATAAATAATATCTTTAAATATTTTTTATTTAATTATATGGAAGAATTTCACTTCTAGAACACATATATGTCTGAGAAATATAAAATGTGCAGCACAGCCAACTAAATTTTTACACAATACATGTATTTTATGAAGATGTTTAAAATACTGCTTTAATTGATTGACTGGTGTTTAATGCCAACTTTAACAATATTTCAGCTATATCGTGGCGTGAACAAAAAATTATTTAATCCAGATGTTTAAAATATTACATTTTATAATATAGTATCAAATATTTCATGTAGATTTCTTTGCAAAATAAAAATGCAATATTTTCCGATATTTTTACTAGTCTTCCTTTATAAATATACCTAAAAAGTATAGCATTTCCGAATGAGTTAAAAATATTGCATCTTGACCGATATTGCATTCCATTCTTTCTCCTTTAAGTTTGGTACACACTAGAGAAGTTCCGAGTAAAACTATATTTGCACGCAAGCAGACGAGAGATAAACAAAATGGCAGAATTATATTGAATACATGTTAAAAAGAAATATTGCTAACTGTAATTGTCACAGACTGAAATATTTGGTACTATATTATAAAAGGGTTATTGCACTAATATTGAGAAATATTGTCCTTCACTGTATATCATATTGCACTCGCAAGCTCGTGCAATATGATAGACTGCTCGGGACAATATTCCTCAATATTAGTGCAATAACCCTATAATATAATTGGTTCTCTCTTACATTTAATGTTTCTGAAACCAAAAACCTGTCAGATAATAAAAATGTGAAATGTTAAGACAGATGCCATACTGACCTTCAAAATAGGTCTAAGGGAGATAATAAAAACAAAAATCATGTACCTTCTACAGATCTAGGAATGCCTTCATTGTTAAGTGGTCCTCGTTCATTATGATTCCTGTCTTTGTTCTCTGATTTCTTACTTTCAGAACTATACTGTGGTGTTCTCAAGTCAATACCTGATGGTCGGCTGTCAATATGATGAGGAACTCGTAACTCTGTGCTGTGATGTGATCTGTAATCATGACTCATGGATTCCCTCAGTTTGTCATATTCTTTTTCTCTTTCTCTTGCTCTTTCCTTCTCTCTTAGTAGTATAGCTTCTTTTTCTTTCTCTCTCTGTTCTTTTTCCACATCCCTCATTCTTTCTTCTTCTAATCTTTGTCTATAAATAGTACATTAAGAAGGATAAAGAATAACATACTTCAATACTATATACATTGTACAAGGTTTGGTTTGGTTTTGATGGTGTTTAACGCCACTTTCAACAATATTTCAGTTATATTTTGGCAGTCAGTTTTATTGGTGGATGAAACCGGAGGACCCGGAGAAAAACACAGACCTGTCGCAAATCACTGACAAACTTTATCACATAATGTTGTACACCTAGCCCTGATCGGGATAGGCACTGATTGCATAGGTAGTAATAAATCCAACTACCATAATGATCACAGCCATGATGGGCCCAGGATAGAATAACATATATTCCAATACTACTGTAAAACCTGCTTATACCGAACCTCTTTGGGACTGAAGAGTTTGTTCATTTTAGACAGGTGTTTGGTTTACACAGATTCATATTACATAGACATTTAGTATATGGGACTGTAAAGTCTGTCTGGATTAGGCAGGTTTTCGGTTTACTCAGGGTTCAGTATATGGGACTGTAAAGTCTGTCTGGATTAGGCAGGTTTTCGGTTTACTCAGGGTTCAGTAGATAGGACTGTAAAGTCTGTCTGGATTAGGCAGGTTTTCGGTTTACTCAGGGTTCAGTAGATAGGACTGTAAAGTCTGTCTGGATTAGGCAGGTTTTTGGTTTACTCAGGGTTCAGTAGATAGGACTGTAAAGTCTGTCTGGATTAGGCAGGTTTTTGGTTTACTCAGGGTTCAGTTTAGACAGGTTTTTCTGTATATACATTGTACAAGGATTCTAGAAAATAATCATGTTTATAAATTCTACTACTGTATTACAATACCATTTCACATTTGATACAAACGTATGGAAAATTTACCCTTGTGAATACATTAAACATAATATCTCCATAGAACACAGGTGCTTGAAATACATACTGAAGCAAAATATTCACTAGTTAAAATTTTTTAGATTAGCAATATATGGCACATCCATCATTCTAGATTGGCAGTATGTTTTTTTTTTTTAAAGTAGATATCAAAATTGAACTTATAAAAGTTTCCTAAACCTCCAGGTGAACATCATTCAATTATTCTGTGAAACTGATAAACTTGAATATATCCATATCTATTCTCCTAAATAAGTTTATGTGACTAGTGTATAATCATTTTTGATTTTTAGTTTTATAGTATCAATTAGAATAAAAGGCTGTTGGTCACTGGTCCCCCGACGCCAAGGTTATATGGTAAGATTAAATCTTGAAACTACTGTAAACTAGAGGTTCAGGTGAGCCTGTATCACTCACCTGACTTAAATAATTCTGAAAGGAGACCACCCAAGGACCATTTTGAAGTAAAAAAAGGGGAGTAACTCTGATTAGATTTGTTGAAAAATCATCATTATCGAAATTGACCTAGATATTCATGAGATACACTTACATACCAAACCTAGTTTCAATCTGACTTTTTGCTCAAAAGTTATAATTTGGAAACCAAAAAATTAGCAATTTTGAAGTACTCTGGTAAGATTTGTCGAAAAATGATCACTATCGAACTTGACCTAGATATTCATGAGATACACTTACATACCAAACCTAGTTTCAATCTGACTATTTGTTCCTAAGTTATCATCTGGAAACCAAATATTTAGCAATTTTGAGGTATAAAAAGGGGTATAACTCTAGTAAAAATTGTCGAAAAATTGTCATTATCGAACTTGACCTAGATATTCTTAAGATACACTAACATGCCACACCTAGCTTCAATCTGACTTTTCATTCACAAGTTATCATCTGGTAACCAAACACACGGACGGACGGACAACACCCATTTCTATAGTCCCCTTCGACGAAGCATCAGGGGACAAAAAAAGGTTTTGAATTTCTTGGCAAACATGGAATAATTTCAGCCATTAAAGGAATTTTATACAATTTTCCATATATTTTTATTTTTAAATATGTGATTTCTTATTTCTGAATTGACAGTGTACGAAAAACTATGTTTTGTAATTATCCATGTATCATTTTAATGTTAATACACATTCATCCCCAAAAAATATTTGAGGAGTAAATATTCCGAATTCATACCTAAGAAATATTTGCCAAACCAATTTATACCTTAGATAAGTACATATCACTACAAATATCGATTAAGCCCATTATCAGATGATATAGCATCCAATCAGAATTAAGATAACATACCTTTCTACCAATGACGGTGACAAATGATCAGATAGCCTTGAAGACTGGGACATGAATGGTAACTGTTGATGGAGCAGTTCTGGTGGATAGCGACCGGTCAGAAAAGGACTTAGTCCACCTGGTGGCGGCAACATTCCAGGATGAGCAAAGGGGAGATAATGAGGCTGCATCATTCGATATCTCTCGAGTAGCAATGGATCATCAAATCTATAATGAAAACATAACATCTGTTATATGTATGGATAAATGAAAAAGTAACACACTACAAACAAAAACTGCTATTTAAATTATAACCTATTTTTCAGATTTCAAAAATGACAAGATTACAACACGTAGCCAGGTGTCCCCCGCTGCAATAGAAAGAGGTGTAATGTGAGTGTAATGTTATCCATGTGATATATTTATAAAATCGAGAAAGCAGCCAGTCAAAATCTTGGGGCATTTAATTTGTCTATTCACCCTGATCATAAATATATATGGCTTAGGGGTGGGTATCTCAACCATTAAAAAGTTCACTTCAGGTAGGGGGTGGGGTATGACCCCCAGGGCCTGAGCTATAAGGCATTTAATTTGCCTAGTCACCCTGATCATAAATATATATGGTTTAGGGGTGGGGATCTCAACCATTAAAAAGTTCTCAGGTAGGGGGTGGGGTATGACCCCTGGGGCCTTAGCTATAAGGCATTTAATTTGCCTAGTCACCCTGATTATAAATATATATGGTTTAGGGTGGGGATCTCGGTCACATTTTTTTATACAGATTCCCCAGTGGGGTGGGGCTGAGCTGGGGGGAGGGAGGAAGGTTGCATCCTCAACTTCACACTGGCATCTCCACCATACCAAATATTAAGTTCCTATCTTTTGTAGTTTCAATACAGAGAAATGTGTAATTCTCAAAATATGTACTTTTTCTATAAAAAAAAAACAACATGATTTTACAAGAATTTTTTTTTCGAATTTTGCCAAGTTTCGAACTTAAGCTAGAGATTGTTAATATAATGCTTGTGTGTAAGTTTGAAATCAATTGGTCAACAAATAAAAATCTGAGAGCGCTTACAATATATCCGGATGTACGGATGGACGCCCGGCATTTCCATATCCCTCGCTCCGCTTTTTGCGGAGGCGGGGGACAAAAATAGGTGTGACTCTTTAGTCATAGGGTTAGGATCATGGTGATTAACACTACTTTCAACAATATTTCAGTTATATCGTAGCAGTTAGTTTTATTGGTGGAGGAAACTGGAATACCTGGAAAAAACCACTGACCTCTGACAGACTTTATCACATAATATTGTATCCAGTACACCTCGCCATGAGCGGAATTCAAACTCACAAGACTTTTCAAATATAAATGACCCAATCATCAACTTATCAAATATAATAACAAGTGTAGACCGTTCTATTTCTCGTATGCTCTCTGGAAATCACATGTGTGAAAAAAAATGTCCATAAAAAAAATAAATAAGTACAGTCGACTCTCGTTATCTCGAATTCGATGGGACCATGGAAAAAATTCGAGTCAACCGTAGTTCGACTCAAGAGGAGCTATGAGAAATACCGGAAGTGTAGTTTTTTTTAACGACGAAAGGGAGACAACTCGAGCGAAATTTTCACCAGACACACGTGCAACAGTATTATCAGAAGACATTCTGAAAGACATGTTGGAAGTGAAAAAAATTTCCCCTTTTATTACAACTGTTAATTAAGAGTAAAATTTTCTCAAAATTGAGAAATTATACATCTCCTTTAATGTAAATTTATTTCCGACAAGTAATTCAATAGATAAAACGCTTCCGTTCGACAGTTGTGTTTTTTTAATAATCATTGATGTATGCCGACCCAAGCGCACTTATTATAAATCGATAAATTTTGATTGTACACTTTTAACATGTGTCATAATACCAAGCCAATTCAAATATTATCACTAATTAATTTGACAGATTATGAAATAAACATGTGAAATAGCCTAAGGTAAAAATGTCAAAGTCAATGATCGGATGTTTCACCTGTGATCCGATTTTAATCCCAAGCTAATACACATGTTTTGACAGGTAAATTCGACTTAACAAATGTAAATAATATGGCTTTCTACATCTCGGGACCAAAACTTTTATTCGACACAACCGAAATTTCGACTCATCCGAATTCGACTCAACAGGAGTCAAATTATATATATTTATACACAACGAAGTTCGGGACTTCGATAAAAATTCGACTCAACCGGAAATTCGACTCAACCGAGTTCGAGATAACGAGAGTCGACTGTACCAATTTTCAGATTTTAAAAATGAAAGTAGGTGTGGTATGACTTCTCAGATTTCAATTACCCAGTATTGAATATTATAAATATCATTCAAACATAATAGAAAATATTTTAAAACATTCAAAAAGTATAATCAGTGTTATTGCATTCAGTAAAAATATACATCCCTCCATGATGGAAGCAAACTCTTTAAAATCTTACATGAGATTGTCACTCTCATACAATGGTGTGAGATAACTACCATATGGTAATTTAAACAAAGGACATATTAAAACATGAAATGTAAAACAATTCCATGGTAAAGTTTTCAAAAGGTCAATATAAGCCATGTACACATCAAAATGATCTGGTGCAATTGTATATTGGATTATAAACTAAAATCTGTATAGCCAAATTTGTTCGCCATTTTGTTTACCTGAAGGCAGGATGAGGGAATGCATGAGGGGGCAGGAATGCTGGGTAAGGATAGGCAGCAGATTCAAGGCCAAAAGGTGGAAGTGAGTGTCGTAAGTCATCCCCTGGACGATAGGGCTGGAATCCTCTCATCAGTGTTTCTTCTCTTGTAACTGCTGGTGATGTAGAACTTTGTGTTGACAATGGAGTCCTGAAAAACAAGTGATTCTATAATCATACATATCCTTAAAAGAAATCAACACATAAACTGTTAATCAGTCTTTGCAATAACCCACTTGCCCGAAGCCCTGGACAAGTAAAACTGGATTCACACAATTGAAAATTATGAATAAATGGATTTTTTTTTTCTAATTTGGCTTTCAGGCAAGTAGGTGAAAAAAATTATGGCAAAGACAGCTGTTTCTTCCTACAGTTAACATAAATAAATGTCAATAACAAGTTCTGTTACATTACATTTTCTAAGCATAGTAAAACTGTAGATATCTAATGTAGTTTGCATTTCTGTACAATACGATTTTTTTTCTGACATGTTCATTTACTTTCTGGTTTCACAGAGCATTTGGTGTTTCTATTTTGCTTTCAATTTCTGTTTATCAAATGAAGTACTGTATCTAATTTAGTGTCAGTTTTTATTTTGATTGGATATATGTTAGAGTTACTTCCCTTTGAAAAGCAATATTTTATTTTCTCTCTCGTTTCATTCCTCCGAAAATGAATTTTTTCTTAACTAAAATAATGTAATATAAATAAGACTAAACACAGTATAGGGTTGTGCATTCGTTACAAGATCGCATAGCATTTATTATAAACATATATCAACGTAACAAATTAATTCGGTCTGTCATTTCTACCCCTCAAAAAATTCGAAATATATACGAGTAGTTGAAATTATATTGGTATTAATCTGGGTGGGTAGGCGGGGGGGACTATAACATCCCAAGCACAAACTTTTGTCGTATTACAACTTGTAACGAACGTCGCATTAAAAATTTTCTATTTATACTAACTGCCAAAATCGTCCATGTGGAAAGGAATTCAATACTACAGCCTTTGCTAATTTGCATATCTATAACGTTTATGTAAACATTATATACTGTGAAGAAATTTAATTCTTGAGTACCAATATACTTGAATTAATTACAGGAAAAAAACTTAATCTTAATGGGAATCCCAAATTATATTTTCATTATGATAGGTTTAAAAAAAAAAAAAGTATATATTGAACTGGTTGTTCCTACAACACTGATTAGCATACAAAGCAGAATTGCATAAATCCATGTATGACTTTAATCATGAGTTACTTTTGATGTCAGTAGCTTTATTGTTTTTTTTTCTTTCATTATAGTACTAAACGCTTCTTTTCAGGAATTCATGCATGTATAAACGGTGCCGATGCACTCACAAACTGAATAAACGTCCGAAGGGCATTTATGTAAAGTTTGTGAGTGCATCAGAACCGTTTACACATCCATGAACTCCTGAAAAGAACCGTTTAATACTTATAATTCTTAAATTCAATATTGTAGATAAAAATGTATTATTCTTCCATATTCCTCGTCTAAAAATCGCTCAAATTAAAATTCCACGAAATGTTGTTGACGACTTTGAATCATTAACAACATGATGTCATATGAAGACTTCCAGTTTAAAACATAAAGATCAGGCATCATTTGGCTTCGTGTACGCTTCAATTTTAATAAGATTTAACTAAAATAAGTTTACAAGGTAAGCATTTTAATTATTTTTGTATATTGTTGTAAATATGACATGTAGAATTTTACATTTTCAAGATGGCGGATGCTTGTAGTTACGGCTTGCAGATTGAAAAGTTCATCGAGTTATGAACGAATAAAAACTAGGAAAGAAGTATGCCCCCGCACTTGATAATTATGGACAAAGTTGTTTTGTTAGGAGTGATTTAAAAAAAATGAAGTGTGTCTGTAAGACACAAATGATGCCCCCACCTGACCACAAGAAATTATAAACCAGTCAAAAACTGTAGTAGGAGCCATACAAACCATGTTTCCATTATGTAGCTAGTAAGAAGGAAATGAAGTCCAACTACCTGTCATTTTGTGAATATTTGACAAAAATCCCCTCTCTCCCGACTTTTCGTCGCGGGGGCATAAAAAGTCCAACTACCTGTCATTATCAAATATTTGATGAAAATCAAAATCCTGTGTACATGCATACCTCCATTATATGTATAAACATCATACAAATATTAAAGCTGTTGCTCCAAAACTGTAGGATGAGATAACCGGACAAACCATGTATTTATATCCAGACGGACGAACAAAATGACTAAGTCCAACTACCTGTCATTTTGAGAATATTTGATGAAAATCAATATCCTGTGGACATGCACACCTCCATTATGTGTATAAACATCCTGCAAAATATTAAAGCTGTAGCTCCAAAACTGTAGGAGGAGATAGCCGGACAAACCATGTATCTATATCCAGACGGACGAACGGACGGACAAGGGTAAATTAAAATGCCCCCCCCCCCGACTTTTCGTCGCGGGGGCATAGAAAAACAGATGACAGTGTCCTTGTCCAATCAAAACGCACGGATACGATGTACTTTAATTCTATAAGAATTATTTGTTTGTGGTTTTTTTCTTCGAAAGAAAAACTTTCCTTCCAACAGTTTTTTGTTTGTTTGTTTGTTTGTTTGTTTCTTTCTTTCTTTCTTTTTCTTCAAAAGAAAAAATTTCCATACCTTCTAGATGGGGCTACATCTTTAGATGATAAACGATCCTCATCACGACTTGAGTGAGTTGATTGTGGTCTGTAACGATCCTCATCTCTACTAGACTGTCTTGAATGAGGACGATCAACCTTTACACTACTTAATCCATCATAGGCTGAGGATGTATTCTGGACAGACCTATCCAAACTCTGAAATATTTCAATTAATTATTGGTTTGGTTTGGTTTATGTTCTTTAACACCACTTTCAACAATATTTCAGTTATATCGTGGCATTCAGTTTTATTGGTGGAGGAAACTGGAGTACTCGGAGAAAACCACCCACCTGCCGCAAGTCACTGACATAGTCACATAATGTTGTACCAAGTACACTTTGCATGAGCGAGGTTCGAATTCACAACGTTAGTGGTGATAGGCACTGATAGCATAGGTAGTTGTAAATCCATATGATATTGACCACAATGGCCCTATATATTAGATTAAATACATTTTATTTGGTTTAAACATATTCTATTTGCTCAAATATGCCAAAAGGATAAGACACAGCAAAACAAACTTATATACAGTCTTCTCCAGAAGAGCCCCACTGACATAAGAATTATGATTATTCTTTAATGCCAAGTGATAATGTTTGTTAGCTTAATCATGTGAAGAACAAATTATAGTGAAAGAATATTTGAGTGTCTGTTTGTATTATTAGAGCATTAAACTGGCCATAGTAAACACAACTACACACATGATTCTGATTATCAGTTTAATTGCCCTTGCTTCTATCTCATAATAACACTGATTGGGTAGTAAAGCAAAAATGTTCATTAGAGTTTTGGTAAGTATTATTTTGTGCTTAATACAATGACAAACACTTTGTACTAGATTGATAGTATTCCAAGATTAATAACAAAAAAACTGCTATTTAACATTGAAAGATTTACCTGACGAGAATTGCTTGAGATGATGCTGGCATGAGACTGTGTCTGGGCTATTGTTACCACAGGCAGAGAGTTCAGAAGTAAATGTGATTTAACATTGTAAGATTTACCTGATGAGAATCGCTTGAGACGATGCTGGCATGAGACTGTGTCTGGGCTATTGTTACCACAGGGGGAGAGTTCAGAAATAAATGTGATTTAACATTGTAAGATTTACCTGGCGAGAATCGCTTGAGACGATGCTGGCATGAGACTGTGTTGGGGCTATTGTTACCACAGGAGGAGAGTTCATAGAAGAATGTGATGTGTACACAAGAGGTGGCGGTCCTCTCTTGGGTGTGGTTGCCCTGGGGCTTGTACTTGAACTTCCTGGTTGTGAGCCATGCTTGGAAGGAATTTCCTCTGTTGTAAATAGACAAGATTCATATGATACATCAATTCAATGAAGTACAAAATAATATTCTTTTTGAAATATTGTAGTTTTCAATAAATTTTTCATAGATTAAACTGAAATGGATTTTCTCACAAAACTTGATTATACAGATAATTCAGATTAATAAATAGATTAGTTTGAAAAAGAAATACATTAAAAAGTTTTGATAAACAAGTTAATGTTGAAAAAAAAGTTATTCACTTCTGTCAACTTATTATTTAAGTAAAAAATATTAAAACAAATTTATAACAATAAACTTATTCAGCAGAGATCAACTATCAGCTGGATTTGTTTTTCTTTCTTTCCTTTTTTATTTCCATCAAGGTCATTAACAATTTGTAAAATGTATTCCAGAGGAACCTGTCTTCCTCATATTTAAATCAAGTGATATTACTCCAGAATGACTACTGATCTATTGACCTTGAACTTGTGAATTCTAAATAAACAAGCATTCTGGGAGTACAAGTGCTCCATCATTATACAGCCACCTAATGGACAACACAATTTTTTGGTGATAAGTGAGGGCGGTGGTGCCCCAAGGAAAGGCTAATCTGGACAACTATTTCTTGAATGAATAATACGATCATGGTCATAAAGGAGTTTTAAATTTATTTATTTTTTACTTAATAATAATATATTTATCAAGAGAACGCATCTCAATCAAAACAGATTTTGAATATAGTTTGTAAAGTGGACTAGTTTAGTACATCCTGTCTATATTTTTTCATCTTTTCCATTTGAAGTACATTAGCTATAGAATATCTGCTTCTGGCATTGAACTATCCATTTCAATAAATATGATCGCTGTTGAAAGACATTCAATAACAATTTTGCATGATGGATTAACCATCTCGAAATCACTGTTTTGGGGATCATCTAAATCTGTCCCATTTCTCTTCAATATTGAAATGTTTACAACTAACAGTTTGACTGAACTCTTCAATTAATTACAAAAGTTTTCCATGTGAATTTTAATCTCTGGATTAAAGGTGTAAATCAAAGTGTCAAAACAAATACATCAAACGACATATCATAACAAATGTACACATAAATTGGGATGACAATCAATTATGAATCCTTTCTAACCCAATCAAATAATCTGGTAGAGATGGAGGGAAATCATATTGTATATAGGGGCACTCTTGTAATATGGTTAGTGAGCCACTGTATTCTTTAAGCAAATGTTCTCAATTGGCCAGAAATATTTCAAAAATATTTCAGTTATATCGTGGCGGTCAGTTTTATTGGTGGAGGAAACCGGAATACCCAGAGAAAAACACAGACCTGTCGTAATTCACTGACAAACTTTGTCACATAATGTTGTGTCAAGTACACCTAAGTAAAACTCTATTCATTACAAGCAAAACAAATTGTGGAAAACTGGCAATATCATGAAAAGTTCAAGGGACATAATTCTGTAAAAAATAAATAATCAACCAGAAAGTTCAATAACCTTGCAAAACTTGAGTTTATAAAACAATATTAGGTCAAAATCTCTACTTATTACAGAAAAAAGTGTATAAACCTAAAGTGTGACAGACAGACAGACTAAACAGACACAAGAGAAACCTATAGTCCCCTTCTGTTGTGACCATAGGAGGCTGAAAAGAATGTTCATCTCAATTGCATTTGGGTTATAAGTTGTATCTTTTACCTGGATCTTTTGCTTGATGAGCCAATTTTCTGAGAGCTGCAGCAAAGCTTGAAGTTCTGGTAGCATTCAGAGCAGCATTAGAGCTGACAGAATTCAACCCATTACTAGGGGAAGTCTGATTAAGTGGGGGTACAGTAGCTGTGTTCCGTGGTAACTTTGAGCCACCCAACATGTTCAGTGGCGGTGGCTTAACATTCTGTCCTGTCCCTGAAAATACACAAGCCATTAATTGTTTGTTAACTATTTGATACTAGAAAGAAAAGGCATGATATACAGTCAGACCTACCCATGCTGTCACCTCTATTGAGCAGTCACCTGTATTAAAAGCCATAAGGTAAACTTTTTCTTTTCCTGTCATAAAAACTTTCATATGAATTGAACCTCTTTTAAGAGGTCATCTGTCTTAGAAGACCACTTTTTCTTTGTCCCAAAGGTGACCTCTTAATACAGGTTTGACTGTACAAAGCAATGTTGTATACCTGAAAACATCTGTATAATTACATGTTATGTTTCCTGATTAAAACACAAGATTAATACATGTTACCTTGATGGATAAACTTACACTTTGATTACACTAACAGTTTGAAAGGCCAATCCAGTCCTCATGATGAGCACCAGTCCTCCAGTCCAAGACTAGTAAAACTTTATTTGGACCAGTAAATTTTTCAGTATTTAATTATAAAAATATAAAAATAAATTTAAGAATTTGATTCGGACCAGTAAATTCAAAACTGTGAACCTGTCAAGAAGTAAGGCTACTAACACCATATCTAAATAATAAAAAGACACCAGACAACGGATCATTTCTAGAGTGAAACCATTGAAATACAAACACCCTTCAAGGCTTGAATTCATCCTGCTTCTAATAGATAGGTGTTCTGAGTGATTGAATGAAAATTCACAACAAATGACTACCACTCTCATCTAAGGAAAACTTCATATACCACTTAGGCATAAGGTGGTTCAACAAGAGCCATTTTTCAGCTATATCATGGTGAGACCAAGCTGCAATTCAACGAGATGATGAAGATGTCTGCTTTGTACTAGACCAACACATTTAGTTATATTTCTAAAACACTAGCTCACTGAAACACTAGTACGCTGGTAGATATGTTGCTACACCCTGACACATCATCCAGATTCTGAACCAACCACTGAAACACTAGTATGCTGGTAGATATGTTGCTACACCCTGACACATCATCCAGATTCTGAACCAACCAGTGAAACACTAGTATGCTGGTAGATATGTTGCTACACCCTGACACATCATCCAGATTCTGAACCAACCACTGAAACACTAGTATGCTGGTAGATATGTTGCTACACCCTGACACATCATCCAGATTCTGAACCAACCACTGAAACACTAGTACGCTGGTAGATATGTTGCTACACCCTGACACATCATCCAGATT
>MJUT01016341.1:444094-455150 GCA_002080005.1 Gigantidas platifrons | reverse complement strand
ATGAAGGTTATTCTAGAAATGTATTGGCCACACTAAATAAGATAGCTACCTGATGAAGCTTATTCTAGAAATGTATTGGGCACACTAAATAAGATATCTACATGTTTTATCACAGACAAATTTCATGACAAAAAGTTGTATAAAGTACACTTTATCACCTGATCGGGAATCACAACTTAAGTGGTGATGATAGGCACAAAGTGCATAGGTAGATGTACTGCTATATCAAATTACCAGGTAACCACAACTGCCCCCAATAATAAGTGTACATACTTGATTAAAACACAAAAGTGTAAGAATGTACATGGAAGGATTTTCTTTCTTTATGTGTGAGCGAGCAATTGTCGCTCAATGCCAAATGAGCTACATTCCAGCTTTATCATGGCGAGAACAAGTTATATTCGATGAGATGAGGAAGATGTTCACATTGTACTAGACCAACACTCTTAATTGGATATTCATAGTGCTAGATTACTGATACAACATATCGCAGGTAGAATTGTCAATCCACTCGGTCACATTAACCCGATTCCAAGCCAACCAGCCTTTGCTATTACTTCTTAATGCAGTATACTTAATGGACCAACCTTATAGTCTTTGGTTTGACACGGCAAGGCTCAAATTCACTACTTTAAGTTTGTTTGTTTGATGGTGCTTAACACCACTTTCAACAATATTTCAGTTATATCGTGGTGTACACTACTTTATGAAAGAAGTGGACATTATAGGACTTTTAATTCAAGCTTTTCTGATGGTTAATAAATAGAGAGGATAAAATCATATTTCAGTTTATTTTAATTATAAAACATAATTTTTGTTTCAATTAATCTATGAGCAACAGGAAAAACCATGTAAGAACAATCAACATTGAAACAGATTCCAAAAATAAAGATTTGACATTTTGATAATTCTATAATGCTTTTTGATTTACCCAGAAAAATACATTGGACCCATTTCATATTCTTTGATGTATTTAAAAGCTTTTTAAAACTATGATTTATTACATGGATTTTTCCGAAAATTTTACCAAAGCAGATGGTATTTTTAATGATATCTATAGAGATAGATCTACAATGGGAATTCCATCCCCTAGTATTGTCAAAACTAATCCTTATCTTCCCCACATTAAAACAAACTTCTATAGAAAACAGTAGAACAATCTGCTTCCATCTTACGCTTATTATATAATATAATAGTAGAACTATGTCAGAAGTAATTTTTTTGGACTAATTGTATTAGACAGATAGAATACCCAACCTTAACACCAGCTCTTGGAGATATCACATGATTTGGACATTAATACAAGTATCATCCTCAACTAACTCAGTAAAAGTAGTGAATCATATCTACAAAAACACAAGTTTTTTTTGGAAAATAATACAATTATATGCCATCTGTTTAAATGAGCCACCATGAAATAACTGTCAAACTTGGTTAAAATCACCATTAAGTACAATTAAATGTAATGTTTAGAGTGATTTTCACAAGGATTCTGTCTTATATTCAGGTTTTCCCATGCTGTAATGTGTTTTATGATGATTTCTGTCAACTCTTATTTGTCAATATAATGGTTCAATGTTGAATTTATCTGAGCTGAGGTCTGAAAAATCAGGAATAAAGTGATAGAAATCTCTTTATACCAATATAATTATCTTATTTACTTCAAATTTCACATGGTTTGTAATGTGTTGAATGTCCAGTGAAGCAATGCAGACAGTATTTATTTTGATTTATGTTGTTTTGAATATTTGTATTAGAGTTCAAAGGTCGTTAAATTTTAGAAGGATATCAAATCTACATTTAGAGAAAATTAGAGTACAATTAAATCAAGTTATGACTAAAATATTTCTAAAAAACAAAAATTGAATCTGCTTTGGTCATACTGGAAAGAAATACAACCTAACAATAGACAGAATCTGAGCTAAGCATTGTTTTTCTTGAAGAGGATCGTTGCTCATGTATTTTTGTTGGTATGATTTGGTTATGGTGTTTAACACCACTTTCAACAATATTTCAGTTATATTGTGGCAATCAATTTTATTGGTGGAGGAAACTGGATTATCCGGAGAAAACCACTGACCTGCCGCAAGTCACTGACAAACTTTATCACATAATGTGGTATCGAGTACACCTCGCCATCAAAGGGTTCGAACTCACAACTTTAGTGGAGATAGGCACTGATTGCACTGGTAGTTGTAAATCCAACTACAAAAAATGTCCCATATGATCACAACCACGACAGCCCCTATTTTGTTGGAATATTGAAATAAAGGAAAGAATGTGTTTATATGACACAGATTTCTCCTCTTCCAGCTTAACAGGTATTTTTCAGCAAAATTAAGGGGAATAACTCCAGAGCGGAAAAAGTGGTCAAGTCCAAAATCAACCTTGACCTTCCTTTAATTGCCCCTGACCTTGTGCATAAATATCAAATTATTTGCTTACAGAGAACTTAAGTTATTGAGCAGAAAAAAAATGTGGGCCTGATGGACGTACATACGTACATGGGCAAAACTTAATGTCCCGGACACCTAATGGCAAGGACATAAAAAATTAGATGAAGCTACATGTGAACCAGTGAAATCATCAGTTTGTTTAATCTCACTATTTATACAGTGCAGTCATTGTCAATTCTGTAATAACAAAAATAATATTAAGTGGAAGATTCAACAAAAGTTTCATTAAGATTCACACGTGTGAATAAGGAAATACATGGTAGATTTGTGACATCTTCTACAGGAAAACAATACAACAATACTACATACCTTACATAACATTAGACGTTCTCCTTTAAGTATATGTCGTAAACTTTATATACTTAATAACCAAATATTATCTTAAAATCTTTTAACTCAATACAAATTTATGTTAACAATTCAACATTTAACCGCCAATCAAATCAAATTATATAAAAATTTGCCCTAACGGGATGAAATTAACCAGCTTACCCACTTAGTAAACAAGGACGCCTTCATCAATATCTTGAAACCACAATCAAATATCATGTGTATGGTCACTGTTTATAAGATCCCAGTATTATCTATTGACAAAGTATAAATCAATGTCCTAAATGATAGTGTTCAAGCTTATAACAATGTAATAATATTTACAATGGGTTCTATAGAATTTGTTAAGTATTGGTGTTTGGCCTCGGGTTAAAAAGATCTGATCGACGGGATATGAATACGTAAACCAAACAAAGATACCCAAGGTGAATCTATTACTGCTTTTATTGACGAAAATATTCAAAACCTGATTTAGGTGAAATAATATACTTAAGAAACAGTTTAAAAATCTATAATCTTTTCCAAGATGTTGAGAAGTTATTGTATTGGGAATACACATGCCAAACAAAACAGTAACATGTTTATTTCAATAATTCAATACACAAACACATCTTAAGAAGATTTTTATCCTTTTTATGATAGCGACTTTGTATTTAAGGTCAACATATTTTATGAAGAGATTTCATAATAATTTGAGTGAAATAAATAGAAAATATCTCAACTTATAAACAGGAATCCATTTATCAATTATCAGCTATATAGTTATTAGACTGGTAATGTAAGTGGGATGCTATAATTATTACCGTGGGTGGAGTTCATGGTTTGGATTAGATATAGAGCTGTTTTTGAAAAGAATGAATAATAAATTTTTAGCAATTGAAAGATTTGAAAAAAAAGGTAAAAAAAATCTAGGAATTTGTAAACCTTAAGGCTTAGAATTAAAGGGATATTAAGTTCATTTCTTTTACTGATGATTATTTTTAATAATATTTCTTAAAAATTTACGGAGATTAGTTTTATAGAAAGTATTAAAAAATACTTTGCAAAGAGGGGTTGAAACCCATAAGACCTCTGACTGTTTGTGACAATTTACAATATAAAATGGTTAAATTACTGACAAAATGAATTAATGTCCATGATGCAAAACTTAAAAAAGACCATAGTCTTATTCATGGGGTAACCTCACTAGGCACATGCTCAGAAGCTAAATGACCACTGATGATCATTCTTATGTATTAAATTCTCATATGTATCCTATATATTCTTCCATCACATGGCATAATTTCAACTTTAAACTTTAAGACTTACCCTTTTTTTTTTACAGTACAAATATTATCATAATCATTATTATTATTGTGATTATTACTTATTTTCTGACAAATTACCCTGACCAGTCATGAACCCTTCATTGTCATTTAAACATAATTCTGTTTACATATTTCATTACATGATTATAATATAATAGAAACAAACCAGTGACAGACATCCTTAATTCATGTAAGAGATAGACCATTTAATTTTTAGGAGGGTGGAGGGACTATGTTATTTTCTCTCACCAAATTTTTTTTTTTTAAATCTTGACATGAACGATGCAAAAAATATAATAATGCAGAGTTCGCGAAATTTGTCAGTCCTGTCATACATGATTTGAAAATTTTTGCTAAGGACTAAGACAAAATTGGCATTATGCAATAGAAAATTAACAAGGGCTGACATTTTTTTCATGAGGTCCACCAAACACATATGCAATTTCGTGAACCCTGATAATTGGTGAACACAAGACCCCCCCCCCGTCAAAAGTTAAATGGTTGCTGTCTAACAATTAAATCAGTTTTGTTTGTGCATGTTTTGAAATACTGCTTGCATGAGGGTCACAGCCTTTTTCATAATAATTTTAATACTTCCAAATGTTTTGATTACCTCACAACATTTAAGTCTTCCCATTAAAAAAAAACTTGACAATATTTATAGATTTATGCAAATTACTATGATTTAAATAATTTCGAACATCGCATTTTAAATCTTTTTTTTTTTTACTTATCATTATATTATTATTCAAAATCATGTTCATAGTAATCATTTATTTAAATAAATCAGGTCCAGAAGCATTTAATCAACAATCCACAACTATCATACAACACCATCTGATTGTTGTGACTTCTCCCTAGGTTGTTGTTGCTGAATAATGAATAAAATGATAAAATGTTGACAAAGATAACTCATATCTATAAATAATATTACCTACACTTGATTGATAAACAATATAACAAACACAAGATAATATATCACACCAATGACAAACAGGTTTTAACAAAATATTTCAATGAGGACTTTTTTTTATTTATTAAAAATTAGAATCCATCTGAAAATTGTTCTGTGTTAGGTAAAACTTATAGAACTTGTAACAACTAACAAACTAAATTCCTAATTACTGAATTGAAAATAAAAAAAAGTTACACTAGTAAATAAACAATATAAGCCACTCTTCTTCAAATCTCAAACTTCTATCCACAGAAATGAGTCTGTTGATCTATATTTATACATATATATATATACATGTATTAACGACCACCTCTACTTCAAGCTAACATATATCACAAATAAAAAATATTCAAGACGGTGTGTGTGCGGTCAAGCTAAAGCAAGGCTCAGTCTGAAGGGGCCCTATAATTTCATTACCCTAGTGGCCCCAAAAAGTCATAATCAGGCCCTGGGAATATGAGTAATGTCTTTGTGGTCTGTAATAAGAGAGATGTTTTCATGAGGTATACATTATTTATATATGAGATCTGAATTCACTTGAAATATTTATCACGATATCAACTTATAAGTGCATTAAAAATACTGTCAATTTAAAATTTAAAAAATAGACACAGATTTGTTTAAATATAATTTGATATGCCAAGAGATGTACGAAATTTACCATATTTAATATTCAATTCAATTCAAAATTTAAAATCAATATATAAAATCATTCTACATTAAACATGGTTAATGATGATCTAATCCATTTACTTCAAAAATTAGATTTCAATAGTGTCAAATTTTAAGTGATCATCTGGATATAATGTTTACTCCCTATGTAGTGACAACTGATACTATAACCCTATATATAATAACATGATATTTTAGTAAAAAGCTGAGGAAAAACAGGTTGAAACTCAATAAGAAACAACCGGTGCTTCCATTTATCTAGCATGGTCAAAGTGATAAAAAGAATTGGAAAAACAAAAAACAGTCAAACCGGCTCATGAGGACACCTCTATTAAGAAGTCACCTGTATTAAAGGGTCACATTTTTCTTGTCCTGTCATAGAAAATTTCAAATGAAATATTAATGAACCTCTTTTAAGAGGTCACCTTTTCTTTGTCCCAGTGGTGACCTCTTAAAACAGGTTTGACTGTACTTTAAAAAAACAAACAAACAAACAAACAATGGCAAGTAGGAGGATTTCTAGATGGAACATGTTTACCTTGTCTCTCAGTCACATTAACTAGTAAGAACAAGTTGTAAGAATTCACAAAGTTTTTCGATAGACTCACAATTGTGAGATGGTCTTACAGTTTCACAGCCGGCAAGCAAACAACAAAGTTAAACAAAGTCCTGATTTTTATAGTCATAATTCAACAAATTTCTCAACTTTAATAGTCCTTTCGTTTCCTCTGCCTATGTGTGTGCAATACAAGCTTCTCTAACAAATTTTACTTGTGAAAATACAACTTCCATAAAAACACTACTGAAAGTATATAATGGTAAGTTTCTGGTGCTATCCATATTCCTGCCACTATTGGGAGGAAAGGAAGTATATATTTTTTTTTTACCCTCAGCAGTATAAATCAGCTGTGAACCATAAATAACATTGTACTTGACAGAACATCTAATGATCTACATTACAAAATCAGATAAAATAGTTATGTAAGTATGTATATTAAATAAAAAACAAATGTTTTCATATCAAAAATGAAAAAAAACTAATACAACTAATGCTTGGGTTGCTCATGTCTGTTAGAATCCTAGGTATGCACGGTTGTTTTTAATCAATTATAAATGTCTAAAATAATTGTTTAAGGTAGATCAAAACTAAATATTTTCTTTCATATATGTTTTTTTTTTATTTGTTCAAATGTAGTTTATTAACAGTATTGATTCAAAAACGATTAAAAAACCATGAATCATAATTTTGATTTTTACAAGAAATTGACTAAATTTCACTCTTCCATTGTTATTGGTAATTTGTACAGGAAGAGTACAAAATTTGACATAAACAGTAGTAACTCGACTAGATGATAGACTTTTTCTTACACTTTTCACTTCAACAACAGGGCACATGAAAGCAATTAGAGGAAAAATGAAAAAATATTTCTCCGATTATTACAGATTATTACAGACGTTTTAACCCCGCTGAACCAGTGGTAGAAAAATCTGTAATCCTCTAGAGGATTAAAATGTCTCCTGCCTTTCCCCGCATTAATTTCAAACGCATTTATTTCAAATTTTGAAATAAAGTTTGTGTTAAATAATGGGAGAAACAAATTCTCCTTCAGTTGCCCATGTAGGTTATGATATTTCTCCACTCTCAAGAGTTAAATTAAAAATTTTAACCACTCGCCTAACAGCTTGTGGTTAAAATTTTAAATGTAACTCTCTTGAGTGGAGAAATATCGTAATCCATGGACAACTGAAGGAGAATCTATATAGGTATGGCTTATGCTACTTTTTAAGATAATAACAATTTGGTATCAATTTTAAAACTTTCTTGGAAAGAGAGATAACTAAATGCTTTAAATACCAATCAGTCATAACATTCACCTGGGACAAAATCAGGGCTTTCAATATTTTCAAGTGTACCAATACTTCACTATTTACAGGCAGTACCTTTTCTTAAAATTTGAACATTTTGCATGAATATCTTACCCAACACTCATTGAAATTAGGAGGTACCAAATAATTACCATTTAAAGTAGGTAAAAGTACCCTGTACCTGGTACTACCCCTTATTGAAATGCCTGCAAAATCATGAATAAAATAATATATTATCTATTTTGTAAATTTTATTTTCCCTGTGATCTTTACACATGATAATAATTATCTATTATCAAGCAACAAGTGAGATATTGACCTAACTGATGTACTCTTGACAAATCTTCGATAAAAATACTATTGTTTAATACATTTTGTTCTAAATAGACTTCTCGTCCCATTTCACATATCATGCTTCATCTTGAATGCCACATTGCTTTGATGTTTGTTTGTTTGATGGTGTTTTAATGCTACTTTCAACAATATTTCAGCTATATCGAGGCGATAACTTTTATTGGTGGAGGAAACCGGAGCACCCGGAGAAAACCACCTGTACACCTCGCCCTGATCGAGATTCGAACTCACAACATCAGTGGTGATAGGCACTGATTGCATATAGGTATAGGTAGTTGTAAATCCAACTACCATATGATAATGGCCACGACTGTTCCTCACATTGCTTTGAGAAATCAATTCTTGCAAAACAAATTTAACAATAGTATAATATATGTATATATTTAGCAGAAGTCAAAAATATCCCAATATATATACAAATCTGAAATACTTAGTAAAGTAGTCAGAGTGGTGAGCTGTTAAAATATAATGAATATCACTTATCCACCTCTGTTTCAAATTGTTTCTAATTAAAGTCTGTACATGAATGTTATAAACAAGAGCTACAGGTACTGATCAAAGCAACACAAATTATCCCTAACACAAAAATGTTTTCTTAATATATCACTTTCAATTCTACTTCAAGCCAATTTCTCATTTAAGTTTGAGTCTTTCAAATTCTCATTTCAACTTTTAAATATTTCAAACACATTACTTTTAAATTTTAATACGACAAAAAGACATGTTTTTAACCCTATCTCAGACTCTGTAAAACAGGAATTCTTTACAAAGATATAGGCAGTCATTACAAAGGTCTTCGTACATATACTGGAAATTTGGTCTGGTACTGAGATACAGTATTTACCGGACAAAACATACTTTAACTGGACCAACATTTTTAAAGCTTAATCTCCAGCATATTCAAATACAAGTGCCAAATATCTTTTTCTCATCAGTTTTTGTATGCTTCATTTTTTTTTTGCCAAGGATTGCCTCCCTCAACATACAAATGTACTTTTAGAGTTCCCTGTTTATTTACAATTTATCCTACTGTACAATAAAGATACATTTTTGCTTGTAGTCTCAGGGCATTCTACAGCAGTCGGGCACCAGGAAAATTGCCTGTCTAATTGCATTTCTCCCCCCCCCCCTACTTGTTTTCAAAAATAAAAATGTCAAAGTGAAAGTAAAATTAAAACTTTGCTTAGCAAGCTGGTTTAGTGGGATCCCCTCTTCTACTTTAGGATATCACTTCCAACATGAAAATGAGTGGAATACCCTATATGGTCTCCTATGTCAAGCTTTAAAGATCTGGGTTAATATCAGATAGAGGAGTTGATCACATAATATACATGTAGGTTCCATTTTTCTACGCTCCCCGATGGCCCATTAACATAAGCTCGAACTTGTATATTATTTCTAACAAGAATAAAACTAGGATGTTGAACAAGGGTCATCCATGTCACATCCTATCAGTCACATTGTAGATTATATAATATTATACCTACATTAAATTAAGATTTGTACCATTACTAATTATATGACCTTTTAGAAGAGTTATCTAACCTATATTTCTTTATCTTACCACACAGTGGGAGAATAGGATCCAACATGAACTGATTTCTCCACCACATTTTCAGTCCATATCTACATATTAATTCTTCATTATAACTTCCATGATAAAAATCAATAACATTAAAAAAAACAAAGAAATATCACTTAAAAATGTTTCTTTCTACATGTAATAAGATCCAGGAAGACAACTGTAATGACACATATCCACTTTTCCGCCACCACAAAAGCGCCAAAACACTTAAAATTCTCAGTTTAACTATCAAGTTCCGTTTTTTTTTTTTTTTTGTCAACAACAGTTCTTTATAGGAATTCTTTATTCTAACACAATACATTGGTAAATATTTTTTACTCCATTTTTTTTGTTTTTTGTTTTTTGATGTATCATCTATTAATAATTTTAACCTTTAACCACCCACGATTACATACTACAGAATATATAATACAACCCACGTGGTAATTTTACTCTCCAAATATGAAAATTTTAAACCTTAAACCATTGTTGTATATTGCATAACTTTTTATGTAAGAAGTAAATGCACATCTTTAAATGCATTACATATCATTGATCATCAGAGAAGTGTATGACCTTTGACCTCAATACAACATATTAAATTCTTGTTTGCCAATCAATGAAAAGCTGTTAAACATATTTATCTCCCCCACTTGAAGTCTTTTAACATGGAGTTAGGTAAAGCAAGTCTGTGAAAGATATTGGTTTGTGCAGCCTATGGCGTAATCACTTAAGTGTTAATTTCCACATTTTACCAATGTAAATTTTCTGTTGTGATGAAAATAATGGCTGTCAAAAAAACTGATGCCTTGCAGCGATTTTCTCATTTACAACAAAATTTACTTTGACTGTTTGCTACCTGTCATTTTTAACGACAGGTTTGAATTTTTGATTGGGCAATTATTTACTTTCAAGTAGTCAGTGCTGTAAATTTCAATAACAATTTGTTTGTTGATTGATCATAATGATATAAGACTATTTGTGCATTTCTCACTTTCTTAGGATTTAAAATGATAAATTCACACTCTTAAACAAGATAATCACACACACAAAATATTTATAACATGTTAACATAATAACACATTGTTTGTTACTTAACGATACAAATTGTATAATCTATTTATTAAAGTACATTTTTGGTATCTAGATTCATGCAGACTAAATTTGATATGTACTTTTTTATTACATGTGTTTTAGAGATCTGTATTGATTTTGTGCCTCTCTCTCTGATTTTTTGACTGGATTTTTGAAACTGTTGACAGTGTGACATTTTTTATTTGTAATTTTATTTATATTTTGGGAAAAATTGGTTCCGATAGATGTAATGGTTTTAGGTGGGAGGTGGCTGTTCATTTTGAAGAGATGCAATGGTTTAAGGTGGGAGGTGGCTATTCATTTTGAAGAGATGCAATGGTTTAAGGTGGGAGGTGGCTATTCATCTGGATGAGATGCAATGGTTTTAGGTGGGAAGTGGCTGTTCATTTTGATGAGATGCAATGGGTTTAGGTGGGAGGTGGCTGTTCATTTTGAAGAGATGCAATGGTCTTAGGTG
>MJUT01016341.1:400962-443593 GCA_002080005.1 Gigantidas platifrons | reverse complement strand
TTCATCTGGATGAGATGCAATGGTTTTAGGTGGGAAGCAGCTGTTCATTTTGAAGAGATGCAATGGTTTTAGGTGGGAGGTGGCTGTTCATTTTGAAGATGCAATTGTCTTAGGTGGGAGGTGGCTGTTCATTTTGATGAGATGCAATGGTTTTAGGTGGTAGGTGGCTGTTCATTTTGATGAGATGCAATGGCTTTAGGTGGGAAGCGGCTGTTCATTTTGAAGAGATGCAATGGTCTTAGGTGGGAGGTGGCTGTTCATTTTGATGAGATGCAATGGTTTTAGGTGGGAGGTGGCTGTTCATTTTGATGAGATGCAATGGTTTTAGGTGGGAGGTGGCTGTTCATTTTGATGAGATGCAATGGGTTTAGGTGGGAGGTGGCTGTTCATTTTGAAGAGATGCAATTGTCTTAGGTGGGAGGTGGCTGTTAATTTTGATGAGATGCAATGGTTTTAGGTGGGAGGTGGCTGTTCATTTTGATGAGATGCAATGGCTTTAGGTGGGAAGCAGCTGTTCATTTTGAAGAGATGCAATGGTCTTAGGTGGGAGGTGGCTGTTCATTTTGATGAGATGCAATGGTTTTAGGTGGGAGGTGGCTGTTCATTTTGAAGAGATGCAATGGTTTAAGGTGGGAGGTGGCTCTTCATCTGGATGAGATGAAATGGTTTTAGGTGGGAGGCGGCTGTTCATTTTGATGAGATGCAATGGTTTTAGGTGGGAGGCGGCTGTTCATTTTGAAGAGATGCAATGGTTTTAGGTGGAAAGTGGTTGTTTGTTTTGAAGAGATGCAATGGTTTTAGGTGGGAAGCGGCTGTTCATTTTGAAGAGATACAATGGCTTTAGGCGGGAGGTGGCTGTTCATTTTGATGAGATGCAATGGGTGTAGGTGGGAGGCGGTTGTTCGCTTTGAAAAGATGCAATGGTTTTTGGTGGGAGGTGGTTGTTTGTTTTGAAGAGATGCAATGGTTTTAGGTGGGAGGTGGCTATTCACTTTGAAGAGATGCAATGGTTTTAGGTGGGAGGTGGCTGATCATTTTGAAGAGATGCAATGGTTTTAGGTGGGAGGCCACTGTTTATTTTGATGAGATGCAATGGTTTTAGGTGGGAGGTGGCTGTTTACTTTGAAGAGATGCAATGGTTTTAGGTGGGAGGTGGCTGTTCATTTTGAAGAGATGCAATGGTTTTAGGTGGGAGGCCACTGTTTATTTTGATGAGAGGCAGCTGTTCATTTTGATGAAATGCAATGGTCTTAGGTGGGAGGCTGCTGTTCATTTTGAAGAGATGTAATGGTTTTAGGTGGGAGGCGGCTGTTCATTTTGAAGAGATGCAATGGTCTTAGGTGGGAAGCGGCTGTTCATTTTGAAGAGATGCAATGGTCTTAGGTGGGAGGCGGCTGATCATTTTGATGAGATGCAATGGTTTTAGGTAGGAGGCGGCTGTTCATTTTGAAGAGATGCAATGATTTTAGGTGAGAGGTGGCTGTTCATTTTGATGAGATGCAATGGTCTTAGGTGGGAGGTGGCTGTTCACTTTGAAGAGATGCAATGGTTTAAGGTGGGAGGTGGCTGTTCATTTTGATGAGATGCAATGGGCTTAGGTGGGAGGTGGCTGTTCATTTTGAAGAGATGCAATGGTTTTAGGTGGGAGGTGGCTGTTCATTTTGAAGAGATACAATGGCTTTAGGTGGGAGGTGGCTGTTCATTTTGAAGAGATGCAATGGTCTTAGGTGAGAGGTGGCTGTTCATTTTGATGAGATGCAATGGGTGTAGGTGGGAGGTGGCTGTTCGTTTTGATGAAATGCAATGGGTTTAGGTGGGAGGTGGCTCTTCATTTTGAAGAGATGCAATGGTTTTAGGTGGGAGGTGGCTGTTCGTTTTGATGAGATGCAATGGTTTTAGGTGGGAGGTGGCTGTTTGTTTTGATGAGATGCAATGGTCTTAGGTGGGAGGTGGCTGTTCATTTTGATGAGATGCAATGGTTTTAGGTGGGAGGTGGCTGTTTGTTTTGATGAGATGCAATGGTTTTAGGTTAGATGTTGCTATTTGTTTTATTGACAATCACTCTATAAGCCTTCTTTAGATACTATATTATCATAGTAGAGAATCATCATTGATCTTCTAGTCACTGACAAAAACATTTCTCATACTGTAAGCCAAAATTTAACTTTAGCAATTACCAATAAATTAAGGGGCATAATTTTGCAAATAAATGTCTTTTAAGTTTTTTTGGGGGGAAATTACTTGGCAATATAATCAGCCCAAGGGATATATCTTAAACATAAAATTGATTCTCCTGACACACCAAAAAAAGATCACTAAAAAATTCAAAGAACTTGTTTAAAATATTAGCAATACTTCTGAATTCTCAAACATAAGCAACAATTGCTAAATTTAGCATACTAATTCCCTCTTTACAAATCAAACAGACAAAAATAAGCTTTATTTTAACATATGTTTGACCTTTTTAAAAGACTATTTTTTGTATAATTATGGTGAATATGACACAAAAGATGACATAATATATCCTGATAAGAATAATTTCTAGGATTAAATGATCCATCACCATACTTTATAAGCTGTGATATTTACTAATAATTATACTAAATACATATAATTCATTCTATTATTATCTATATACATTGTATACTTGACACTCATCATAATAATATTATTCATGTTAAATATTCTAGATATGAAAAAATGTTGCATCCAACAGAATGTTTGTTGTATGGACTTTGAGATTTGACATATGAAAATTATTTGAAAGAGGGATCAATTTTTTAAATTACAAATTCTGAACAGATCAGGCTTGGCTTAGCTTATGGTGTTTAATGCCACTTTCAGTCATATCGTGGTGGTCAGTTTTATTGGTGGAGGAAACCGGAGTGCCGAGAGAAAACCACTGACCTGCCGCAAGTCATTGACAAACTTCGTTTAAATAACTTTGCTAAAGTAAAACAAAGCATCAATTCTATTCACTGTCTTCCTACTTCATAGCCGATTCTTTTAACATAATCTAGTCATCTAAAGCCTTGCGATGTGTAGAATTTTCGAGTTAAAATAAAAAAATTTCAGTGTATATATGCATCCTTGGGTATACTATTAACAACTTCTGTCTTTAAAACATGCATCCTGGAATGGTGTGCTATCCTTGCATATATGACAAACATTTATAGCATTGAAGCAATGGTATAGAAGAATGCCTTATTTCAATATCATATATACTTCCATACAAATAGATACAGTAAAGACCACTGGGGAAAACTATACAGGAAGTCATACATCTATATATAGCTTGTGTAATGCAGCATGTTTTATATATCATGCAAACTTTTTTAATCTGCTAAACATTGTTTAAAGATTAATCAAATTTTCATCAAAAATCAGTTTTCTGTACAAGATCAAACAGCTGAGTGGAAATAAACCTGGCAACAGATGGCAGACATGAAGAAAGGTCAAAGGGTATGCAAATTAAAACTGCAAAGTGATGCATTTTCATCATCAAAATAATCTGTTGACTGACACTAAACAGAGATTTTGCTAAAACCTCCCACCTTCCCAATCTAAATTGTGCAGAACATTTCTTAATAAATATATGAATAGCTGTTTTAGCACTGAATCAAAGGAATGAAGACACTGGTAATCAGATCAGAAATCTAATTCATATAAATATAATTCTATTGTTTTGAAGAAGGGCAATGTACCATTAACAATGACATTATTTTTGGAAAACATCATTTTTGTTTTTAAGGAGAGGAATCCTGTTGAGGTTAGGGTTATGGTATTTAATGCCACTTTCAACAATATTTCAGTTATATCGTGACAGTCAGTTTTATTGGTGGAGGAAACCAGAGTACCCGGAGAAAACCATCGACCTGCCGGAATACTGTTGATAGATCATCATTGGACATTTCAGAAGACTAAATCAGGAAATAAACACATCTTTATAATTATTTTTTTAATTAAAAAAAGACTCTAAAACAAAATCATTAATAACCCATAATATCAATTATACAAGTGATTATAACATTATCAAAGGGACACGATTCTGCTCCAGTAATTCCAGCCTTTATCTAATGTAACGCAACAAAGAAATCATATTTGATGCCGTTCCTCAATATGCATTATTACCTGACAAAGCTATCTTTCTAAATAATTTAATGCTTTCAAATTGTGAAGTAACATCTAAATTATTGATTTTTCTGTAGTACAATAAGAAGTAAAATTAATGTTAGCATCAGTAATGGTGAGGTTTTTGATCTTAAGTTTTGTTTGTCAGAAATACTTTCTCTCAAGAGACATTAATTTGTACAAACAATTGATTTTAACATAATAAATAATTCAGACAGGATTTATATCTGGATTACTTGACAAATACCCTCTTTGATAATGAGGACTAATATTTTTGCCTAGATTTAATGATTTGCACATAACTGTATTAAAACATGTTAAATAAGAAAAGCTAATAAATATGTCAGTACAATATGTAACAACTCCTAAGTGTATATACAGAGAAGAAAATGGCTCTCTCTGGATCTGATATCATCATGTCTGTATTCAGGGGTTTGAGGTTTGTCAAGAGAGGTTCATATTGTTTTGATAGGTTAGTTTGGTCGACTGGTTATTTTGCCGACCATATGTACTGTTTAGTGTTAAAGCCTTTTTTAAAATTCTAGAGTGGAAGATAAATGTCAGATTCACTGTCAAGAACCATCTCAGACCAGTTCGATTAAATTGGCACAGTGGTTTTTATGTGTGTGTAAAAATTAGCTTAATTTGCATAATCCCTGCTGTTGTAAACCCAGATTAAATATAAAACATTTCATTGTCATGTTTCTAGCTTTTATGATGTAAAATTCAAAAGTTTTGGATATTTGAAGAAAAATCTTGTTTTAGTATTGGTAGCCATCTTTCAAGCTTGGCCAAGAAGCTAGGTCAAATATAGTTTTGATAGATGATCATCTCTTAAAAACATAGTCTTATTTGGTCTAGTAAATTAGAAGAGATTATAAATATTAATAATGGATCCCCTATGAGATGACAGAAATTTAAATTTCCTAAGTGTCAGCCAAACTTTTTATTTTTATTAAAATACATGACATTATTGGTATACAAGAAACAGTATTATGGACAAAATGTGCCATTGAAAACTGTCATACATTGTATGAACAGACAGTAAAACTGATATCCCTGGGAAGAAATTATTTCTCAATATGATATTTCATTATTACTGATTATATGATATTGAAACAAAATCAATTGATTATATGACAGTTACCATCACTTTAAAATGTATTCATAGACTGAGGCTTAAAAGTTTATATCTATTTATATACCATCACCGGTAGGAGGAAACAAATTAGGTAATGTCCTTTACTTAATATGAGAACTATGGAACAAGGATCAAAATATCAGAATTATAATGGGGTTAGGGTTATGGTATTTAACACCACTTTCAACAATATTTCAGTTACCTGTATATCATGGTGGTCAGTTTTATTGGTGAAGGAAACCGGAGTACCCAGAGAAAACCACCAAACTGCTGCAAGTCACAGACAAACTTTATTGCATAATGTTGTATCTAGTACACCTCACCATGAACAGGGTTCAAAGTCCCATGATATCCATCTAAATACTCTACGTACTTCAGTGGTGGCCATGTTAGATTTCAGATTGGCAATAACAATTTACAATATTTTGGCTTTGAGTGTACCTGGTGAATGTTATTCCAGAAATATGTAGTGTGCACTAAATTTGATATCTACGTTTTTATGACAGAGGGTTTCAAAATGATTTTTGCAAATTTATTGCAGAAAAATATATAACTAGGCCTCAATGCTATGTTGAATTTACATTTATACAGGATCATTAAAGAAACATTCCTACTAAGCTTGGCTTCATTTGGTCGAGTAATTTCAGAGAAATCTAAAATGTGAAAAGTTTACAGACATCTTGACATCGTTCAAGGAAAATAACTGGTTTGGTCATTTGAGCCGAGTGATCACTACAATATTTTTAAGAGTGATTGTCATTGTAGAAAGATTTTCAAGACAATTGTCCATTTTTGATTGTCCCTTTTGGTATTCTCTAATGTTTATTTATAACATATTGCTACTCTTTAGTCTTACATGAAACAATTACATTAGCCCCTGACATGTTATTATTTTTTAGGCTTTTGTTCTTCTCAAGGATGCTTGATTCATCATTCTATCTCTCTCCATTTTCAGTAATATCACAATCAATTGTAATCTTTTTTTTTCAGTAATATCACAATCAATTGTAATCTTTTTTTTCTTCTCTAAAACCATCCACAAAGCTATTTTTCACAAACTACAGGTTCTGTTGACAGATGTCAACTAAAAACCAGCCACAAATGGATTTTTTCCTTGAACCTATAACCTTAATGTCCTATGTATGATCAATATATCTTCAAAAGAAATCTCTTAAAACCACATAAAAATGAGACATCCATTTAGATCCTCAAACAGGCATACAATTTAATACAACAGGAGAATCTGCATATGATAAAGTAATCCATACTGTTACATAAAGCAAACTTTAAATTTGATATGCAAATAAAATGCCTCACTTACAATGTAATTTAACAACAATTATTTGTCAAGCAGATATACTGTATAAAAGTCTAAATATATGTATGTTTATAATGTAACCATCATGTTATTGATCTGAATAAATTACAGATTTAATATTCTCTTTACAAGCCATGCATTCAATAGATCATAGTCTGGGGTCAACAAATGGCTGTCGGAACATATTTCAAAATCTATGACTTTCAATAACTTAAAAACAGGTGTGATAAAAATTTGCCTAAGAGTAATGTAGTCATTCTCTTTTGTCTGCTAAAATAAATCCCAGGGTTTAATGTACATAAAAAACTCATCAAAGTACATAAAACATTTTCTTAAGATTTCAATTATGATATTAATTGTATCTCAGGCTTGTCTTTATTTTCCTGTCTTAACCTTTTATACCAGACAGTATTGTCAGTAGATGTTTATAATCTACTTCCTGTGGTCAATTGTCATCTGGATTGGACACTTATAGTATTAAGTAATCTTCTAAAAGATTTATCCTGGAGGTATTGTATCATATAATTAACTTCTAGCTCTCTTAACTTGTCCATATTACTCAATGAAGTCAGTCAGATGTCACAAGATTAACTTGTCCATATTACTCAATGAAGTCAGCCAGACGTCACAAGATTAACTTGTCCATATTACTCAATGAAGTCAGCCAGACGTCACAAGATTAACTTGTCCATATTACTCAATGAAGACAGCCAGACGTCACAAGATTAACTTGTCCATATTACTCAATGAAGTCAGCCAGACGTCACAAGATTAACTTGTCCATACTACTCAATGAAGTCAGCCAGACGTCACAAGATTAACTTGTCCATATTACTCAATGAAGTCAGCCAAACGTCACAAGATTAACTTGTCCATATTACTCAATGAAGTCAGCCAGACGTCACAAGATTAAATGAACTTCTAGCTCTCTTAACTTGTCCATATAACTCAATGAAGTCAGCCAGACATCACAAGATTAACTTGTCCATATTACTCAATGAAGTAAGCCAGACGTCACAAGATTAACTTGTCCATATTACTCAATGAAGTCAGCCAGACGTCACAAGATTAACTTGTCCATATTACTCAATGAAGTCAGCCAGACGTCACAAGATTAACTTGTCCATATTACTCAATGAAATCAGCCAGACGTCACAAGATTAAATGAACTTCTAGCTCTCTTAACTTGTCCATATTACTCAATGAAGTCAGCCAAACGTTACAAGGTTAAATACATATTACTCAAAGAAATCCGCCAGACTTCACAAGTTTAAATGAACTTCAATTAACTTATCCATGTTACTTAATGAAGAAAGCCAAAAGCCACAAGTTTAAACAAACACATTTTACCCCTTTGCATGCAGAGACTAGTATGGATCAAATAGTACATTTAGCTATAATTTATTTGTCAAAAATATATATCACATTTATTGTTATCACCTTTAGACCACCTATAGGTAATTCAATAACAATTGTCCAAAATCAGATAACTGGTATTTAATTTGTAGCTCCTATTATAAAATGTCTAGATATATGTTATGACATTTAGGTGAGCTAAAATTAAAATAAATATTTATAACAAAAAAATTTCGAATGCAATAATAAATAAGTTTTAAAAATGTAAACAATAGCAAAAGCAAATTGTCGACAGTGGACAGAATTATCACTTCAAGATGATAATTTATATTTTGTATCTTCAAATTTTGTGAATCAGTATTCAGTGAGTGATTGTTGTTTAATCCCAACTCATCAATTTTTAACCTATATCATGGAGAGAACAAGTTAAAATTTTCAAAGAGATGATGATGAGGTCCGCTTTGTACTAGACACTAGCTCACTGTAACAACAGTCCACGGATTGACATGTTGCACCACTCGGACACATTATCCTGATTCTGACCCAACAAGTCTTTGCTCTTTCTCCTTTATGCTTAGCAGACAAACAACAAATACCAATTTCACAGTCTTTGGTTTTACCCGATCGGCGCTCAAACCCACAATCTACCGCACTTGAGGCAAGCACATTAACCAATGTGGTAAATCAGGACTCATATTTCTATAAAAAAAAAAAGATGTAAACTTATCAAAAATAAGTTTTTTCTGCAAAATAAAAACTTCCTAGCATAAAAACTTTAGGAGGAGTTGCACGGACAAACCATGTACCCTTTTTGCCAAATTCACAAAAAAATGACCAAGTTCAACAATCTATATTTTTGGTAAAAATGCACAAAAATCAAAATCCTTACCACATGCACATCTTTGATATATGTACAAATGATCTGCAAAATAAAAACTTCCTAGCATAAAAACTGTAGGAGGAGTTGCACGGACAAACCATGTACCCTTTTTGCCAAATTCACCAAAAAATGACTAAGTTCAACAATCTATATTTTTGGTAAAAATGCACAAAAATCAAAATCCTTACCACATGCACATCTTTGATATATCTACAAATGATCTGCAAAATAAAAACTTCCTAGCAGAAAAACTGTAGGAGGAGTTGCACGGACAAACCATGTACCCTCTATGCGGACAGACAGACGGACAGACAGACAGGGTGAAACCTATATACCCCCCCAAACTTTGTTTACGGGGGGTATAACTAATAAAGCCTCATAAAGACACAGCAGCCAAATGGAATTTTACGGCCATACATGAGTTCTCTCATCTTGACTTTTAACTTGGATGTTGATATCAATGACGTCTAAGAATTTGTATTTCATTATTTTGAAGACTTGATTTCTCCAATGTAGCAGATTTGTAGATACAGTGACAGTCTGGTACTATTTTAAGACACCTGTGAGTGTTATGGGTAAAGGGCATTTAATGCCACTTTCAACAATATGTCAGTTATATCGTGGCCATCAGCTATATATATTGATGGAGAAAACGGCACATCATTGACAAATTTTATCACATAAAAAGATGTACAAGTATCCAGTACACTTGGCCATGGGCAGGAATCAGACTCACAACTTTAGTGGTGATAGTCAACATCATTGAATGATTGTATATATGGACTACTGCAAGCTAAGGTTGCACTTTTAGTGGCCACTTAGGGTGAAAAATGAAATGCCTTTAATCATTCCAAATCTTAATTGTTTTTGAACACAAACATCATACCTACAAGATTCCAACTGATCAGGGATAGTTTCCATCATTTTGATTGAAAAATTATATTTAAAGATAATGCTGTCAAAAAATCTGTACTAATGGGACAATCACTTATGATTATTTATTAGTTTTCTACTTTTTAACAAATGTTACTGTTTATTTAGCTTATTCTTGACAAAATGGGAATATTTTGTTAAGTTTGGGAAGAAAGAGCAAACACTCTTACATCTCTATCAACAACTTTTTTGATTGATATAAGGAGTTAAACCTATGTTTATGTAGTCATCAGTGTATTAGAGATGTAATGATGCAAAGAATGCAAGTCAGTAAAGGAATTTAAGAGAAAATTTTCTACCTTAAGTATGGGACAAAAAAAAGTGTTACGTATGGGACGTTTCAGATTGACTTTGATGTCTTGTCTTGTCTACATTAATTGGTGATAGTCAAAACCAAAGTTATTTATACTTAGGTACCTTGATACCATTCAAGTAAAAAGTAAGATCTTATATTTCAAGTATGTAAGTACTCTTCTCTGATAATGATATTATATTGAAGTGCTACATGTTATATACCAACAGAAACTAGAGAAAATTCTCTATAAACTGAAGCTGACTTTAACTTTGTTATTCCTGAGAGAAAAATGTATTACACCTTTAAAAATGGGGAAAATATGAAGTGGCCGCTCGTAACAAGCATTTTTTGACAAATTTTGGGTATGTATGAGCCTGTATTTCCATAACCGTTCATAATAGACCATTGAAAGTTATCTATTGTTTAGACCCCATAATGCAACAAGTTTAAACATATCATTCATTTATTTTATATTGCAACATATCATTTGCTGATCAATTACACAATATCCTTTAAAAAGTGCAACCTTAGCTTGCAGTAGTCCATATAGAAGTAGATCTAGATCCCACTACAATATAACTTTTCATTAGACAGTCCTCCTTTATAAAAACACATAATCTGAGTTTAAATAAATTAAATGTCATAAACAATATTAATGAAAATTTCTATTGTAAGTAGTTTTTCGGTATTTGATCTATCAGAAAATCCTTCATTATCTGCCAACTGGTCTTCAAGTTAATTTGTTAATCAAATACATTATTTGTAACCTTAACCAATTTTTATGGAACAGTGAACACCAGTACAAGAAATGTTGTGTAAAACCAGGGATTTTTTCTGGCAAACAAACAAACTGGAAATTCCCATATTTCATAACTTCTTGACCAACGATTTAAAAAATTTTGCTTTAAGAAGCAAGAAATTAAATGCCTGCCATTAGAATTTGGTGCAGATTGGTCAGTTTGCAAATAAATTACTTATACATGTATTGTTATTACCTCTTGGTAGGTGTTTCAAGAATTTACAAACAAGAATAGCAAAAACAAGTATATACTTATAGTAACTATTAATTACATGTAGGTGTTTCAAGAATTTTACAAACAAGAATAGCAAAAATAACAATCCTCGAAATGAACATTAGAATTTACTGGTCTGAATCAAATTCTTGAATTTATTTTTATATAGTTCTAAATGAAAACTGAAAAATTAACTAGTCGTGGGCGGTCACCGTGAGGACTGAAACAAGTGTATACTTATAGTTACTATTACACGTAAGTGTTTCAACAATTTTACAAAGAGGAATAGCAATAACTAATATAATCTCACCTTAGTCAGCAGTAAAACACCCACTTCTACCTTCCCAATATAAACATATAAATTGGGTGTTGAAAGTTAAATACCAATAGGGGCAGTATATATTACAAGGTAGTACAACAGTTATCAGCTGTTATAGGGGTCACATTTCATGGGTTTGATGGAGACTACAGCAGCCGAGTGATTTTACGTAATCCTATATCTCACCAGTAAACAATCCTTACATATAATATGTCACTTTAGATCAACAAGACAGACAATTGGAACTTAATCAAAACTATACACTACTACAATACAATCAAGGTGCCCTATCATAGCATTGCTTGGTAGTTTGATCCTCAATGGTAGCTTCAGTTGGGTCGGTCAGATTCTAATCAGAGAAGAAGATTTACAAATCAGGAGGTCGCAAATGTCAACTCACTATTATTAAAGTGTAATATTGCCTACACTGGCTTCTTAACTTCTTTAAACATTTGATCCTTGTCATGTGATGATTTAAGATCAAAATTTTACAATGTTCCCTATCAACTAGATGCGAGGCTCTACAGGGTGGGAACTGATTAAACAATCTTTCTCGTTTGTTTAACGAAAAACATATTTTTCTCAGACTTGATTATTTCTTTGCAAATGTGAGTTTATCCATGCTTTAATTCAAAATATATTTTAGTTTTATCTTGGTCAGTTTTATTGGTGGAGGAAAAAAGGAATAGTACCACAAGAAAACCCTCTAGCTGCTGTTTGTAAATGAATATTTGTAGAATGACATATTATATGTACAATGTGCATGCATTTGTTGGAAATAAAAATATGATGTAATGTTTACAAATTGATTAGTAATATTATAGTCAATGTTAAATAGATATTTTCATATTATTTTTAGTTTTAAAACGAAAATAAGAAAACAAGCTATTTTTTTAAGTGTTCTTGGAACTTTCAAAGACAGATGGCATACATGTACAACACAATCTCTTTAGTGCATTCAATATATTGAGTGAAAGAGGAATGTGGTAAATTTTGTTAAGTGTGGCAAGAGGAGTTCAGAATTTACAAGGTCTTCACTCCTCCCCTTTTCAAATGCAAAGTCAAAATGGACTAAAGAAACCCTTAAAAAACTTCATATTCCAAAAGGGAAAATGGTAAGGGTAACTGAACATTAACAAATATACAAATAGAATTGAATTTCAGTATTTTATCAGTACTTCATATTAATCAATTCTTGAATATTTTGTTGGAAAAAAGGAGCTGAACGATATCAAAACTGTATGATCTTCATTTAATAATGGTAAATTATATGATGAAACATTTTTAGATATATTTGTAGTAGGTAATGAATGTCGTCCCTCATTATAGGCCTCTGGTGTCTATTTATCTCCTAGAGAACATAATTGCATGTCCTTTTCTTCATTTATCATGTGAAAAAGGATTTAGCAAAGCTATATAGACACAACTAACATAGATCCCTTGTTTGATAGCTGACAGATGTATGAGCTTTGATGAAAGGTAAAAACTTAAAACTTTTTTATTGTGAGCTATGAACTCCACTTAATCACCATAGCCACTCAATAATCTTTATCCCTACAAACAGAAGAAAGTTCACATGGATTTACATATCACTGTAAAGGGGAACATGGTGACATGATATATACAATTAAATTATGAGGCTAAATCAACATGGGTAAAACTAAAAAATAAAATAATGTGGTGCTGGTAGTAAAATTAAATGGAAAATTTAAAGAAATTTACTGGGCTTGTTTTATCTAATAAATCCTACTTTGCTATATTTTTGTAGGAGTGAAAATGTGAACTTAAATCAGTAACAAGTGGCTTTAATGAAAACACAATAATTAATTTTGATATCCATAAATACATATTGTAATAAACTGTCTCGATACAAAATTTGAAAATTCTCTCTGAAAATATGTCTTAAAATGGCTACAGTAGATTTTATTTAATGCTTCCATTTTTAACTAGCGAGTCGATTCTTAAAATAAAACTAATTTCAATTAAACTGACAATAAATAACTAAGACTTACCAGGAAATGGAAACATGGTTGGTGGAGGTAGACCCCCTGAATATTGTGACATTAAATAAGCTTCCATTCTGTCCATGATATGTGGATAAGCTCCGTTATTAAGCGACATTTTCCTTTTTATTGATCCTAGTGTTGTATTAATAAGATAATCACTTTCCCCTGTTTAACAGACAACTGACTTGTATCACCATATCACGTCGGATCAATTGTTACTCCACCGCAAGATTAATATCCAGTCATCTTTATTTCATATCAAATCTCTTTTCAACAATTAAATCAGCTAAAACATGCTCCAAGATATATTTCCTAAACAAGAACTAATCTTTAATTTTATCAAACACCATTAAAAACCTCACATCTCATCAGGATTATAAAACAGTTACCAATTGACAATATGACTTCTACCACAAATTCACCATCATTTTCATTGATTATTTGAACTGTGCCGTATGTTGGATAGAATGCATTCCATAGTGAGGTATCGTATCATCTGTTATTCTTTTCTAATTGATGTAAAAGCTAGTAATCACGTTAACGGACTGCTGAGTTTCATGATAGCTCGCAAACAAAGCGGGAGCATTCAAGCTTTAAAAGGTGCTATACTGCTGATAAACCTTGAGTATGAATACTAAAGCATTACCTTTAAGCTATTACACTATCAATACAACTCGTCTATACAATATCTATAAAAGATATGACCCTAATTGACATCTATGTCAATTCTTGTATCTTCCTATCTACCCTGAATTAAACTGCACAATGAACTCATCCAAAATCATTTTTACAAAAATGAAATGATTTTATAAGCTAGAAGCAGATGTTTACTATCTATTTAAATATGTTTTTTTTTTCTACAGGGTAAAAGGACAAGCAGTATCACTTCATTTAAAAAGTTTTTTCATGTGCAATTAAATACATAAGAATCATTGAATGTTTGACTAACATGTATGGCAAACATTTGAAACATGTAAAGAGATATCGTCAGGGTATGAACTAATTGAAAATACATCTTCAAAGATCTGCTCAAAAAGAAAAACGTTTAACAGATGCAGAAGTAGTATATAAATAATATAAAAATTCATACTAAAGAGGAGTTAAATGGGGTTAAAGGGTACAGAGAAAAGTCTGCCCCACTCCTACATTGTAAATTACATTTCTTAGTCTGCCCCCACTCCTACATTGTAAATTATATTTCTTAGTCTGCCCCCACTCCTACATTGTAAATTACATTTCTTAGTCTGCCCTCGCTTCTACATTGTAAATAATAATTCTTAGAGTACAGAGTAAAGTCTGCCCCCTGCACCAACTTTGTATAATGTAAATAATATTTCTTTGCAAGTCTAAAAACCATTGAAACCATAACCATAAGACATGTAGTACAGACAAAATTCTAAGAGATTAAAGACCTTGTGCATCCCAGCTGAGTACAGGGTGGAGTGCAACAAAGGGGTATCTACAGTGTGCTTTTTCCAAAATTGGTTGAAAAAACACTTTTTTCAGAGTATTTAGGTAAAATATGAAATAATTTTTGTCCTTAAGAGATAATATGCTAAATATAAAGTCTTCATGATTTCATTCTTTCTGTTAGAGTGTCCGTATATGGTTATAAACAAGCTTGCCAGATTTTGAGGAATTTCCATTTAAAATGTAGGAGTTGTATGTTCAAACTTATCGATAAAATATTCTAAGTTAAAAGGGTCAATAAAAAATATTCAACTCAAAGCTGCTAAAATGTATCACAAAATGTAAATTTTAACATAGCAGTAAGAAACCATTGAATCTATGGTAGTTAACTTATGAAAGTGTTCCGAATATCACTGCCAAGCTTAATCCCACTTTGATTTTCAGCGAATATTCAACTACATGTATATCATGGTAAGAACAAAGTTATATCTACAATTTGATCTGATGATAATGTAATTTTTGCACTAGATCAACATGTTTTCGTTGGATTTTTCTAGTGCTAGCTCACTGAAACAACAGTCCATGTGTACACATGTCACTCTACTCCGACACATTATTCCAGATTCCGAGCCAACCAGTCTTTGTTCTTACTCCTTAATGCTGCTTGCTTAGCAGAGAAGCAGCAAATACCAATTTCACAGTCTTTGGCTTGACACGATGGGGTGTTGAACCTATGATCTACTGACTTAAGACAAGCATGTTAACCATTACACCACTGATGTAGTCTTGAAGAAATACATCAAATTCTCCTACCAAAATCAAAAGAGTAACCAGTAACATGTGTTCATTAAACAACTCATTATTACAACACAACAGCTTGAATTAAACTGATTCCAGTATAACTGTAAAAGTTATGATCATTTGAAAGCCATTTCATTTTAGGTAATATCTTCCATCTGATCAGGATGAAGAGAACATTTATCAGACATCCCAATACCTTCCTTAAACTTCTCTTTAATTATTTGGCCTAGTATGCCTAGGTTTGGTTTGGTTTATGGTGCTTAACGCCACTTTCAACAATATTTCAGTTATATCGTGGTGGTCAGTCTTATTGGTAGAGGAAACCGGTGTATCACCAACATGTCGCAGGTCACTGACAAACTTTATCACATAATGTTGTATTGTGCAAATCTCGTTATGAGCGTGATTCTAACTCACAACTTCAGTGGTCATAGGCACTGATTGCAAAGATAGTTGCAAATCGAACTATAATACGATCACGATCATATGAAGAGAACATTTATCAGACATCCCAAGACCTTTCGTTAAAGTTCTGTTTAATTATTTGGCCTGGTATATTTAGAGAAGAACACTAAAATGTAAAAATACTAATAATGGTGGATGGACAGAAAATGACAAAGTAATCTAGCTGATGGCAACAGTCCTCACGATGAGCACCAGTCCTCCGGCCCAAGACCAATAAAACTTTTTTTGGACCAGTTAATTTTTCAGTTTTTATTTAGATATACAAAACGTATATCAAAAATAAATTCAAGAATTTGATTTGGAACGGTAAATTCTAATTTTCATTTCAAAGATTATGGCAATTAGTGTGGACTAATGGATAACCTGGTAGATATTGTTACACCTTAGGCTATAGATCCATGTTGTGTTGGGCTTGACAATATGGCTGATATGTATACAATGTATATTACACAAAGATATGTACATGTATCTATATTTTCCTACCAGGATATAATTGCTTTGACATTAAAGGGATAATTTGAAAGACCAAACAGTCAGTCAATCAGATATTTAAGGATTGCATTGCTTAATATACCAATAAAGAGATAAACAAGAAATATAATGATGTTTAGTCAAGCCTTGAGCTAATGTTGAGCAAATATAAGCTTGAATCACAACCAAGGAATCACTTATGAAATTATAGAGTTATCAAACATGTTAACTGTTGTGTAAACAATTATTGGCAAATCAATGAAAATTCAAAACCATTTATTATCAATTCATCTTTTCTACAAATATTCAGACCCCTTCTCTTTTGAAATCAAATAGAATTGCTTTTTTTAAATCAGTCATGTTGTAATAGGTTTTTCATTTAATTCTCTAAGCAATCAAATTGTAACACTAGGCATTTTCACCTATAACTTCCATCAAACTAGCTTATTCATAGTCTAACAGTGTTAATATCCGCAATGTTCAATAATTAGTGATGTGCTTAATGAAGGAAGAAACAGCACTTATGATGTTCAAATTTGCCAGCAAGTGGCTGTTTATTGATAATTTTTAAAGCTTTACAGGTTCAGGTCCCATGTTGTCATGGTAACCAAATAAAGCATTTTAATGTTCTTTACAATTTAATTTTAAAAACCTGTACACGAGGACAAAAACATGACTTTACTCATTAGGAGTTACTACAAACATGTACACGATCATAAGAGTAAGACTGGGAGAAAATAAAACCTCAAGATTTTATAAATTGATGAAATCAAATGTTTAATTAGATCAGGCTAAAATGTCATGAGTTTGATCTCCTATCCTCTACGTATACCAGTTAAGTAGAACCAAACAATGGTAATCGCTGATAACATGATCGTCAATTAAGTTAAGACGGAACAATTGTGAAGGAAGATCCTATTGATTTTCTTAAAAGATTAACACGGAAAAAATACATCAACACCTTCATATTCCATTTATGCAATCTCTATTTCTTCTTCAAATAATATTGCTTTGTGTCGTAATAAAAAAAAACAAAAAAAAACAGAAATAATTAACAATGAATGTATTGTCTTGTTAATACAAATGTATTTGGTTTTTCTGCCAACAAGGTCTGTCAAAAACTAGAACTGTGAGTGACCTCACTGAGTGATAACCCCCGCTAGTAGCTTAGTAGGAGTTGCGCTTACAAGGTACATGCATCCCCCTCCCCTTTTCGTGAAAGTATAAGTTGAATTATCTCCCCTTTTAAATTTTGGACAGCAACCATATTCCTTCATGCACATCTGCAGGTAGTGTACTACAAGTGTGTAAAGTTTAATAAAAAATCCAATAAGCCATTTAGGAGGAGTTGTGCTTACAAGGTACATGCCCTCCTCCCCTTTTCGTGAAAGTATAAGTGGACAGTATAAGTTGAATTATCTCCCCTTTTAAATTTTGGACAGCAACCATATTCCTTCATGCACATCTGCAGGTAGTGTACTACAAGTGTGTAAAGTTTCATAAAAATCCAATAAGCCGCTTAGGAGGAGTTGCGCTTACAATGTACATGGACGGACGGACAGGGTGATTCCTATATACCCCCCAAACTTTGTTTGCGGGGGTTATAATAATTTCTCAATGTGTGCCTAAATTTTTGTGTAACTCTTGATTCATTTGATTCGAGTCTTTCCAAAAATAGTAATATTAAGAGTAGTTCGAATTTATGACGGTAGTGGTTACAAACAATAACTGGGTTCACAAAATTGCATATGGGTTTGGTGGTCCTAGTGAAGAAATGTCAGTCCTCATTAATTTTCTATTACAAAATACCAATCTTGTGTCAGTCCTTAGCCAAATCTTTACAAATTTTGCTAGTCATGTCTGACAGGACTGACAAATTCTGTGAACTCTGCAATACAGAGATTTTTTGGGTATTTTTCCATCTGTTCTTTGTGGACGTGGACAAAAAGTAGAAAACAGCTAGATCCTACTTGTCCACTATTCGTACCATTGTTAATTCTTGTACAAAATGTAGTATATACACATGTACCAATCTGAGTCCATACAATGATCAGAGATTACAATAAACAGTCAATTTTAATGTTTATTCATAAACATAAATCTTAAATTAATATTAAAGTTCATTTTTGTATTTTTTATGTAAATTTGGTTTGTTTTCAAAAAAATTCAATCATTGACATGATAAGACTAAAATAGACTAAATCAAATTTCTGATTTCAAAGAAAAATTATATTTTCATTCCTATAATAAAACATTGGTCTTGTGGTAGAGGCCATCTTGGATTTCTAATTGACCAAAAAAAAAAAACAATTTTTAGAGAGTAATATCAGGAACATTCCTACCAAGGAAGAATCAATGTGGTTTCTTAGAAGATTTTTTTTTCAGCCAATCAGGAAACAATGTAAAGTGTTTCCCAAGGTAAATTGAAGTTGAATGGACATTCAGTCAAGTAAAGAAGTATGAATTACTGGACACAGCAGTAATTTTACAGGACATTCACATACTCCACAGAGGTGCTCAGATTCTTACTTGTTATTTGGTCCAATAATGAATAACCTTTTACTAGATAGATCAAACAAATTTTTACAGGACATTGCCACATATCGGACGGACCTTGGCAATGACTGATAAGTCACTAAAAACAATGATGAATTTCTGAATGAAACTAGAACTGTCCGCATAGCGGGACTAATACCCCCCGCTTCACTCTGACTGTGTCCAAGATTATTGAAAACTAAGTCTACACGGAAAATATATTATTTTTCAAATTATAATGTTTAACACATTCAACAAAAATAAAAACGTCGTAGAATAAAACCTGTAAGAGGAGTTGCACGGACAAACCATGTACCCCTTCAGCCAAATTCACAAATAAAAAAAAATTCAACAATCTATATTTTTTGGTAAAATTCATGAAAATCAAAATCCTTACAACATGCACATCTTTGATATGAGTACAAATGTTCTGCAATGTAAAAACTTCCTAACTTACAAACTGTAGGAGGAGTTGCGCAGACATACCATGTACCCTTTTTGCCATATTCACACAAAAATGGCTAAGCTCAACAATCTATATTTTTAGTAAAAATGCACAAAAATCAAAATCCTTACCACATGCACATCTTTGATATATGTACAAACAATCTACAATATAAAAACTTCCTAGCGTAAAAACTGTAGGAGGAGTTGCGCAGACAAACCATGTACCCTTTTAGCCAAATTCACCAAAAAATGACTAAGTTCAACAATCTATATTTTTGGTAAAAATGCACAAAAATCATAATCCTTACCACATGCATATCTTTGATATATGTACAAATGATCTGCAAAATAAAAACTTTCTAGCAGAAAAACTGTAGGAGGAGTTGCACGGACAAACCATGTACCCTCTATGCGGACAGACAGACGGACAGACAGACAGGGTGAAACCTATATACCCCCCAAATTTTGTTTGAGGGGGGTATAATGAAGATTACATTAAATGTTAAAAGAACACCCAAGACATATTTCTACCATATTTGGTTCCAATTGTCCACATGGTTTGCTATTGTGAGAAATAGTTTGAAATGCTAAAAGTTGACTGAGGACAAATGCAATGTGATGAAAATACCCAACATGACCCTTTGAGTCAGGTGTGTTAAAAACTGTGAATATTTTGACCTTTTTTTGCATTAGTATGTCCTAGACATTTTTATTGACACTGGGGGTTATTGTGGGTGTGTTTGTTTGTTATTTAATTAACACCTATCAGTGAATGTATAACATCAGTAAAGGTGTGGGTTCATCCCCATGCACACGACCAAAGTGTACTCAATTCAACTTTATGTGATACAGTTTGTCAGTGACTTATGGCAAGTATGCTGGGTTTTTTTTCCAGGTACTCTGATTTTTTCCCCGCTGATAAGACTAACCACCATAATATAACTGAAATATTGTTGAAAGTGGCGCTAAACTTATAAAACCGTCCATATATTATCATTAATTTTAACATTCCAATACTATCTTCATGAGATATAGTATTACTCGTATAATTTATTTCATTTATCACACAGACTTAAAAAGTGAAAGTAACAATGCAAACGAGGTTTGGTTTGGTTTATGGTGTTTATCGCCACTTTCAACAATATTTCAGTTATATATATATGGCGGTCAGTTTTATTGGTGGAGGAAACAGGAATACTCAGAGAAAATTACCGACATGTCGCAAGTCACTGACAAACTTTATCACATATTGTTGTATCGAGTACATCTCGCCATGAATGAGGTTCGAACTCACAATGTCAGTGATGACAGGCACTTATTGCACAGGTAGCTATAAATCCAACTACCATACAATCACGACCACTACAGCCTCCCAATCCAAATGAGTAATGACCATGTCTTACATGTACATTCTAAGACCAATGTGTGACCAGTTTATCATAAAAACATTATTACAAATAAAACCAGAAGTTACCAGAAAATCTGTAATCACTCACCTGATTACCATCCTCCTCTGTTGGAAATGGCATTGACTAGCAAAAACAAGTGTCAACATATCTATCTCCTTCCTAACTCTGGCAAATCGTTCTATGTGTGGACCAAGAATGGTGAGCCTAGGTCGTATAGTAATGGAAAAACTGACCTATTCACAAAAACTTGACATAGTCAATGATGTTTCCACCGTTGCCGGAAAAGCAATACATATGTCTCACCATCAGCGACTTTCGTCGCAGGCCAGACAAGAATGAAATGCACCCTTTAAATAGGTTGTCAAAGGTATATCATGACATTTACTCTTATGACTATGGGTTTTAAATGTTCATCAAGTAAGTTGAATGTATTATTTTTTCATGTTTATATTCTTATGACTTCAAGTTACCAATGTTATGCGCTTAACCTAATGAAAGGGACAAAACCACATGGTAGGCTTCGATTCAAGAGCTATTCTGTCTCTCTCATCGTTATCTACACATAGCAAATCACTTAATATGTAATCAATCTGATGCACAATAGTTCATTTGACATCTCAAGTTATGTTTTCCCTGTTAGAATTTTTAAGTTAGAAGGCTGCAGTTATCAGGGCTGGAAGAAAAAACTAAAGGCTGACAGAATCCTGTATCTCTCATGTTTTCATCATCTTTCATTTGACAAAATCAGAATTATATACAGTTCATCAATAAAGGACAATTTATGAAAAACAGTTATGCAGTCTCTGAGAGGAAGATTTTCTCCTACAGAATCTTGTTTAACTGTATATAGCAATGAAATATATGTATGATTTTTTATCTACAAAAGACATAATTGTCCCTCAACAACTTCCCTCCCCACGTCATAATTGTCCCTCAACAAAAAAGTACTGTACCAAAAGTAAAACAGCCCTCAAGGTCACACATTATAATTGTCTCTGCCCTCAACAACAAATTATTAAAAGTAAAAGAACAGAGCCCTTCCCATCCAACATCATGATTGTCCCAACAACAAAGTATTCATATTAAACAGAACCATTCATCCCCTCCCCACCCCCTCACATTTACATAATATTAGTATATTAAAATATAACCCTACCCCCCCCCACCCAATCACATTTACATATATGTAGTTACATGTACTAATCAAATGAAGATGGCTGAACATTGTTGTACATGTATATACCAAATAAGTAGTAGAGAAACAAATAAACAGATAATTGTAATAAAATACAACTGACAATTGTGTTTTTGTAACACACAGAAAAGTCATAAAAGATTGTGCTGTATGTTTTATTTATAGATAATCCAACCATTAAATCTCTAGATTGCCATCCATTTTAACTACGCTTTAGTAAAAAAACATTATTTCCAAAGAGTGGAATAAAAATCAATTCTTTTATTGGTGTTTTTAGGGATATTAAAATAGAACATTAAAGGCTAGCATTCCCGCCTGGTGATGGGTTGGTTATAAATTAATATTTATCACCCTATGTTGATCAAAACACATCTTAATTTTATTTTCCCAGGGGAGTAAATGTAAATGACAAGTTTCATAAAGCAATCATTTATTGATCATAGCTATGGTTTATGGCCAATTTAATTCCCCAACCTTGACAAGATTAAAATCCCTATATTATCAGTACAAATTTTTCCCTTTTCACGACCCATCAATTAATACCTTGTGCATGATAAATGCTTCAATGTCTAACAAATCACTATATTTAATAACAATAAAAATAATTTAGACTTTACCCAAAGTTGTTTCCTTATTTGTGCTTTAAATCACCTACAGATTTTTTTATTGGATAATTTTAAAACATACTCAATAAAATATGTTTTTGTTGGAAGTATTGAATACCGGTGTTAAGAGCTGCAAACTTATTGAGAATAACAAAGCCAGAGAAATCTTTTGTCAGCTTGTTATTTGATAATATTTAGATAGGAAGCTACTAGGTTAAAATAAATCAATATCATAATATAACAGAGGGTAATTATTTGCAGATAATGTGTTATTGCCTCAGGGCATCAAGAAAATTTACTGCCACTGGTTTCAATGTGATTAAGACATGCTAGGGTTAAAGGTCCTGTGTGCTTGTCAGAATAGGGATTGGGTCGAGGTGCCAATAATCGATTGGAGAAATAAATGCCATCTATCTTTTATTCCACATGGGAACAGTAAAAACACATTGTTAGTAAAATTTACAGAGGATTCTTCTGTCATATCTTGATGACAGGAAATCAATATCTGTTGTAGGGGAGACAACTGTTGCTAAAAAAAAAAATTTCATCTAAAATAGGTCTGTATAATATAACCTTGACATACATTGTCATTCTCTATCCAGAGTTGTCGTTCATGCTACGCTACACAACATCTCTGTCAACGCTCAATTTACAAGATTCTTGTAAAAGTTAGAAACAATAAGAAAAATGTACTTAAAATTGTTTTAATTCTTGTAAATATCAATAAAGACTAAAATAAATCACTCATTTCAAATCAATTCTCTCTTAAAAATGATTTTACCCCCCACTTCTTGGAGAACTATTTTGCAGAGGTAAAAATTAAAAAGTTAAAAACGATCACAAATCATTTTTAAGAGAGAGAATTGATTTGAAATGAGTGATTTATTTTCATCTTTATTGATATTTACAATAATTAAAACAATTTTAAGTAGATTTGTTTTACTGTTTCTAAATTTTACAAAAATCTTGTGTAATGAGCATTGACAGAGATGTTGTGTAGCGTAGCAGGAACGACAACTCTGGATAGAGAATGATACATTGTATGACCCTGAAATATTAAATTTGTAAATACAAGGATATCTGATATAAAATTTCAAACATTAATTTAAAAACACTTAAATAAATAAAATATATGTTCAACAGAAGTTACATGTACTGTAAAACTAGAAGCTCGTCTGAGCCTGTATACGTATTGTTCACCTGTTAATTCGTAAACTTTGTGTTCAATCAAATCTAGATTTTGAGAAAAAAAAAATATTTTATCAATTTTCTCATAAGGTCCTTTGCTAAACTTTAACCCCTTAAAAATAGGACTTATCATTATATGATAAACTTTGTCAGTGACTTGTGACAGGTTGGATGTTTTCTCAATATCCGGTTTCCTCCACCAATAAAACTGATTATGATAAAACTGAAATCATGTTGAAAGTGGCATTTAAAACTATAAGCTTAACCCAAGCCTAATAAATTAAACATATATATTTTGGGCATTGGTTCATTTTTTCCCTCATATCCCCAGAATGGTAAGTCTGTACAAATCTTTGGCATACTACATGTACATTGAGAATTCTGTAAGGAACATCATACAAATAATCATAATTAGCTAAAGTTAAACATAAATGTACCACATACAAAAACAGAAAACACCCATTTTGGCACTGTGTGGCCTTTTGTTTCTGTGGTGGGTTTCCAGTCAAAAAAGACCACAACATAAACATTGTACAGGAATATGCAATTAACAGTCCTACAAAGTTTGTGTCCAACTGGTCCCGTGGTTTAAGAGAGGAAGATTATAAAGGTATACGGATGATGATAAAAATGATAGAGACAGACAATGATGACAATACCTCAGATCACCTTTTGGGTGAGGTGAGCTAAAATGTGTGGACACAGATTTATGTCTAGCCTGCTCCCTGCAAAGTACCATCAAAATGAAATTCTGCTAAGGTGACATATTGATAAAGACGGACATATACCCTCCATCATCAATGTGTTGACCAAATAAGGTGAACCTATGTTGAATGGCAATGGAGAAACAGACTTACAATAAAAACTTCAATTTAACAAAATTAGTAGAGCATTTCCCCATATGTTAAAGCTTTGTCTTGCAAAAAAAGCATCTTTTCAGAGGGCCATATTAGGAACATTTCTACCAAGGAACAGTTCCATCACACATCTGAAGAAGAATCATATTTTTAATTTAAGCCTATCAGATAGCATAATTGGTCCTAGCAGCCATATTGGATTTCTGAAACGAAAATCATGCAAAATGTTGAGATGACTACGCAAGTTAGTAACATTTCAACCAAGTTTCCTTCCAATTAGACAAGTAGTTTGTCAGAATAAATTGAAATTTTAAAAGTATACAGACAACAGCTGACAAAAGAAAAGTGATGACATTACCTCAAATGACCTTTAGGGTCAAGTGAGCTATAAACAGAGGACTACACACCACATATTCAAAATGATGATACAAGTAGCATAGAAACAAGAAAATCTTACTTGGCATTTCAAACAGAAATTGTCTTTGAAATACCGACATTCTGTTAAATTTTATTATTATTAAGTTTACATGTGCATAAATTTTACACCTGTTATAGTAAATATTTTACTGTAATTTAAACAGCTCTAGTAAATTAATATTGATATTACACTATTCAATATCATAAACTTACTTTTATGAATTTAATGTTTGCTAACAGTACAAGGGAAATAACTCAAAAAAGAAACAGAACTTGCAAAATCTAACAAGTGCTCTTGTCACAAGATAATGATAAACATTCCATTAAATGTGTGTGCAAATGTAAATATATATATATACTAGTATATAATAGGAATAGAAAAGCTAGTTCAGTTTTGGTTAAACATATACAAAATATATAACTTTTTTTACCTGCTGTAAACCAAAATATATTTAGATTTGACACAATCAAGGCAATCTCGGTGTACTGTTTATGAATCTTGGGTTAAAATTTTGTAACGATGACAATGTAAAAAATGTGCATACCTGTTATTTTTCACTTGCTGTAGCATCCATGAAATTTTGTTTCACAAATTCAAAATGGTTAAATCTATATCAAATAGTCAAATGTATATACCTACAGTACTGTATCAATATCAGCTAGATAACTAAGGCTGATTTGATGGCTTTCAAATAATTGAAAACAATATCGAAGTCTTGTTTCTATGGTAGCCCATGTAATTTTTACCAAAATTGGTAAAAAAAATGTATAAAACATGTGGTCCAACCACCCCTGTGATTGAAATTAACTGGAATGAGCCACTGGACAAGTTAGTTTTGTGGTCCATTGAACAAAATCATGTGTACTAAAAAAATACCCAAAATTACCCAGTTGGACTGCTGTGTAAGTGTGCTTCCTTCCCCTAGTTAATAATTCCTCTTGGATTTGTTATGGCTTTTTCGATATTACAGCACAGCTTCAGTAATATACAATAGTTAAAGCACATGAAATACAGGGGGTAGGAGGGTTAAGGATTATGGCATTCAATGCCACTTTCAACAATATTTCAGTGATATCGTGGCAGTCAGTATTATAGGTGGAGGAAAACACCGACCTGTTGCAAGTCACTGACAACCTTTATCACATAATATTGTATCGAGTACATCTCACCTGAGCGGGATTCGAACTCACTACTGCAGTGGTGATAGGCACTGATTGCATAAGTAGTTATAAATTTAACTACAAAACGATCACGACGGCACCTGATCATGAGATACAAGAATTTATCTAACTAAGTGCATTGATACGAGTGAATCGGAGTGATCTGATAAGAAAGAGTTGACAAGATTTAATAAATACTGAATCAGATTCAGACTACCATGACCATGTCCAATTGGGATAAGACACATAGAGTACATTGTAATGAACAAACTGCTTTGGACCACCCTTATTTCAACTGTATGTGCACCTGCCATCCAGTATTATTTAGAACACTGCTTACATTTTTTGTATTTCTTCTGCTATTTCAGTTACTGTTAAATTTAGAAAATGACAATACCTTTATCTTAACATGTCAAGAACAGCACTCGATTGTAGAAATCCAATGTTTACATCCATTCTATTAAAAGCACTCCCTATAACAATAAGATTTTTTTTGTCCTAAAGACAAATTATATGTGATCATTTATTGGTAAAAAAAAATTATTTATTAGTCCAATATTTCATCACCATGGCACCCATTTTATGTCTTAAATATTCAAGCCTAGACATTTGTACCAAACTCCATATTAAGGTGGAATGCTAATCTACAATATTAATTATTTTCCAAATGTCTGTCCATCCCGAGCACTACTTTTGACTTGAAAATGAACACCAACACGTAATTTTGAATACTAGTGCACATTGATACATTTGTAGTTGCAAGTTGATAGGGGTAAGGCTATTTCTCTGATAATGCAAGGACGGCAGCAATTTGGAATTAATTAGCTGATCACCCCAGGAGCGAATATTTACGTGCTAAATCAGACCATCAAGATAAAGGCTTTTCACACCTATATAACTGATTTCAGATGGTGAGGCAGGTGGTTTGTACTCATGGTTGACAAGTGTGTCCAAGAACTGTTAGGAATTAATAGCGGGAGTTCAGTTTAAGGCCATGATGTCCTACTTAGTATACAACTTATACCTACTAATGGCTGCTTTCACATACACTTCAACTGCTCTACTAGGTCCACTAGACAGGACAGTTATTCAATGACGAGTCACATTCATGTTTTACATGTCAGATGGACAACATGGCAATCAGTCATGAGCAATAACCTGACAATTGTGTTCAGAAAAATGATAGATTCAATGAATGATCCGAGACGTTTTTTGGGACATCACGTTGCTAGGATCTGTTACTAACTCATCAACTAAAACAATGACCCAGTTTGTGATTGGCTAACCAACAGTCCAGATTAACTGAATATCTGTGCAACGAAATAGAGAGCGAGTGATTGTTATTTAACACCAACTCAGCAATTTTTCAGTTATATTATTCATGGTGAGAACAAGTTAATTTTCAATGATGATGGATTCCGCTTTGTACTACACAAACATGCCTAGCTGGATTTTTATAATGCAAGTTCACTGTAACAACAGTCCATGGATTGACATGTCGCACCACTCTGAGACATTATCATGATTCAGAGCCAACCAATCTTTGTTATTTCTCTTTAGACCTTAATGCTGTGTGCTTAGCGGAGAAGCAACAAATACCAATTTAATAGTCCTTGGTTTGACCCGATTAGGGTTCGAATCCATAATCTACCGCATTTGAGGCGAGCACGCTAACAATTTGTTGATAGTGGTTACAGTTTAATTCAGTTCATTCCACATCAAAATGGTGAAATTTTGGTCTTCAAGCTAAAATTCAGTTGGGCTTAATGATTAATCAGAAGATTAAAATGTACATACATCAAGCAATACCAAGAGCTCTACAGTAATTAAAACTACATTGTACCCATACATAAAATGCAATAAATGGGATACAAATAAAAACATCACAGACAAAAAGTCTTGCATACTCAGCAAATTGAGCACATGATGACTTGATGAGATGAAAATATATTAACATTCAACACAGCAATACAAATTTGTGGTGAATTTAAACAAGAATAATACCAACTGTTAAATCTACATGTATCTATATTTTCGGTAGCTTTTAACTTTCTTTGTTATCTTGCATAATTTGCAACAATAACCTATTTCAAATGAAAGTTTTGGTAACAATGATATTCAGGGATGGTTTTGATTAGAAAATAAAATAACTGAAACTACTTGAAGCCATCTACATTTGTATTACCCCTGTGACCCTTTCAAGGGGTCCTTTTTTAACTGGCCGTGTCCTGCAACTTACGGAATATCTTTGTCAAAGGAAAATAGCTGAAATCAGTTAAATAACTGAAAAAAATCATCCCTGGCTATTATATCAGATAGATTTCACTGTATTTTACAAATATCAAGACATACCTGGTGATTCTTCATATTCAGAACTTTCTTGTATTACAGCACTTTCTTCTTGCGACGACTCTTCGAATTGTTTATTATCTTTGGTAATATTTTCATCTTCCTATTTGAAAAAATGAATGCTGATATTCAAATACAATTTTTACCCCCAAAAAACAGACAATAAGGCAAAAAAATGCATGATATGTACATATAATTTAATAAAGGGCTATGCCGTGTGGAGCATGATACGACTACAAGTTGACAAGGGTTTCCTCCTGCACAAGTTTTTATCACAATCAAGTTATACTAGTATATACTGATAGAGGAAATCTCCTGGAATACTATCTGAATCCCTGTGTCCCAATCAATTCAAAGAAAAAACTAAATCAAAATTAGATGAAAAAAGATTTTTATAGGGATCATGTCTCTTTGTGACTTGCTCTGTATCTTTCAAGATTGCTATGTATACTTGGAGGCATATCAGTGATGATTTTGAAGAAATAAACTAGACTAGAGGCTCAGCAGAGCCTGTATCGCTCACCTGATTCAGCCTCGTCACTAGATTTTGTTATAGCAGGCTTAAATGAAATAGTAGAAGGCAGGGGGTCTGGGGGTCCTCCCCCAGCAGGGTTGCAATGGGCAGTGCCCCTGTTGGGGGGCCTAGGGGGTCAAAGCCCCCCCGTCCGAAAATGCATTTCTATGTTTTTAAAGGTGAAAAACTAAGCTATTCTGGCACCTTTTTACAATGTATGTATTAAAATGTGCTAATTTACTTGGGAAATTACAGAATTAATGAAGGTGTGTGATCTATGTAAAAAGTAACCAGGCCTGGCCATATATTTAAGTGCCTGTCCATAGCTAGGAACTACTAGTATCAACTTCATTATTGGAGACATTTTGAGCTTGTTGTTATGGTGTGAACTTGAGTTTACCTGTTGAAGACCATACACTGAGTGACTTGTAGATCATTCTTATAGGGATCATGTCTCTTTGTGACTTGCTCTGTATCTTTCAAGATTGCTATGTATACTTGGAGGCATATTAATTTCAGATCAGCAGAAACTTTTAATTTTTTTTTTTCAGATACTCATTGGAATGAGGATTTTTTTTTATTAAAGACATAGTTGCATGATATTTTTCTCGGCTAAGGCCTGTAAGGGGGAAAGAAATTTGATTTTTTTTAATTAAATTTTAAAACAGATCTCAGATCAGATTTTACCAGATCTGTAAATAAATGCCTCGGTTTCATTTTCACCAAGACAAATTACTCATTGTAAGATCGATTCGGTATTTAATAGTTTAATTTTCAGAAAACTGGCTAACTAGCAGTCAAATATCTTTATAGGCAAAACTATTTCGTTCTTTTCTACTTTCAATTTCAATTGTCACACGTGACAAAGTATATTTGGAATAAAAACAGGAGCAGGTCAATTCTTTAAAAAAAAAATAAATAAATCTAAGCTCAACTGTTGTGATACAAACCTTCGTGTAAACAATGATCCTGCGATTTTGTGGAAAAATATTCCGTTATTTTTCTTTTCTTCGACATGTTCGAGTTCGGCCTTGACATTGTGCCTATTTTTACTTAAAACTGGATATCCAGATTCGTCGAGCTATTAGCGAAGCACAACCAAGATTCAGTTTATCTTTTCATTCGGTATATCTCGGATCTTTTAATTCTCCGCAACGAAAAACATAACCACGCATAGTAATCGAACTTATCGGAAACACGTTTGTTTTTCTATGTATTTTATCCGAAAAATTAATAAGCATCACACCCAGTCGAAACAATTTTTATCATTTGTTCATTTTGGGCATTGTCTATTTTTTTTTCTTTTCTGTAGCCGGCGCAAAATGAAAAGTAAACGGCAATTCTGCCGGCAGCCGGCTACTAACGACAAGGCTGCTGATTATTCTGATTCATATACAAGTTTTACATAGGATCTGATGTTCAATTGTAACCCATTGAAATAAAACTTCAACTAAAAAAAAATGGGCGTTGTTCCAAATGAGATAGAGGAAATCTGTCGACATAGTACCGAACCCACTTTAATACAATCCATTCCGACAAACAAAAAAACACACCAAAATTGGAAGAAAAATAAAAATTCTAAAAACATTTCAAATACAATCAGTATGTGAAATTTCGGAACTTGGGCCCCTTTTCCGAATATGGTGTCTAAAAAAGTTCTGTCAGACCAAAATTTATTTGCTGGGTGGCTTCATTGATTTTTTACCTCTAGGAACTAGATTTACTGCCCAGTTTGCATAACCGGTATCAACATACATGTTTTATATTTTCGCGCCTTTTTTGTTAGTTTTCCGGAAGTTAGAAACAACAATGGTGGTTGCCGTTGCAAAACAAACTTGATAACTTTTTGTGACCAGTGCTGTTAAACATGGCATATCTCACACTGTTGGATTTTACATAATGAATAAACTGTAAACTCTACTAACCTCATCTGACATTGAGATGCATCTTAGGGGTCAAGCTTAGCAGACAAAAATAAATTACCTCATCAACACAAACATCTTCATCTTGTAAAGTTTGTTCTCCATGTGAGGTCCAATTAAACTTTCTCAATTCTACTGGTACCCCCATTCTTTCATACTCTACATGTTGTTGAATCAAGCTCTGTGCACAGGATTTACAGGCTCCAACAGTGTGTCCATCTTCAATGGTTGGGGCAACATTAGATGGTTTAATATCTTTCAGAAAAGGAAAATTTTTACAACTAATAAGCTGTATGTCTTTGTGTTTCATCCAACTGGAGCATAGACAACAAACAAAATCTGGTAGGGTGTACTTTCGGAGCCATCTGTTTGAATCTCGAACATTCATGTTTGCTTCATACTCATTCCATTGTTGAATTAGAATATGATAACAAATATTACAAGAAATAACAGTTCCATCCTCTGTCATTGGTTCTGCAAGTGGTGCTGGCTCCCTATTTGTCAAAAAAGGAAAGAATGGAAGAGTCTGACTGGCTAAAACTTTTGTTTCATAGCGGGTAGGGTAGGAACATAATACATGAGCTTTTGATAAACGACACTTTTCTCCACACAAGAAACAGACCTTCTGAGGAATTTCAGTTGCTTGCTGCAAAGGATGAGGAACTGTTTTTCCTAATGGTTCAATTGTTGGACTATTGCTTGCTTTCAATGGTGATTTTGGTTGTGGTATCATGTCTTCATTTACTGAAGAGCTTGATGAAGCAATAGCTAATAGACCTTCTGATGCTAATAAAGTATTTGTATCTTGTGAGCTTTCGGAAATTTGAATATTGAGTGGCACACTTAGGCCTGATTTTGGAGATTTAGTCTCCCTTTCTGTCTTAACAGTGTTTTCAGGTGGTTCCTCTTTCATTTTTTTAGGTTTGTATGAATTGTCCAATGAATCTGCCTTTTTTCCAAGAAATGATAAAGTATATTGCCTTTGAATAAGTGGGATCCTTTCCATCTCCTGTAATTGCCACTGTTTATACAAAGCTTCATAACAGTTCCGGCATGCCAAAACTGAACCATCAGATCGTAGTGGTTCAGCCCCTGCAGGTCTGCTTAATTCTCTTACGAAAGGAAAAAACAAGGTTCCCATCGACGGGTCGTTTGAAGGAACAGTAAAAAGCGATCGTATTAACTCTGCTGGATAAATATTGCCACAAATATAGCAAACATGTTCTAAATTTGTCCGAGATAGATCTATTTGTTGCATCCTTGGGGGTGCTGCTACATTTGATCTTAACATTTTTAGCTCTTGACTTTCATAAATTTTGTAGTTTCTATGCTGAGTGGGTATTCCTGACATTTCGTATGCTTGCCACTGTTGAAACAGTGAATTCTTACAAGGTACACATACTCTAGCTTGTCCTCCTTCATTCAACGGTAAAGCTCCAGGTAAACAAGGTAGTGTTTGTAATATAGGAAAATATGGTTCACTTGTGGATTGTCTTAAGGAATTAACAGTATTGCTTTCTTGTGGACGTGTTTGATGTGCACATAGGTAACAAAGAAAATTTGAATTCTTCTCATCACTTTTCATACTGTCACTTTTCTTCGTAACTGACAAATCAAGTGCACCATCAGGTACTTGCTGTACCTTTGGCACCATCAAGCTTCTATTAACTGAGCTATACAATGGCACATTTACGTTTGGTAGTGCGACAGCAGTTGATTTTTGTTGTGAAGAATTGCTGTATGGCTGGCTTTTTCTTTCCTTCCCAGTGTCCAACTGTTTTCTGTCTTGTCTTGCTGCAGGTGCCACAACTTCTCGTCCAATGTCAAGAGGGGATGACCTCCCATCAAATGTACCCGGTTGATACTGAAGGCCCATAATTTGTGCAATGTATTCACCTTGCAATCTCATCTCTGCACCAGTAAAATGGCCATTATCTGCCCTTTTTAACCAATATAATCTTTTAATAGCAGGTGTATGTGAACGTTCGTATGTTTCCCATTGTTGACAAAGAAATGCATTGCATACACGACAACTGTCAACAATTCCATCCTTAGAAGGCATACGTGATCCCTTTGGTGGGTCATGATGCTCCAGAAAAGGAAAGTAGGGTTCATTTTCAAATGGTTTAATGCGAAGTCTATGCTCAGCACCTTGACTCCCACACACAAAACATATGATTCTAGCCATTTATATATTATATGTCGCTGATGACAAGGCTAGTAATTAGATACAAATCTTACGTCAAGCACTTTCATGGTTTTATGATGTTCTTGCAGAAGTTTTTATACTGTTCAAAAAGTTTTTGTCAAATAAAACATTTTCAACTATTTCCCCCGTGTTTCTGTACGACTTTTACATAGATATTTTAATTGCACTTTTCGGTGCACTAAATGTTACTTTGTGTTGTTAAAATCTAAGAGTACAGTCATTTGAATCGATTTTGGTGAACAATGACAATCTGGTGGAGGGAACTTCAAGCATTTAGCCGCCATTGTCAAAACATCTGTCTTACCCAGAATTCATGCGTTTTTGTGATATAGCTAAAAACCAAAGTACATTGTCAAGTAATACAAAGATGGTCAGTAAAAGTAAAATATGAATAGAAGTTTAAAAAGATGTAAACACAGGAGTCGGAATTGTTTATCAATATATAACTGAAGTATATTCAGGATATATTAGGCTAATTCTCTTCTGACATTCAGTATTTTGCAGTATCAAAAAGGGTTGGTTTTTTTTTATCTTATGTAGTGTTGGGATTCATCAATACAATTCAATACAAATCTTTATTAGAAAAACCAACATTAATATTGGTGTCATCCCCACAGTTAACATGACATTAAATTCAATGTACATACATGTATACAATGCATATAAAGAAAAGAGTATCACATTAAAAGCAAATGAATTATCTGTTTTCAAAACATATTGAAATAAATTTGCATATGTAAATGGATCATCCTTACTTAAGTAGGATTCAACAGTTTCTTCAATACAGAAGTAGAATATATATTGTTATAATCATGATTCTGATACTGGTTAGTGAATTCAGAGCAGTTGTAGATTGGCATGTGATTAATTGATGGAACCTTATGGTTTACATGGTTAATGACACCCTCCTTACTGCTTAGGGAAATGATGCAAATTTGTTGATCATAAGTAATTTAAATATTGGAATGCCAAAGATAAATATGTTTTCTTAATGTCAAATAAAGATCCAATACTTATTCTAAATACTGCAATTTTTATACAAAAATGTCTTTTCCTCACTTAAAATGATATTGCTTTTACAGTGTTTATTATTGTTACTACTTAATAATGTTTGTGTATGCTTTTGTCAAACCCATTGTATGTATGCGGTTGAACAATAAAATTATTATTATTATTATTATTATTATTATTCATATAATTAGATAAAAGCACGTGTAGTCTGGGTTCTGGAGTTAGTTAGTTAGTTAGTTAGTTCTTTGTTTATATGTTTGATTGTATATAATACGTTATTATTTAGTTCGCTAATACAGTAGTTTAATTTGAAAATGGTGTTTTATTAATTTAGACCTGGCAGGTTAAAGTAAAGGTCTAATATGGTGGAGACCCGTTTTAAAAGTTTTAAATGAATAATTTTCATAAACAATTGAGGAATTTTACCTCTCGCTGTCCCGTTTTTATTTCCGATAGTAATTTGTTTGAGCAAGTGAGTTTTGAAAATAACATCGAGTGGTTCTTTCGTCCGTCAATTCAATGTTCCAAACATTTGGAAATTATACGGAATAAACTGCCGGAATTATTAGACAGACACCCTAACGGAGTAACATTATTTGTTTGGCTAGGAACCTGTGATTTGACAGAAAAAGACGAAGAAGGCTTTATTTCTCTTCGTTCTCGTACAAATTCGTCTGTATATAAAATTAATTCTGTTTTTAAGCAATTTTATTTCTTAACCAAAGACTGTGACAATGTTAAATTAGTATTTATTGAACTTCCGATATATTCAATTTACTGGTGGAATAAATTCAAAGGACATTCCAACCCAGAACATTTTAAAAGTGATGATTGTATTCTTCACGCGCAAATTGACTAGTTGAATCAGTACATTCGTGATTTTAACCGGCTTTTTCATGTGGATTCCCCGAGTTTTATCAAATGACTTAATTCAATCCCGTAAACAAGGAAAACGTAAACATTCCTTCTGTAGTTACTCTTTCTGTGGTTATAAAGATGGAATTCACCCTTGTCAGGAACTTTCTAAATTGTGGTTTTTGAAACTTTGCCGTTTATTTCGCCAATATTGTTGAACATGTTGTAGTTCATTGTATACAGAAACCTAAAGTCCTGTAAGTACATTATCATTTCTATTGCAAGTTTGTATGTGCAAATTGTTGCGCTACTTTGTTCCATGATGGTCATCGTACATGTTTAACAGATTTATTTTTATATGAGTTAATATTTGACTATAAACTGCTCCAGTCCTGTTTGTCTCTGATGAATTGTTTTTGCATGTGTGAATTGACACGCTACAACATTGCTGATGATGAGTATCTCTTTTAATGACCCTTTCTCATAATCAAGATACAACAGAATCAACTTTCTTATATCAAGATGAAGAAGAAAATGAGAAAGATTTGTCAGCTAGAGCCATACAACATATTCGCCAACGACCACCACCTTCGATTTAATGTATGTGAGGATTGCCTCGCTGCATACCAGTCTGTGAAAATTGTTTCGCCATCCATATGTCATTACCTGTGTGAAAATTGTTTCGCCACTATGTTTTCGTATATGACCATATGTGTGTGAAAATTGTTTCGCCACTATGTGTAGCTACCTAAATTGTGAATGATGTAGTCCCAAAGATGAGTAGATAGAAGACAGATGGTCAATTAAAAGTTTGAATTGACAATTAAATTGAATAATATTTCTAGGACACAGATCATTGATTTGTATATTCATTTTTGTAAATAAATTAGAACGTAGATCTTTGATTTTTTCATCATGTATTTTAGGGTTCTGATATTGATAGATATTACACCAGACCTGTACGATGCACAAAATTGCTGACTGTTTTCCGGTTATTAATTATTATCGTGCTACCTATGTCTACAGTGTATATTGGGGGGAAACATGGACATCGGAGAAGACACCCTCATAATGTAAGTTCGAAGTTCTTCGGTTATTCCAATTAAGGGCCCCGAAGGACATACTGACAATACAGCAACATATACATTCATAATTAAAACACATAGTATAGAACAATTCAATCAAAATGAAATAACACTGACTACAAGATTGCGGTATTATTATTATTATCATATATATATATAATTATGCAAATAGTTATAGTTTATATATATATATATATTCCAGACCAAACGCGTATTTGGACGTACGCGTACGGTCCGGACCGTATGAGTATACTCGTACGGTCTGACCATACGCGTACGGTCCGACCGTATGAGTATACTCATACGGTCTAGTACGAGCTGGACCATACGGGTATTTAGACCATATGGGTTTTTTCAATACTAACATTATATCATAAACTTTTATTAAGTTTTACAAATTACATTTATCATAATTATTATTACTTTAAACAAAACACCATCACCTCATGAAAAGTAAACAGTTTTTGAACTATAATGCAATTTTAATTGTCTACCTGAATCACATTTTCGCATGCACGCCCAGAGTGACATTTGCTGCTACAAGGAACGCCGGACTTTCTACACTTACATGTTTTGTTCATGCATGTTCCCTTGTACTTACATCTTTTGCTTGCAAGAGAAAAACTTGCTTGTTTTGCAGCAGCATTCAGAGAAATTTCTTCTTTTTTCCAATGCGAAGTTTCAACCTTACGTGTCAAAAGTTCTATATCACCCATATCATAACATGAATTTAACACATTACATTTTTAGTTTAAACATATTTTATTTGCCAATTAAACAGACAAAATGGATTAGACACAAGTAAAACATACTTATGAAGTGTTCTCCAAATTACAATTTGTTACAGTAAAGAAGTACATAAAAGGCATGCATTACTATATGTAGCACTAATAACGAAACACATTAAATTCACATGATAATTAGTAAAATCTTGCATCTAGTTACCAATAATATCATCAACCCTAAACAATAATCGTGGTAGATTACCAGATGCCCCATCAACAATGGGTATTCTTACGGTTACAAAACTACCTTTTTCAATTTTTGCATTAGACTTTGACACTTTCTTATATTTTCTCAACGTATTTTCAACAGATATTTTTTTATAATTTCTGTCCAACATCTGTCTTGAGTTGTAATTTGTCCGTCGTCTGTTTTCACGGTACAGTTTCTGTCGGCAGTAGACCCTACTATAATGTCGTTCAGTACCATAAAGTCATCAACTGCCATGAGTTCATCCTGTCTATGTCTGTAATCTGTAACATCGTAAGTCTCAGTAGATATTTCCGTCGTTTCAGTTCGTCTTCGTTTTAGGGTCGGTTGTACATGTACGTCAGCCATAACGGAAAACACGTTAGTCTGTGAGCAGCTTAAGTCGACCATCGAATCCCCGCGGGCATTGCCAGGCTCAATTTGTGCGTCAGTTACAGTTCGTGTCTGTGAACCTGTCTGTTCATCGGTATGTGAATCCGTCTCGATTTCTGTCTGCGAGTTAGTCTCGGTTTCTGTCTGTGAGTCGGTCTCAGTTCCAGTCTGTAAGTCTCCGTCTGTGTCAAACATGTATTCGACCTAAATATGCGTCAAATGTTTCTTTCCACATTCTGTTTACTGGCGATTACTTTAAAAACTTTATTCAATTTCAAACTATTTTGTTAACTGCGAGTGAGCAGAATTAACCTATTACGAACAAGCTAAATTCAAGACATGTAAGTTTGTAATAGATTAAATTATACTTATTTCTAACTTGTACAACTGCGATAATTAACTTTTTTAAAATATATTTTAGATTCGAATAACGTTGATCTGTAAAATATTTTTGAAGCCTTGATAATCTCTTAAAACTAGGCAGACCGTACGCGTATGGTCCGACCGTACGCATACGGTCCGGACCGTACGCGTACGGTCCAAATACGCGTATGGTCTGGAACATACATTTATCATCCTTCCCTCCGGCTATATCTACCTGCTGGCTCCATAAACAAAACTCGTATCAAAGTCCGCATGAGCTGAGTAGGACTTATCAACAGTCAGCAGGAGTTATCACCAAACAAGTTCTCCTAACATTTAAACGATAATTCCTGTGAAGATGGCAAAAATAAATAAAATTGATCTACACCATTAGCTAGTTAACATTATTTTTTAAAACATATATCAAATTAAGAATTGTCGCGTTAGAAATATCAACAAACATCGTCCTACAAATATGAACTTTACACAATTCTTGATAACCTCTCCTCAGACGTCATAATTTTTTACGTCATAAAGGAGGTTGTGACCGTCATGTATTCTAAACCGGAACGGCATTGGTAAGCAAAACCTTTAATGAAAATGGGTGACTTTGATGTTTGTAATAAAAAAAAATGAATATCCCCATTAAAGGGAAATTACAACAATCTTAACCTTTATATAAACCTGTAAAAATGAATGGTATATTTTGCAAACTACTTATGAACTACGGTTTTGGGGAAGCGAATTTTGAATATTTTGAATCATGTAATTTTTCCCGCGAAAAATACAAATATAGATGTATCCGTGTTTATGGTTGATTTAAGGATGATAAATATGTCATCTGAATGTGAATATAATTGATACTGAAAAATATCAGCCTGCTCGACAGAATATGAAGTTTGTGACTCGTTCGCTTCATATACATATCATATAATTAGATTAATGTTTTGTACATGCATTATCAATGATTGTCCCAAGCCTATATTATCTATACTCTATATCGCATACCCTATATCGTATACCCTATATCGTATACCCAAAAAATCTAAAAAAAAAAAAAATTTAATTTAAAAACTTTTTGTTTTATTTTTTCAAAATTTTCAAAATTAAAAAAAATTCAAATTCTCACACAAATTCAATGTTTTCATAAAATTTCTAAATTTTCAAAAAAAAATTTCAAAGTTCAAAAAATTTCTAAATTTTCAATTTTTTTTCTAAATTTTCAAAAATATTCAAAATTTTCATAAAATACATGTATTATCAAAGGCATGGTTGAAATATATGATATAATGAACATTACATGTAAAAATCTGCATCACATGCCATATCAACCCTCGACCTATATCACCCCTCGGGCCGGTGGCCCTTGGGATGATATAGGGTTCTCGGGTTGATACGGCATGTCACGGATACAGATTTTGACATGTAATATTCAGTATATATTATACACATACACATATATACATGTACATGTGCACATATATATATACAATATTAGTGTATTGTAGAAGAATATAGAAAATATTTGTATGAGGCTAAGAAAATGCGAGGCTTTAGCCGAGCATTTTCCCCCAGTTCCGTGCCGAATACAAATATTTTCTATATTCTTCTACAATACACTAATATTGTTTTTATCCTGCAATTTCGGAGTTAGGCAGTGTTTTTTTTTTAATTTAGAAAAATAAATATTCCTCAAACCTTTCGTGGGCCCCAAAGTAAGTTGTGTGGCGTGTCTTGAAGCTGTATTTGTATATTATACAAAATACAGCACACCTGTATTCGACACATGTTATTTGCTTACTAGAGTGCTCATTGCAGGATAAATACATATACACATATATTTTTTTTATAATTATTATTATACCAGCTCTAATATTTATAAGCCACGCCAGAGTACTGCTTGATAATTTCTATTATATATTCATGTCAAAGTATCATATAACAGTGTGTATAGTTGACCAATAGAGGTCCACCTTGTCCCCTCTCCAGTGAAGCAAGTTACAGGGAATAATTGTGCACGTTGAAGAAACGACCTAGGGCAGATGCACTTGGACATATTAGTATCAGTCCTCATCAGAACCCAATAAAATGTATCCGACAAGATATATATCTTTTATAACTCAGTTTACATCAATATTTATAAAATTCCTAGTTTACGGATTCTGATTGCCTTATGGGCTATCGGTTATTGTCGGACGGTGATGTTGGCTTGCTTCACGTTGGTTATTTAATTGGATCCTAACTTCTTTCTACAAGTTGAAAAATGCACTTTTTACTGACATGTGAAATGATATGAAAAATTAAAAATGGTGTTAAAATATCGGACTAAGTTTCAAAATATAGCTACACAGAGTACAAATACCCCTTTTCTCCGAATACACCCTCCCACCGCAATATTACGATACTATTACCAGAATTGCAAGAAGAAAAACATTCTAAAGGTACCCATCATATGTCGCCACTTTCAATAATATTTAGTTATATCGCGGGGGTCTCTTTTATTGATCGAGGATAACGGAGTATCCGGAGAAACCCATCGACCTGCTGCAAGTCACTGGCAAACTTTATCACTCAATTTTGTATCGAGTACACCCCGTCTGACCGGGATTCGAACTCACAAGGTGAATAGTAGGGGACGGTAACATAAATTGTACGGTGCGGTACACATTCGTTCAACAGAACAAAATGAAGAATCAAAAACACAAGTTCGAAAAATCAATGATAAAACAAATACTAAGGAAAGCTTGGAGATACTTAACCCGAGGGGGTAGAGAAGAACAGACAATACAATGTCCAAACGAAGAAGGACAAAGGGACAAACAACGATCCATAAAACATTACATAGAAAACTAAATATCGAGCCTGGAGTGAACTCAGCTGCTCTGGAAATATGAGCAATTCTTGCTCCATATGTGACACCAGTCCTGTTACTATTGTTATAAACCCATTGATAAGTCATAAGTGAGGAAATGACCGGATTGTGATTACGACAAACGGATATGTGGTCATTTGTGAAACAGATACTATGCTTTCGGAGTGATGACTTTGACTTGACCTCTAGGAACCCATGGTTGAATAGCTTCCTTGTAAGCGGCAGCACCCTGTCAACTAGGAAATCATGAATGGAACCAGTTTAGTTAGTATTTAGCTCACATGGCTTTCAGTCAGTGAAATATTTCTTTTTATTCGCGGAAGTAGAAAACAAAATGGGTCGGCAATGTTGGCGTCTGTGAAAACAAATGTTTCTCATCGTATCAGTATTGACTCAGTATTCAATTTAATTTTTGTTGAAAGGGTCAGAAACTGCGCTTTCTAGAGATAACTGGTCATACCTGTATTGAAATACAATGTATGCATTTCCGCGTGTTCCGTTTCGCATAGCAAAATTTAATTACATTGTGAAATGTAAGACAAAATGCATTGTTTTTGCCATCACTTTGCGCCCGTCCATCCGTAGTACGAGGTAAACTTTTACATTTAGATATTCTCCACTGAAACCACCGAACCAAATTAAACTAAACCTGGTAGGGATTGTCCTTGAGTTGGTCACTTTCAAAATTCTACAATCTGAAGTGACTACTTGTGTGAAGAAATATTCTTGGGTTAACATTCTATAACCTGAAGTGACTACTTATGTGAAAAAATGATCTTGGGTGTACATTCTACAGCCTGAAGCGACTACTTATGTGAAGAAAGGATCTTGGGTGTACATTCTACAACCTGAAGTGACTGACTACCTAAGTGAAGAAATGTTCTTGAGTGTACATTCTACAATCTGAAGTGACTACTTATGAAGAAATGTTCTTTGGGTGTACATTATACAACCTGAAGTGACTACTTATGTAACGACATGTTCCTGTGCGTACATTCTGCAACCTGAAGTGACTACTTATGTGAAGAAATGTTCTTGGGTGTACATTCTACAACCTGAAGTGATTATTTATGGAAAGAAATATTCTTGGGTTAACATTCTATAACCTGAAGTGACTACTTATGAAGAAATGTTCCTGAGTGTACATCCTACAACCTGTAGTGACTACTTATGTGAAGAAAGGATCTTGTGTGTACATTCTACAACCTGAAGTGACTACCTAAGTGATAAAATGATCTTGAGTGTACATTCTACAACCTGAAGTAACTATACTTATGTGAAAAAATGTTCTTGGGTGTACATTCTACAGCCTGAAGCGACTACTTATGTGAAGAAATGTTCTTTGGGTGTACATTCTACAACATGTAGTGACTATTTATGTGAAGAACGGATCTTGGGTATACATTCTACAACCTGAAGTGACTGACTACCTAAGTGAAGAAATGTTCTTGAGTGTACATTCTACAACATGTAGTGACTATTTATGTGAAGAACGGATCTTGGGTGTACATTCTACAACCTGAAGTGACTGACTACCTAAGTGAAGAAATGTTCTTGAGTGTACATTCTACAATCTGAAGTGACTACTTATGCGAAGAAATGTTCTTATGTTTACATTCTACAACCTGAAGTCACTACTTATGTGACTACATGTTCTTGGGCGTACATTCTAAAACCTGAAGTGACTACTTATGTGAAGAAAGGATCTTGTGTGTACATTCTACAACCTGAAG
>MJUT01016341.1:353417-381624 GCA_002080005.1 Gigantidas platifrons | reverse complement strand
CCACTGAATCAAGTAAAGACGATAATCTCTACTCCAATTGTAATGTCATTTGATTATTTTTTATCTATGAAATTGTTTAATGTTTAACAGAAAGGGGTGAACATACTATTACTGGAATCTTGGAAATAACTGTCTGCTGTTTTTCCATTTATATTTCTGACCTTATCCTCGGTTTAAAGAAACGGTATACCATATGTATTCTCGCATTAGAGTTGTGTCAAGAAGTTTTCCCCTGTAGCTTACTTACTTGTTACTTGTTCTGTAACTTCCTCCATTGAATGTGGAGCACTGCTTGAATGAAGCATATTTTTAAGCGGTATGTACATCATCGTTAAAACCAAACATAAAAAGCACCCGCACCCACTAAAAGCTCCTACGTTCCTATACTATTCTCTGATATTTTCGCCCCATAGACGTATATATCAGAAAACAAAACAGGACCATTAGAGCTACAGTTTCGTATCTTTCGCTTTGTTTGCTCTTTTTTTCTTCAATAAATAAAAATTCAACTAGAAGTATCTGTTGTAATCCTATTTCATTTCGCGTTTGAAACATTGAATTGAAATTGTTTTAAGTCATCACCGGTTTCTCAAATTCAAATTCAAATTCTTCATTGATATATAGTCCAACCTAGGACTGATATTATCAACAACGTTACAATTCTCATGCATCACCCGATTTCTCATGCATAACTTATCAATCTAATGCATCACATTTATTTGGAGGAACACGTGTAGGAAGATAAATACATTTTGACGATTTATTCCATATCCAACTAATGCAAGTCATAAAATCAAATTATTTCACACTGTTGGTTTGCTTAAAAATGCCGAGAACAACGAGCACTGGTTAAATTTTTGCCGATTTCCTTTGCCAGGAACTGGCACAAATCGTTTTTACGAAAATTAGTAAGTATTGTTCGATATAAAAGCTAACGGGTATCAAGGAAAATGCCTTGGCCACAGAATCACATTGCCGAATTGTCATTATACTGAAATATATGCTATGAAATTCCTTACATTTGCACGGTGACCAGGAATATATGTCGCTCTTATTCACCACGGGAAGTCGATCTCATGATTTTCTCGTCATAACATTTTGTGGTGAAAGAGAGCGATAAGCAGCCGTGAAATACGGAAACTGGAGTTACTGTAACACTAGCTACTGTTAGAGTACATACAGTCTAGATCCCTCTTCTCCTGCAATATATTTAAAACATTTGACTTCTCTACTCTCTATGCAACTATTCCCCACTCAAAACTGAAAAGCAGATTAAGGGAGTTGGTCCAACTGTGTTTCATTAAAAACAATGGCCAACGTAGATACAAATACCCTCTCCTAGGAAGGGACAATCTTATTTTGTAAAAACAAAAAAGAACTCTGATTCCGTCAAAAAGTTATGTGAAACCGACATCATCAAAATGTTCTTCTCGCCGACTTGTTCCTTTATTCATACAAGGCAGACTTCATGCAGGGACTTCACAAGAAAAGCGAAAAGAAGCCAGCGCGATCCTTTAATTTCACATTCCGCTATATATGTGATATCCTTTCACTAAATAAGTCTAGGTTGTGTGATTTTATTGATCGCATCTATCCCATTGCGCTTTAAATAAAGCATACTACAGATACAGACTAGGTTTGCTTCATACCTTGGCCTACACCTCGAAATTCACAGTGAGGGGTTCAGAACGTAACTGTGCGACAAAAGAGATCATTTCAATTAACCATTGTGAACTTTCCATTTATACATAGAAACATTCCAGCAGCATCTGTATATGGCAGTATATATCTCTCAGTTGATCTCATATTTGAGAGCCAGTGGTTCCTATCAGGATTTCCTTGATAGAGGGTTGCTGATAACAAGGAAACTACTAATCCAATGGTTCCTATGGGTTAAGTTGAAGTCATCATTTCGAAAATTTTAAGTCGCCACCATGACTTGGTTAACCATTACGGAATATCTGTACATGTGTCACAAATGCTCACAAGAGAGGGAAGTCTACTAAGGAGGAAGAAGGTCATCGGACTGCGGCTCGTCATGATAAAGAGATGGAAATCTATTTTTTTAATTGTTGGTGTTAATATGCACAAGCGAGACGAGTGCAGTCTAAATTGGGAATTCATGTGTCTTCTCATGGTTCATATTGTCTATAGCCTAATGGTTGAGCTGGAGAAGTATTACATCGTGTACCAATTAGGATTTGAGGATTAAACTGCCAAAATGTATGATATGAATAGATTCTGGCGAGCTCAATAAGCCCATACAGCTGGGGTTCATGTGCTGCAATCCCCAAGCATTTGTTTTTTTTTAAATTTGATTAATTACAGGGACATTTTGAGGCCATATGAAATGGGTATTATCTAGAGCATTTTCTAATGTCAATATTAAGTACTTCAAGCTTATGATTCTATCACTAAAATAGCCTTATTTTAATATCAAACACTCCATCGATGTTGTTAAAAATTCACTCTTTAAAAACAGTTGTTGCAAGGGACCCTCCGGGATTAGGGGTCCTGAAGCTTAAGCTTCAATTAGGTTCATAGTAAATCCGCCCCTGCTGATTATCATGTACATGTAAAAACTCTTCTGGTGTCAGTTTTCCTGAAAGTGATTGTTGATGTCCAGGAAAGTCATCACTAGGTTGAATAAGTTTGAAAAGTGCAGGAGGGAATTCATACGAGTTACGCCAAATAAGCAATGTTTCAGCTATATCACGACGAGAATAAGTTACTTTTATATGAGATGATGCTGATGGCAACGTCCGCTGTGTACAAGACCAACACCATTAGATGGCTTTTCATAGTGCTCGCTCACTTAAACAACAACCCACGGGTAGACATGTCGCTCCACTCGGACACATTATTCTGAGTCCGAGTCAACCAGTTTTTGCTCTTACTCCTTTATAGTGTTGCGTGCTTAGCGGAGAAGCAACAAATACCAATTTTATAGTATTTGGTTTGACGACGATGGCTCGACCCCACGACCTACCACACCCAAGGCGAGCACTCTATCCATTTCACCACCGATGCGATTTGAATTTTATAAGAAATTTAGAGAGAAAAAACATCCGACTAATTTTGGTGTTTTTCTGTCTTTCTTATAAGAGTTAATCCCCACTACTATGGAAAAAGTTGGAATCCTATCTAGCAAGAGCTAAAAAATAAAAAAATAAAAAAGAACAGCGATTCGGAATATAATCTTCTCATAATTTGTAGATATTTGAACCTGGTACAAATCAGAGGACAATTTCATGACTAATGGAAAATTCACATATTGTTTTTTTTTTTATCAGATTATGGGGAAAGTATGTTATTTTCATTTAATTTTGCGTGTAAGGGATCCGTTTGTACACATTAAAGAAAAATAACTCCCATAAACGTTTAATGTTAGAAACAAAGTTGGAAATGTCAAATGTGAAAATGGTCAATCGAGATATGAAGAAAGGTTTTAAGAAAACAAAAGTGGAAATTACTAACCGTAATTCGACGAATGATATGCAACACAATGGCCTAACCAAGGACGAAATGACACACAATGGACCACAAAACACTACACAGAAAACTACAGATTGAGCAACACGAACCCAATTAAAACCGTGATAACAGGTGCTCCGGAAGGGTGAAATAGGAATTCACTTATATATGTATATGTGAAAACATACACGATCTGGAAATGATAACAATGTAACAGTGGAAAATACACACTAGTCTCTGTGGTCATTTTGTAATTCTTTTCGCATTTTTACAGTTGGTTCTCCCCTAATGGCTCCACAGTACTATAAACAAAAATGGTAATATTGTGTATGGAATAATTGTAGGATAAGGTTTTTTTTTTTTTTATCTTGTATAATAAGAATGAACGAGAATACACTATTTGATGAATGCGATTCCTCTGATATGTAAATAATGGCATGTCAGTTATGTACATTAGAAATAGTACATGATGTAAATTTGCACCTTGGTGTACATTATATTTAATGAAATAGATATCTCTATTTAATGAAAATTCATATATCTATATTAATGCAGATATCTGGAACTCAATATCTATATTTATAGGCAGATACATTTGCATTTGTTTTACGGCAAATTATATGTTATTCTAACATGACGTCCTTCTTTCGCTTTGTTAACAAACGAGCGATTTATCGATTGGGTATAATCTCATTAGCACATGCGCCGGTTCATGTGACCGATCTTCTCGTCGTAAATGTACATGTTGATGAATTATCGTCTGCACGAATTTGGCAGCATAAATTGCGTGCGACATTGTCCGCAAACGTAAATATAAATGACCGTCGTCCAATCAAAGTATACTACCGTATTTGTACTCTTAGACATATCAGAATCGAAATAATTCATTTAAGCCAGGATGTGTTTTGAGTTTTAACATGGGTTGGCGGATAATGGTAAATTTTATCCGCCAACCCATGTTAAAACTCTAAGCACATTCTGGCTACCATGAATTATTTCTTAAATAGATATATCGTTATTGAAACTGATAATAAAAAAAAAACGGTTTGTCATAAACGGTCATAATAAATATGTGTTAGAATGTGGATAGCTGAAATTTGGACAGGGGGCTGTTCTTGAAATGAGTCTAGTTATGCAATTTCATCAACCACCACAAGATCCATTACTCAGAGTTGCCTAATACAGATGATATCAAGGTCACGCGCAGAAGTACAGTAACTAGATTCATCTATGGTCGTTGTTGGTCTATATTTTGATTTTCTTCAAATTATATACGACAGATTTATTTTATTCTATAAAAACATTTCCCATTGCAATAGATGTAGAATCCCAATGATACCTTCTGTCTCCACCTCCTTCAATTATTAAACGCAAGGGTGACAGGATAATATATATCTACACGTGATTACTTCGGATAATAAAAAATCGAAAAATAATTCTACGTGTAGATTGTTTATTAATCAATCATAAATATCAAAAAGATAAAATGGTCTTAGTGAGAGGCCAAATATAAAAAGTTATGATATTGTGGGAATTAGTACGCTGCAGGCATAACATAGGTAAAAAAATAATGATGCAATATTGATAATTACTATGGTAGTAATTCAGTTGCAAGGAACATCTAATGCCATTGGCGTAGCTACGCATTATTGGAAGTATTTGATTGGTTAGTTGGTATGCTGTTTAACGCCACTTTCAACGATATTTCTGCTATATCGTGGCGGTCAGTTTTATTGGTGGTGGAAACCGGAGTATCCGGAGAAAACCACCGACCTGTCGCAAGTCACTGATAAACTTTAAAATGTTGTATCGACTTCACCTCGCCATGAACGGGTTTCGAACACACAACTTCATTGGCGATCGGCACTGATTTCACAGGTAGTTATAAATCCAACTATCATAGGATAACGACCATGATGACTCCTTATGATATTTACAAGAAGTACCAAAATCAAAGATATATTTAGCAAAGCCGGGCGAGCTGGATACAAAAACAAAAAACCAACATCAAACAAACAAACAAACATAAAATTAAATAAATATGTCGGACAACACTTACTCTAACAAAACCCGCGAATGAGACCATCTTCAAAGGTAATGCGACCAGAATAATGAAAGTTTTAACAGTCCCAACAACTGAAAGCGGGAGGTTTGGCGCCCGCGTAAAATCTGTTTCAACCCACCATTTCTTTGGAAATGCCTGTACCAAGTCAGGGCTATTGCGGTTTTCCCAGTTTTCCGGTTGTTGACTGATGTTGTCTGTTTGTTTACTTACGAGTTTTGCCTTCCCCTTTGGAAGATTGCTAGGTGTTCGGTAATTTTGTTATTACCCTTATTTATCCGGCAGTTTGGTGCGCTACAGATAGAAGTTATACATTCCTAAAATCCCGAAAATTATGTCAAGAGCACAAGAGCACTTCTTTTGTACTTAGGGATCAGCAGAAGTAAATAAAGGGGTCCACCAAGCGCAGCATAGTACGACCATACCATGTGGATAAGGGGAAGCTGAACAAGTGTATATTAAAAGCAAGTGTGAGCACAGTATTTGACTTCATGCAGTAAATTGCTGAATATTGGAAAGTAAATTGCTTAATCTTGGAAAACAATAACTAGTTAGGTAAAATCTACTAGAATAACATATGCAAGTAATACGGAATATTTAAGGAATACGATTCACAGGCGCTCGTGGCACGGACTTACCTCCCCCTTTTTCTAACTTTCTGTTTACAAATTTATTTTCAATAAATTTTCTTTATTTCTTTATTATTTCATCTCTTTTTTCTTATTTTAACTTGTTCGTGTCAATATTCATACAATCTCATGTTAACAACAATTTGCATGTGTCAACCCTATATGATCATATAGATACTAATAATCCATGTGGATTATTAGTATCTAGGGTCGACACATGCAATTTGATGCTAGCATAAGATTGTATGAATATTGACACGAACAAGTTAAAATAAGGAAAAAGAGACGAAATAATAAAGAAATAAAGAAATTTTATTGAAAATAAAGTTGTAAACAGAAAGTTAGAAAAAAGGGGTTGTAAGTCCGTGCCACGGGTGCCTGTGATACGATTGAATATAATTTAACAATCATTTCAAAGGAAAAAAACGCATTAAATATATAAAAATTAGATGAATAATTTAAGATGCGAAATTTTGCAAACAACTTAAAAAGAAAGAAAAAACGCATTAAAATCGGATCAAAAATAAAACTAGAGGCTTACAGGAGCCTGTAATCGCTCACCTGTAGCTCTTTTCACAAAAATTCGTAACTATAGTCTTAACTTTTTCACTTAAGTTTATCTTACGACAATTCCTAAGTCCTTTTCACAAAGATTATCTTACGACAAGTTTTAATATTACGACTAAAATTACACTTACGATAAAAAAAATTCCTTAGGTGTACTCGATACGACATTATGTGATAAAGTTTGTCAGTGATTTGCGACAGGTCGGTGGTTTTCTCCGAGTACTCCAGTTTTCTCCACCAATAAAACTGACCGATATATTGCTGAAAGGGACGTTAAACACCATAAACCATCTTTCTTAGCAACCTAGTTTCATTTCCATAGCACAACAAAACATTTTTTTTTTAAATAAAATTATTTTATAGAATATCCCCGGGACTGATTTGTAAGCAGTTTTTTATGCTATGATGTGTTTGTATGTTTAAATTAAATTTTTATCTAATATATGAATCGGTCACCAATAACTGCACAACATATGAACGGGTATGATTTTCTTATAAAGGAACATTTATAATGCATGTAAATTAAAATGATCTATAATAACTATCATTACTTGGAGTTGTGCGTCACCATCCATGCATGGTTACTTTAAGTAGAATTATTTTTTTAAGGGAGTGTGAAAATAAAAACCTATTCATATAGTTCATTTTATCGGTTATTTGTCATCAAAATATTTACCCCTCCCCCCCTTTTTTCCCAATTAATCCCATCCCACATAAAATTAAACACTTGTTCTTTTACTGATGAAAATTTATTCGGATTTTTCTGAGTTGGGTTTATCATCTATCAATCACGAAGACGAATAATTATCCCTGTTATATATTTATATTAATATAACAGAAGAATGTACACAAGTTTATGTATTGCCAGAGTGTTCGATGATCATCGAAGTTGCCAGAAATTAATAAATTATATTACTAATATAAGGCAAAATCAAAACGATATCACTGGATCCAGAAACTTCCAGTCCTAAAGCTACTGTTCATACAAAACTTTTGTAAGCGGAGACTGTAGATATCTAGAAGAAAATCCTGTATTCCATTTCTTTGAAATAAAAATAATAATAATAAAAAGAAGAATTTTGAATCACCCTAATATAAAATTAAAAGAATTAACCAGATTTTTTTTCGATTTTTTTTCCACTTACGATAAAAGGTAAGACAACTATTTCTCTTAAGATCAAAATTTTACACTTACGACGGGGTAGTTTTACACGTAAAGTTAGGACTATTTTTACACTTAAGATTATCGTAAGTATTGTTGTGAAACTCTTTTTAATCTTAGTTTTACACTTACGACAATTTTTTATCGTAAGAATTTTTGTGAAAAGAGCCGCTGGTTTTCAATTTGACTTCTAAAGTTAATAGAAAATGGGAGTGTCACAAATAATTTTGAAAGTTGGTCAACCAAAGATAATTTCAGTTCAAACTTTCGAACAGAGGATTTTTATGTGATTTTTTTTTCATAATATGCCTAACCGGTATAAATTTGTTGAAAAAATGGAACCACTCAATGCCATGTAGCTGCAGTTTAAATTCAAAGTAATGTAATTTCTATTTTTAGTAATGGACGCCATTTTGAATGGATGGTTTTGCTATCGGACAAAATTTTTAAGAGTGAACCACCCAAGTACCATTCCGGCCTATTTTGCATAATCGGTATAAATCGACTGAAAGAAATATTTCACAGAAAAACCCGGAACAAATGTTAATCTACTCATTGCCATGTAGCTGTATTTAAAATTTGAACTCATTTCGATTGATAATAAATAAAGCAACAATAGACAATTGAAGAAATTTATATTTTTAGGAACAGCAACCATCTTGAATAGAGGGCGGAGCTGTCAGACACGAGTTAGAAAGGGGACCGACCATCCAAGGACCACCCCAAACAAATTTGGTTTAATTTGGTTCAGCAGTTTCAGAGGAAATGATTTAAACGTGATCTTTGATCAAAATATGCCTAATCGGTATAAATCGACTGAAATAAAAATTTCATTGGAAAACTCGAACATATGCTGACTACCCATTGCCATGTAGCTGCAGTTAAAATGTGAGCTCGATTTGATATAATAAAGCAGCAATAGACAATTGAAGAAATTTCAAAGGAGAAGATTTTAATGTGATCATTTTTCAAAATATGCCTAATTTACAAAATCGGCATAAATCGGCTGAAAGATTTCACAGAAAAACTCGGAATCTACGTTTACATACTCATTGCCATGTTATTGCAGTTAAAATTTGAGCTCAATTTAATTTAAAACAATATTGCAACACGTAGCCATGTGTCCCCCGCCGCAATAGAAAGAGGTGTAATGTGAGTAATGTTATCCATGTGATATATTTATAAAATCGAGAAAGCATCCGAGATGCAACAACCGAGTTGCAAGCCAAAATCTTGGGGCATTTAATTTGTCTATTCACCCTGATCATAAATATATATGGCTTAGGGGTGGGGGTCTGAACCATTAAAAAGTTCACTTCAGGTAGGGGATGGGGTATGACCCCCAGGGACTGAGCTATAAGGCATTTAACTTGCCTAGTCACCCTGATCATAAATGTATATCGTTTAGGGGTGGGGATCTCAACCATTAAAAAGTTCACTTCAGGTAGGGTGTGAGGTATGACCCCCCGTGCCTTTAGATATAAGGCATTTAATTTGCCTAGTCACCCTGATCATAAATATATATGGTTTAGGGTTGGGATCTCGGTCACATTTTTTTATACAGATTTCCCAGAGGGGTGGGGTGAGCTGGGGGAGGGGGAATGTTACATCCTCAACTTCACACTGGCATCTCCACCCATACCAAATATTAAGTTCCTATCTTTTGTAGATTCAGAGAAATGTGTAATTCTCAAAATATGTACTTTTTCTATAAAAAAAAACCATGATTTTACAAGAATTTTTTGTTTCGAAGGGGGGGATGTTGCATCCTCAACTTCACATTGGCATCTCCACCCATGCCTAATATTAAGCTTCGATCTTTTGTATACATATATAGTTTCAGAGAAATGTGTAATTCTCAACATATGTACTTTTTCTATAAAAAAAAAACATGATTTTACAAGATTTTTTTGTTCGAACTTAAGCTAGAGATTCTTAATATAATGCTTGTGTGTAAGTTTGAAATCAATTGGTAAACAAATAAAAATCTGAGAGCGCTTACAATATTTCCGGGCGGACGGACGGACGGCATTTCCATATCCCCCCTCCGCCTTTTGCGGAGGCGGGGGACAATAAAGCAGCAATGGACAATTGAATAAATTTCTGTTTTTAGTAACAGCAGTCATATTGAATGGTGGGTGGGCCGGGTGGGGCTGTCGGACCAAATTTTGAAAGGGTACCACCTGCAGGGAACATTTCAGCCAAATTTGGTTTAATTTGGTTCAGCAGTTTCAAAGGAGACGATTTAAATGTGATCATTATTCAAAATATGCCTAATTTACAAAATCTGGATATATATCGGCTGAAAAAACATTTCACATAATAACCCGGAATATATGTTAAATTACTCATTGCCACGTAATTACAGTTAAAATTTGAGATCATTTTGATTTGAAATAAAGTAGCAATGGACAATTAAAGAAATTTATATTTTTAGTAACAGTAGCCATCTTGAATGGAGGACGGGGCAGCAGTCGGACACAATTTTGAATCGGGACCCCAAGTACGTACGACGGACGGACACACAGACGGACGACGGACGCAAAGAGATGGCAAAAACACACCACCTTTGGCCACACGTGAGCTTTTAAGTAAGAACGTTCTAACACCCCCTCCTCTCTTTTCAGATACCCCCGTAGAATTAAAAGGAAAATATATTGTTATTTCAAAGTTAAATATCAGCTAAAGAATAGCAAATCTATATTTTTAAAGTAATTTCTTTTTTTAGCAATGATCGAAAGGGCTTAAAATATAAATGTAAATTATATGAGTCAGTTATTAACATGTATTTGCGTGATGATTAAAACTTTGTCCTTTATTATCTTTATTTATTTATTTTGAAATGTTGTGAATATGAAAAACACGAGTCGGAGTTATATGTAAATGTTATTTTAAAACGGCGAGTTCTTTAGATTTCATTGATAGAAATGCAATACACAAATTGTGTATCTCGTAGAAGTGGAACGTCATCGCTTTTTGTGTATCTCATTGGAATAAACTCCCATAATGCCTTTTAACCACACCCAGCTCTGTCAAACTGACGTATGGTTTTGCCTTGCTATGTCGGCTGACGAGGAGAAATACACCGCCAAATTAATGTCTAAGTCAGACATTTTAGGACTTTTAGACAAAATTGAAAGCATTTATTTGTAGGTTCAGTCATTCATTAATAACAATTCAGAGAATAAGTGAAGGATTATCCCCGGCGTAAAGCAGGAGGGGATATTTTTGTTGTGTGGTTGTCTACAAAAACGGGCAAAATTTCGTCGATACTGTACAGTATGGGATGTTTTAAGCCGAAGGGAGGCACGGGAGATGATCATGAAGAAGAAAAGGCGAAAAGACAAATTAATAAACGGATAGAGGAAGAACTTAAAAAGGAAAAGCAAGTGTATAGGGCCACACATAGGTTGTTATTGTTAGGTATGTATAAGTAAGAGACGAATATGGTCGCCAATTTCACACCTGATTTACCCATTTCAAAATATAGAATGGTCATGTACAAAACAATCGTATTTTTCTTTTAAAGGTGCCGGTGAATCGGGAAAATCGACGATTGTGAAACAAATGAGGATTTTGCACGTGAATGGATTCTCTTCAGAGTAAGTTGATTTTTATATTTATGTCTATTTTCGTTAAATAAATCAAATAAACATCAGATATTATGTATGCATAAGTACTGTCAATTTTTGTTTGGATTGGGGTACTCCAAAGGGGTTCTGAACATAATTTTGAATTTTAAATATGATCAGGCAAGTGTTTAACAATATTTTGGTCTTGCAGTGAAAGAAAACACAAAATTGAAGATATTAAGAAGAATATTAGAGATGCAATTTTGGTGAGTATTCATTAAACATTACAACATAACTTTTTGACCCTCCAATCTTTCAAGATGGCCACCAGAAATATTTACAGTCAAGTTATGTAGTCAGATCTCTTTCATTTGTTTAGTAGAGAGAGTAACAAGTGCTCTGAAATGTACATCACCAGATCAAATATCTTTGTACTGCTGATGAACTTTTCTTGGCACACAAATGACACATTTATGTTTTGTGTTATTTTTTAATGTACAGTATACTAGGCAGGGATACATTAATGACTGCATTGAATTTGGACATACAGTAATATTATTTTCAAATGCAGACTTTAGAGCATTGATTGTCATTCATTGGGTTAAACTCACTTAATAGAAGTGATCTGCAAATGAAAGTTACATAAACCGTACTGTATGCTTCAGCCTGTATGTAGTCTATATCTGTATTTGGAGCATAAAATTTTCACCTTGATCAGACGACTATTATTTGTTAAAGGTATTCCCAAGTTTATTACGTAAACAACACCATTTCACCTAATAGCCCTCTGACAGTTTTCAAATATATGTTTATACATCAAAATGTCATACTTTGGTAGTTTTCAAAGTTGAATGCTGCCTCGTCCATTTTTGCTTCAAAATTTACACAAGTAAATTAGTTATGGATGGTCACTTTATACCAATGTTCAAAACACAAAAGATACAAATACCTTTGCAATCAGTGCCTATCACCACTGATGTTATGAGTTCGAATCTTGATCAGGACGAGGTGTACAACATTACATTTTGTATGTGATAAAGTTTGTCAGTGACTTCACTTGCGACAGGTCGGTAGTTTTCTCCTGGTCCTCTGGTTACCTCCACCAATAAAACTGACTGCCATGATATAAGTGAAATATTGTTGAAAGTGGCATTAAACGCAATCAAACAAACAATACAACACAAAATGTTTATACTGACATCATTATGACAAATTGTTTGTTTAGGGAAGGCAGAATAAATATTAGGGCAAATAATGGAACTTAATTTGAAGCTATATTTTCAAGGGATTCATGATCCGACTTAGATCATCAGAGAAACTTCTAAGGAAAGAACATATTAAGTCAACTGTGTGTTACAAACGATGAACTTGGGCTGGTTGAACTATATACATCTGAAAATTAAACCAAACAGTGTTATAATTAGATATTTGAGCTGACAAATTGTTGTTCTTCCCTTGATGGGATTTGAACTCACACCATTGATACACTGCAGCACCAATCGCTTAGCCTTATGTCCAGCACCCTAGACCTGTCGACCACATCCACTATAAAATATAGCTTCAATAGCCGAAGTGTTGTCTTGTCTCGTAAGGAAAATCTAGAGAAGACATAAGACATGTGTCTTAAGCGTGTGTAGATGGTATCTGTATACTTAATATTATAATTCGACAGCAATCTAACTCAGCTATTATATATATATACTTCACTATAACACATGTATACCGGAATGACAATACTCAAAACTCTTGTTTTGATTGTCATAAAATATTTTTATGCTTATATTAGACAATTGCATTTGAGTACAGTTACATCTACATCTACATGTCAGAACAGTGAAAATTACAACTACATGTATTTACATACAAATGATTGTATAAGAAAAGAGGGCTTTACCAAGAAGGGAGATTAACACTCATCTACATGTAGCATGTTACCCACTAATCCACGATCAGACTTTACACATTATAACCTGGCACCCCACCTCTTCCCTATCCACTACTAGGGGACACATTGGGTAAATCTGCAGTTGTGAAAACCATCACTAGTACCCAGCATAGTAAATGCAGGTTAATGATTTGATGAATGACAAACATGCAGTCAGATAAAATTAAAATGCATTGAAAGCATCAACAATGGGCTAGAATTCAGCATTCTTGTCATGCATTGTCAACTCGCTATCGTAATACTAATATGGTGTGTATGAATAAAAATCTATGGGTATAATGAATTACATCTTTTTCATTGTGTATCCAATACACTTGATTCTGAAATCTGTGAGAAAAACCAAGACATCGGGTGATTGGGAAAACTGCAAATTATCAGTTTTTTTTTCCAAAAAAAAATTCAATAAACTACTGGTTGTTTATCTTAGTCCATTTTTATGAGATTTTGCATATACACCTATGCTGTCCACCATATTCCTTTAAAACTTGAAGTTTTTAAGAATGAAGCTTTTTATAATTTTTATAATCATGTCATACAAACACAGCAAATGTGTGACTTGCAATTCACTGTTTACACAAACCTCTGATGTCCAAGTGATTTACTGGATCATGCCTCTGTCTAGTTGCAAATCGTGCATATCTAGAACTTTTGTTGTTTAAACGGTAAGTGGACCAAAGACTGCAATTAATTACCATTCTTTGTGGAGGCATCATATACAATGTATATATATGTCATATATATTAACACAGCAAATGTGTGAATCGCACATCACTGTTTATGCATAAACCTCTGGTGTCCAAGTGATTTGCTGCAGCATGCTTCGGTCTAGGTTCATATTGTGTATATCTGGAACTTTTGTTCTTCTGACTCGTTCCTTACAATAATTATAAACTAAAGCAAAAAATTTGGAATGTCAAAATTTCTATTTTTCTGATTATAGACCTTAATACAAAGCTGATAACAACATGTACATGTACATAAACTCTTGCAATATATTCTTGAAACAGATTTTTTTATAGAGTGGATACAATTTATTTGCTCTCTTGACTTTCAATTTGATTCTGTACCTTGTATACCACTTGTCCACACAAAATGATAAATGAAAATTAATAACAGAAGGAATTTTAAGGGTGACAGAACGAGGAAATTAAATTTATTTCTCATTGTGCTACAAAATGTACTCGTATTTGTCATTCTGTCATGATGCCATAATCTCTCCCGGTCGTTCTGTTGTTATGGCATTTACAACTGCACCATAAGGACACAACACTTGAACTAAATCTCTCTCCATCATTATGCCGTAGTTTAGTTTAGTTAAACAGCCAGCTGGTGTTGTGGCCTTGTGATGGAACAAGAATTATGAATTTCATTTTCTCATTCTGTCGCCATAAAATTTAGTTTCGTGGTTTTTTCTTTATGGTGTGGCTACAGAATGCCAAATTAAACAACATTACAAGATTAACTGAAACTTGTTCTGTCGTCTTGTTGTTCAGTATTGACAGCAGCCAGAATAACAGAGCAAGATGGCCCAAAACAGCCACCATAAATGATGGCAAATGACACATCTGCCTCGCAATCATACTTTCTTTATATGGATCCTAAATAATTATTAGACTTTATATCATGAGATTCAGAAAAGAATTTATGAGACCTTTATAATTGCAGACTATAACAGGGGCCATGAGTACACTTAATCCTCCAGTTCTACTAGAAAATCCAGATAACCAATTTCGAGTGGACTACATGCAAGATGTTGCAAGTCAGAAAGACTTTGATTATCCCACAGTAAGTATATTTACTACACCTAGCCAGAACGTTTTAGGAGCGAAATGGAATTTTAGGCATCAGACCAAATTTGGGGACACAACTTCTGGTAAAGTTGGGTACATCAAAACAAGATTTTATTTCATTGTTAATTTGCCTTGACATTTTCAATGAAAACTTTGTTTATGTTAAGTCATACCTGAGTAATATATGAAAACAATGTGGTCTTGCATGGACTGTGAATATTTCCTATCCCTTTTACCCAATGATTGACATTAAAAAGAATTCTGAGTGTGTCCAACCAAATGCACCCAAGTTTCACTTCCGGCATAAACAATCACCAAAAAACTCCATGTTAAATCATCTAAATGATTCAAATGAAGACTATGTCATTGTGGAATATAAGTTTCATGCACTTCATAGTTTGAGACAACACTGTAAGTAGTTTTCATCTCCCACTGTTTCAACAGATGACTGAACTCAGTGACACAGAGTATAGTACAAAGTGGACATCATTATCATGTTAAAAATACTGTTGTCTGATATTACTTGTTTGTTTAAAATACAGGTGATTCATTAAATTCATAGGTGCCTCTGATTACAGATTAGTACAAATTACAAAAATTTCACATACAAGTGTACTTTTTTAGCTTACTGTCGGTAAACCTTTTCGCATTTCATTTTGTTCTGTGTAAATAAATCACTCCCAGGACAAATTTGGCTCTCATTTATTTACAAAATTAAGGAAGAAAAAATTTAGATTTAGCATGTTGGGTGTTCCTTCGACATGTTAGATGATAATGTTAGCATGATGCTTCAAAATAAATGGTTTTTCATTACCGAGCTAGCTCAAGTACTAGTTGTGGTGATGGGGACAAGGAAAATATAAGATTTATACACCTTTTATACATGTATATCATAATATAGTTTTGCAGGTTAAAACTTTTTTTTTTAATTTTCAAAACTTATTTTTTCAATATTTGAACAGTAAATGTGACTTGTAACTAATTTGGTTCTAATTAATAAAGCTTTGATATTGGTCAGCAAATCAGCTATTTATAAAATTCTTGTAACAATTATTCACTTGCACATGAACATGATTTGTATTCAATATATTATACCCCCACTCGTAGAGAGGGGGCTATATTGCAATCACCTTGTCCGTCCGTCCGTTCACACTTTCGTAACAGATATCTCGGCTTCTACTGGAAGAAATGATTTTATATTTGATATATGGCTTTGGCATGGTGACTTGTACCGTGTCTCCCCTTTCCAGGTTTACTGCACAGCTACTTCCAATCCTGTTTACCGTGCGACTTGCAAATGAACGAGTGGGGGTATTCTTAGCACGACGTAGCGTGCAACATCTTGTTTATTTTTGGATCACCTTACCCAGAGGGTCATAACAGTTACAATTGTCATCACTTTGCATCTGTTTTGGTCATAGGCTTCGTGGTTGTGTGAACTATTCACACTACTTCTTGAAAACCGCTACCAAGATTATGTTTTTTTTTTCCAATCAGAAATTCAAGATGGCCACCATTGCTGTCATTATCCATCTATAGAGTAGACACACTTGTTTTTGTACAATAATTCTTGTTCTAGTTGACAAAAGGAACCAAAGCCCAAAATGATAACTTTTTTTTATTTTCATTTTTGTATGCATTATTAGCTCACTAGAGCACCAGAGCTTTTGGCTCAAGTGAGCTTTTCCCATCACTAGTCTATGTTAACTTTTAAATTTTTATGTTCTTCTCAAGACCCACTTGTCCAAAGTGGACCATACTTGAAGAATGTGATGCTTCTTGGCTGGTCTTCCAAAATTGTGTTGAGTGACCATGTACTACCTCCGGGATAGCCTCCATGACTGGTTATAAAAGTAGAGATCTTTCAAAATCTTTTTTCTACACAATGGTCTAGAATTACCATTTCTCGTCATCCGTGGTCAATTCACGTCCTGGGAAAGGAGATTATGAAATCTTAGTTGTTCATGGCCAAACAAATTTCAACTACTGGTCCAGACCTGGCGAAATTCCTGAGACTCTTTCTTGTCTGACATTCGGTCAGACAAGCTGAAATCTTGTGTCTGACCGAACTCAAGTTTGTCTGACCGGATAATTTGTCTGCAAAAATCAATACTTTATCAAAACTGATTGAATAAAGGATATTTCAAACCAATGTGGCCCTGGTGGCTCAATGAGTTAGGTACATTTTTGTATTTGGATTACCTACCAACTCATACAAGCCTATCAAGCCCAGCTTTATAAATTACAAAAAAGGGTGCACCCGACTCGCAGCTGCAAGTGATAAAGTTTACCAGTTGCTTGCCCATGGTTCTTCCACCACTAAAACTGGTCGCCATGATATAGCTGAAATATTTCTGAAAGTGGCGGTAAGCACCAAAAATCAAAATATAGCCAATGACCTTTATCTATTTTATTACTTTCAAACATTTTAAGGACAAATTCCTCTAGGTCTTTTAAACAAGTACTGTTTGGTGTTCCTATTCCCAGAAATCTTTCAATTATCTCTACTCTGTGAAAAACGAATGTAAATGGCTTCCTGCTCATCACCAGAGCCCAGAGGTATCTGTCGACCCATCCATCTTGAAGGAAAAGAAAGATCTTCCCAACATACTAAATATTTAAAAATGTGCTTGCAATTGTTTTTTTTTTTTTTTTGCAAATTTATGTGCAAACGAACATATATTTAATATAGTTAAAACACACTAAAATTAATTTTTTATTTCAATAGTCCGTTTTGGTTATGGGATGAAACATCCGGTAGCGTCGATCTTTTTGCCATGATGTGTTAAGCTTACGGTCTTTTCTTTCGTCTTCGTAGCTACTTTGATGATTTCTTATTACCTCTGCCGATATTTTATGCTTGAGAGCTTTTCCCGGTACTGCCCCGGGAACACATTTTCAATCATTCAAAGCATGTTTCTTTTTTCAAACCGGAAATTATTTTAATGAAAGTCACTTCCGATCATGTGTAAAAAAGTAAACTCCGAAATCGATGTCGGACATCTGGTCCGGAAAAAATATGCTTTTAGTCTGACCAGCAACAAAAGACGTCGGACCTGTTTGACGGTCCGACGAATGTTGTCAAGACTGCTGGTCTGAACTGTTAATTTCAAATAATTTCAAAATTTTCTATTTTGCATATTATTGTACAAATAACTTGAAATAGGGTAGCAAAGTCATTTTTAAAACTGTGTTTTCAAATGAGATCGTTTTTAGGGGATATTATAGTCTTTGGAAAGGAAACAGTATTGTTGTCAATGCCTGGAAAATGTCTAGACGATTATTTAGTTTTACATGCAAATAGTCAAAACAGTAATGGGATAATTAAAATTAGAATTCATGTTTTCCCAGCATTAATGAACACATTAATTGAAAACTTTTGTTGTGGGGGTTATATATATTTGTGCTTTAGTGAACTGCAAATTAAGCAAACATTTCCACTTACATGTATATGACAGTCATTCCCAAAATCCACCAGACATGTTGCGATGTCCAGTAAAAATTGGTTTTGCCCAGTAGAAGGTTATTCATTACTGGACCAAGAGACCAGTAGGAATCTGAGCACCTCCTCTGTGGGATATGTGAATGTCCTGTAAACTTGATGCTGGGTCCAGTAATTTGTACTCCTTTACTGGACCAAATGTCCATTCAACTTCAATTTACTTGGGAAACACTGTTGACAGTGGACAGGGGGGACATAGATCTTTGTCCACACTTGTTTTCGTCTAAATTCCTTCATGCTAGTAATGATCTTTGCTGGACAAAATTGCTTTCAATATACATGTAACTGGTCAGGTGGAAGCCATTGTCAGAGATGCAGCTAATCGTCGGCCCTGTCGGACCTAGGGGGCAGAATTTTAGAGGGTCCGGCAATTGACATCTTTGTGTCAGACCTAATGACCGGCAAACATTTTTACTGCTTGGGGCTGTCAAAAAATAAATTTCTGTCGGTCCTGGTTACCTCTTAGACCCCTAAGACGAAGGATCTTTTGATTATCGTTAATAAAGTCAAAAGTCGTAAACAAATCGGTAAAAGTTTGTTACTAAATTATGCTAAATTTCGGGAACCAGTTCCCATTCAGGATTTTATTTTGTATCCTATCGGTAATCGTAAATTGTAATTCGATCATTTCCGTTATGGCTGCATGGCCACTATTAAGTTTACGGAGGGGTCTAAATCTGGAGAAAAAAAACCACCCACTATCTATCGATTTATCTATAGAGAATGAAAAAGCCAAAAGGTCGGCATATGAGAAGGAGAGGTGACCGGGGCGGTCCTTTTAATCAAAAATGGAAGGGCAAAATGGACAAACAAATCACTACTACTTGATTCAGGGCTCACCACACATAGTAAAAACAGGGCGACTTGACTTCTCTCTCAATTGACTTAAGGGCGAAGTGAGGGAAAATCTGGGAGACTTCCGAAAATCGATCCAGATTTTAACGTTTCTTTCCCCACTAGCGCATGTTCCCCTACCTTTCACAAAACGAATGTGTGCTGCACAACGATCTTAAAAAGGATGCAATTAACGAGTTTGGAATAAAATATTGAACATCAAGCCCTGTATGGGTCATATTTCAGGAACATGGGAGCTTCTTTTACGTGAATATTGAAGAAAAAGTATGATTATTGAAAATTTATAGGCAACGTCTCAAAATAACAGGGCGACTGAAATTTCGCTTTTGGGCCGAGTTGGAGGGACTTCAGAGCCGTGAAGGTGACTTTGTCGCCCAAGTCGCCTGGTTTGGTGAGCCCTGTTGATTGATATCAAAATACTCCCCTGCCCCCCCTTTTTGGCAATATCCATAATCTGATTTTGGTTGTAGTAGTTGTTAACTGTGTCAAGGCTTTAAGATGTCCCTTCTACTTCTACCAGTTTGCGGCCTCTATCAATCGCTGATAATACTGCCACCTTGGTGCCCATGCCAATTTTAAACTTAATTTTTTTAAACTGAAACAATAAGTGCTGTACAAAATAGATGTGCAAGTAAAAACAACTTGATTAATCTAATAAAGTTTGAAGTAAGTGAGCCTTGAAGGATTCAAGACTCTTAGCAGTGTCAGTGGGCAGAGCGTTCCAATCCCTGATGGTTCTTGGGTAGAATGGCTCCTGTTACATGATGGTATCTGAAAGGAGTGTTGGCCCATGTTTCGACTCAGTCGTGATGGTTGCACGAGTCTGTCAGTGGCATCAATTTTAACTAGACCATTTACGATCTGTATTGAAAGTGGACTATTAAAAAATTTCAACAAAAAAAATAGGTCCGGCAAAAAGTTGATAGGTCTGGCAAAACTCTGTTACTTGCAGGACCCAATGACTGACAGGAATTTTTTTTTATCTGCAACTCTGCATTGTTGACATGTTGTTCCTAGTGTAGTGCTATTATATGTTGGAAGAATTTAATTTGAAAATATTGAATTTTTCTATCTTGAAGACTTCAGTATATTATTTTCTTTTTAAAAGTATCTATCAACCTTTCTCAAACCATTTAGTTTGTTATAAACTAATAATCCAGGGGTTATGTAACAAGGTACTAGTGTCCAAAGATTGACTGCAATGTATAAGATGTCATGAAACACTAATTAATGTGATACATGTATGTAGATTAAAGTTTGCACAAACTAAGGCCCCATTGTTTATGGTTTCTGATCACTTGTGCAGTTGTGGTCCAATGGTTAAAATGGGTTACAATTTGAAATAATTCAAATATCTTTAGAACCAGGAATATAAATGGAATTGTATTTAGCATTATGATATTGAAAATCAAAGTGAAACCAATGATTTCGTTCAATTCCTAGGAGATCGACACATTTAACAGATGTCAAGATATGTAATAGCCCAATAATTCTTCTTTATCAGATAGGGGATACAGGCTCATGTCAGCCTCTAGTTTCATTATTGTAAATTAAAGGGAAGGCAACTCAGCTTATCCATCTACAATGATTTCTACAGTTTTTATGCAATGTATTGGACCACAATGCACAGGTCAGGTCAAGTATACTTTTGACTGTTATGCCTTTTAGTGTTTGAGTTATGCTCCTGATTACTTGAGTTGGAAACAGGGTATGCATGTCTATGAACACATTCTTTCATATTTTATCATGAAGTTAAATCTCAACAAATTTAATTTTTTCTTGTGTTATTTATAATAATCCAATTACTTAGTATAAGATTATGTCTGCCTGATTACTAAAAAGTTACTACCGTGACGAGACATCATTGATAGGTACTTAAAAATAAAACTGTTGTTGTTTATTTTATTGAACTCATACATATACATGTAGTCTGCCATAAATATGGTTGTCCTTTCAGAAAGAAATGCTACTTCGTTAGTAATAAAAATATAACATAGAAATGCTCTTTCAGTGAAAAAAAAACCAGCACTGGTTTGGCCCATGTTAGGAAGTATCATGAAAACAGAGATACTGTCTACAATGACACACTCTTGGGCTTGGAAAAAAATAAAATACAATCAAACCTGTATTAAGAGGTCACCCTTGGGACAAAGAGAAATTGGTCTTTCAAAACAGGTGATATCTTAAAAAGGGGTTCAATTCATTCACATTTTTCAATGACAGGACAAGAAAGATGTGACCTTTTAGTACAAGGTGACTGCTTAATAGAGGTGACCATCATTGGCATATTTGACTGTATCATTGAGACAAATCTTTTATCTGACATTAAATGTCAGCTGACAATATTAATTCAATTACACCTTTATTGTTATGTATATGTACAAAAATGTATGAGTTTGAATGGTGTACTATACACATTCAGTTATTTTATTTTTGTCTCATTATTTTATTTTGAATTTTAAATCCAATGGATTCCTTGTATGTAGAACAGAACACGTTTTTTTTTATTGATAAATAATGTATAATGAAGAATTTTTTAAGGTCCCTTGAACTTTATTATGGATTTTTGGGGTATTTGTTGGTCAGAATATATGACCAAAGTAATGTTAGGCTAAAATGTTTAAATGTGCAAAACCCTATTAAGTTTAATGAGTGTAGTTGTAGTGAATAAGGTGTGACCTGCACTAGGTACAAATAATATTATTTTATCCAACTTTTAAACCATGTAGATAATATCCATGTTTGTTTATATTCATGGTTATAAGCTTATTAACATGTTTCATCTGACATCTAATTTTTTTAATTGGAGTTTAAAAAAAAAACATTACAAAACTGTGTTATTGTCCAGGATGACAAGAATTATCTTAAGTCCTTTCATTATTTATAAAATCCTTTATTTTGTTCTGAATCCAAAAAAAACATATTTACAAAATGTAACGATATAAATAAAAAATATATATAATATCTAAGAAAATTGCTGTACAATGTATTAAAAATGTTAAGACTGTTTTGAAAATTTTATATAAAGTCAACCTTTTCTTGAATGTATTGGTGAAAACATTTCGGAAAAATTTCTATTCCAAATCTTGACTTTCTACAGCAGACACTTTCCCTTTTATATTCTCACTTGAAAGTTTATAATCCTAAATCATTTTCAAAACCCTTGTTATGTCTGTCAGTAAATTAACACCTTTGAATATTTTTAGTAATTTTAGCAATCATATATCAACAACTTGTCAAAGGGTCAAAACACCAGGTTGTATATAAACATTTTGTTCTAAATATAGATCTGACAGGGGATAATAAACTTTGTGTAAATTGAACAATATATGGTGATGAAACAAGTCTAACATGTCCAGTATTTGCCTTAGTTTTGTTCACCTACTTGCCCAAAAGCCAAATTTAGAAAAAAAAAAAAAATGTATTTATACAAACAAATTCTTTATAATTTTCACTTGTCCGAATCAAGTTTTACCTGTCCCAGGCTTCAGGCAAGTGTGTTAGCCCATGCTAAGTTGTAAAATACCATTTCAAAATCATTCCAAAACAAAAGCTATATTTTTTTGATATTTATTTAAAATAGTTACACAATCTGTGCTTTTGAGCTGCATCTTCCTTGTGTGCGATGATCCTGAAGTGGTGTGTTACTATAACATCTGGTGGCTCCAATACACAAAATGACCACCAGAGCCGATATACATAATGATTGGCTGAGCCTCAAATGGCTTTTGTTAAAAAACTGCTCATTGGTTCATATGGTGTGAATGATCATTGGGTGGTTCTCTACAAAATGTGTGATTTTTATGTCAATCTAAGATGCAAGATGGCCATCACCGTATGACTTGTGGGAAAATTAATTGAAAAAAAAACCTTTTCTTAGAAGCTATTCATTGTTTTATAACTAAGTGGTTAATTTATTACCAGGTTCAGTGTGCGAAGTTAGCGGTAGACCTATACACAATGTCTATGTAAAATAAAACTTGTCTATGTCAAATTTTCAAAATTTTGTATATAATGTGCTGTGAGGTCTATGTAAAATAGAAATTGGTCTATCATATCACACAAATTTAGTTTCACACACTGCAGGTTAGTAATACAGACTTGGGTGAGCCCCTAGTTTATTGTGTATATTTTTGCAGCTGTATAACTCGAAATTCAAATATTGTTATGATGTGACCCTGGGCCAGGGGTACATATCGATTCCAACTAGTGTCCAGAATCACTTCAAGCAGGATGTCTAATGACTTACATAAAGTCTATGATAAATTCTGAGTTGATTTGTAACCTGCTGCTTCAAAAAACAGAAGTACTCTGTTATATACACTGTATAATTCATGTACAGTTGTCTTAGTAGATTTGCAATCAAGCACATTTGAAATTCTAAATTCTAGCACACGGTTGTTTTTTTAGCTAAAGCAGTTTTCCTTTAGAGAATCAATGTTATTATTTCATTTCTGAAAGCTATAGTAAACATGTATAGTTTCTGACTGCTATTTGTTGATTGATCAAAAACACAATTGATTTTTCTTCATACTGCATAGCATGTGAAGTGAACATAAAGTCTGATTGGTTAGGAAGCATTATACCACAACAGGTCAGGCTATTTTTAGCAACAGATGGCATAATTCACTGCAGAAAATAGGAAGAGTTAAGATAAATTTAGCTTGCCTGGGGACAGATAGAAAATCAGTAATGGAACTACACACTAGTGAATACACAGACTGGTATAGGGGGCTCTGAAAGGAGAAATGCAGTTAGGTACATAGACTGGTATAGGGGCTCTGAAAGGAGAAATGCAGTTAGGTACATAGACTGGTATAGGGGGCTCTGAAAGGAGAAATGCAGTTAGGTACATAGACTTGTATTAGGGGGCACTGAAAGGGGAAAAGCAGTTAGGTACATAAACTGATATTAGGGGGCTCTGAAGGAGAAATGTAGTAAGGTACATAGACTGATATTAGGGGGCTCTGAAGGAGAAATGTAGTAAGGTACATAATCTGGTATAATGGGGTCTGAAGGAAAAATGCAGTAAGGGACATTTGTACATTGACTGGTATAGGGGACTCAGAAGGAGAAAAGCAGTAATGTACATATACTGGTATTAGGGGCTCTGAAGGATAAATGCAGTAAGGTACACTCATGTACATAGACTGGTTTTAGGGGGCTTAGAAGGAGAAAAACAGCTAGGTATATTATATAGTCTGATATAGGGGGCCTTGAAGGAGAAATGCAGCAAGGTACATAGTCTGATATAAGGGATATGAAGGAAAAATTCAATAAGGTACATAGACTGGTATATATAGGGGGAGGATCTGAAGGAGAAATTCAGTAAGATACATAGACTTGTATAGGGGTATCTGAAGGTGTAATGCACTAAAGTACATAGACTAGTATAGGGGATGATCTGAAGAAGAAATGCTGTAATGAAATTCAGTAGATTATGAATTGATTTACAAGTTGTAAAGTGTTGCCTATCAACATAAAACCGTAGATACACTGTATCTAATTTAATGCACTAAGCACATTATTATTGTAGCCATGACATATTTTTAAGGTAAGGTCAGCTCTTACTATCACTTGTCCATCATCCATTGTCCGTCATCATCGTTAACCAAATTTTGTAGGATGATATTTTACAAACCAAATTTTGTAGGATGATATTTATTATGTTCTCTACAAAAATCTTCATTTCATCTTCATACGGCCAAAAACACGATAGTCGTGGAAAATTCTTGTTCCTTATTGGCTGAAACTTTAAACATCTTCTGTGAATGTACAAATGATTTGTTAGTTGGTACAAATAATGATGGTGAGGTCCTCATTCTTCATTCCGTCTTGCAAACTAGTTACGCGATATAGGCTCTTAGTAGGTTCAAGGTCGTTTAACATAAATTTGCATTTGTAGGTATCTGACAAAAAAGATGGATGGGTCAAACACTTAAGTCATTCACATTTTGTATTATATTAATAGTTGTGTCTGCACATACTGTTTTAATGTAAGCATTGAGCATAAAGTGTTTATAAATAAAATAAAGTTGTGACGACAGTGGTCTATAATGGTTTGTTGTACATGTAACTGAGCAAGCTGATTTAGGTTTTTGGATTTTTTTCGTTCTCTGGACATGTAGCTAGATCTTGTGCAGTTCTTTCAGTTACCTACATAAAGTTATCAAAATATTTACCGGTACTTGTAGACTAGAATAGAATATATGGTATGCCACAAATAATAAAAATCATTTGACATGTGTTTATGTTAAAAGTCAATGACTACTTCAAAGGTTACATTTATCACTCAACTGGTTGATCTTTTTTCAGTGATGAACCAGGTACCAGAATACTAAATGTTTTTTTACCCCCTGGTGAATGTATTGAGAGCTTTTGGTCTCCAATCATGTACCAGATTACTAAATATTTTTTTTATCATCTGCATCTGGTGAATGTACCCAGAGCTTTTGGTCTCCAATAGGGAAGAGTATTTTTTGCTATTTTTGTTTTGTAGAAGAAGTACTGGTAGTGATGAGACATCACACACAGCTTATATTTTTGTTGTTGTATCCAATTTTAGTTTCAGACATGCTGTTCAGAATAAGCTTAGTATCAATTTGTTTTATCTAAATCATTATAACCTTTTTTGATATATTTTTTGTAGGAATTTTATGAGCATACAGAACTTTTATGGAAAGATAAAGGAGTGCAAGGATGTTATGAGAGATCTAATGAATACCAACTAATTGATTGTGCCCAATAGTAAGTTTTCTAATGAATACCAACTAATTATACCCCCCCGCAAACAAAGTTTGGGGGGGTATATAGGTTTCACCCTGTCTGTCTGTCCGTCTGTCTGTCCGCATAGAGGGTACATGGTTTGTCCGTGCAACTCCTCCTACAGTTTTTCTGCTAGGAAGTTTTTATTTTGCAGATCATTTGTACATATATCAAAGATGTGCATGTGGTAAGGATTTTGATTTTTGTGCATTTTTACCAAAAATATAGATTGTTGAACTTAGTCATTTTTTGGTGAATTTGGCAAAAAGGGTACATGGTTTGTCCGTGCAACTCCTCCTACAGTTTTTCTGCTAGGAAGTTTTTATTTTGCAGATCATTTGTACATATATCAAAGATGTGCATGTGGTAAGGATTTTGATTTTTGTGCATTTTTACNTGAACTTAGCCATTTTTGTGTGAATATGGCAAAAAGGGTACATGGTTTGTCTGCGCAACTCCTCCTACAGTTTGTAAGTTAGGAAGTTTTTACATTGCAGAACATTTGTACTCATATCAAAGATGTGCATGTTGTAAGGATTTTGATTTTCATGAATTTTACCAAAAAATATAGATTGTTGAACTTAGTTATTTTTTTTTATTTGTGAATTTGGCTGAAAGGGTACATGGTTTGTCCGTGCAACTCCTCTTACAATTTTTATGCTACGACGTTTTTATTTTTATTGAATGTGTTAAACATTATAATTTGAAAAATAATATATTTTCCGTGTAGACTTAGTTTTCAATAATCTTGGACACAGTCAGAGTGAAGCGGGGGGTATTAGTCCCGCTATGCGGACAGTTCTAGTTGATGGTGCCCAATATTAAGTTAGTAAGTATTTCTAATGAATACCAACTAATTGATTGTGCCCAATAGTAAGTATTTCTAATGAATACCAACTAATAGATTGTGCCCAATAGTAAGTATTTCTAATGAATACCAACTAATAGATTGTTCCCAATAGTAAGTATTTCTAATGTTATCTAACATACTATAAGGTAGAGAATTGAAATAGGAACAGCATGACTGAACTATAATTGTCAAGATCATGCACAACATTAAACATTAGCTCTGTCTTAGTGCTAGAAGGTCTCCACATCACCATTCACAATTGGTTGTTACATGTGGGCTATTTCATTTTCATAATTGATGACACATTGGCAAGAAAAAAAAAAATTAGAATAGACTAGTCAGAATTTGGGGTAAAAAATGTGTTCCATGATTTCTGTGAAACATGTTCAAACACAGGAAGGTAAAAAAGTTTTCAAGATTCGTTTTAATGTTAACTCTACATACAAGACAAATTCAGACCATCAAGTTTGCCCATGTTTGGGAAAAAAAAATAATTTCCCAATTTCCATTACATGTTCACTGAATAGAAACCATTTAGGAATTTGTCCTTGTAATCTCATTGAAGTTTGTATTGAACAAAGTTTATTTGTTATTTGAACTATGGAATATAAAACTTCAAACTGGTCGTCTGCAAATTCAGAATATCAAGTAAATTCCGTGTGTTTATAAAACAAAAAAGTAAAACTTTTAAAAAAGAATCATAAAAATACAGAAAAAAATATAATTTTAGTGATAAAATATTTACTTTAGAAACGATATTATTTGTTCTATAAACTGGTAAAAAAAAATGTGATATTCTCCAATGTTTGAATATGGTATGGGTTGAAATTTAACTTGTACATGTATTAGCTTACTTCCTCTTCCATTCAGACAAGTTTGGGACAAAAATCTTCTGTCCTCCTTGAAAACTATCATGAACTTGCTTGGTGGTAAAACAAGTTTGTGAAATTATCAATGTCATTGAGGTCCTACAGCTTCAGAATGTCTCAGACATTTGGTGTAAATCCATCACAGATTCACTTACAAAGTCTTGT
>MJUT01016341.1:341597-352985 GCA_002080005.1 Gigantidas platifrons | reverse complement strand
TACAAAGTCTTGTGCTCAAAGCAAAATAAAATCATCCTCCAAAAGGAACAGGATTTCTATACTAGTGTGACATTTCTGTACATATGTTGTAGATATAGGGGTATTCTACCAGCCTATATTGTATAGGACATGCTTGTAAGTCTAGACCATTTAAAACACCTCCATTTTAATTTTACCATTTATAAAATATTTTTCTATATTCTGTCATAACTTGCCATTGGACATAAAACTTGTTTGAGAAGTTTTGAATGAATGCACCTGAACTTAACTCCACTGTTAATGAAAGGTAACTTTCCCTCCATGTATGTTTATAGTGATCTCAATATAGGACAAGTACTGCAGACAGCTTTAGACTTTATATTACACTTACAAATCTGTTGTACATGCATTACAACAAATATTATAATCCATGGTCAGTGAACTTGTATGTATTAAGGTGTACAGATTAAATTTTATTCTGTAATCATTTATGCAGTAAATATTTGGCAGGTTGAGTGATTTTTGTGTGGATTTCAATCTGAATAATGTGACAGGGATTCACACCTTTAAATATACCTGTATGGTATTAAATTACATAGATCAATAGTCAGATCTAGACCACTCTCAGAGATTACAAAAATCAACTATTTATAGAATTTCTTTATCTGATTCTTTCCATAAATAGCTCATTATTGACACAGTTTAAAAGCATAGTACACATATCAAACAAGACAAGAAAATTGCTTCCCTGTGTAGATGTTAGGGGCACTCAAAGGAAAATCTACTTTATTTTCATTTCTGCATTATGTTTTTTTCAACTGTATTGGATAGTGTAAAAAAATACTAAATCAAACAAACTTTGCATTAAAATTAATATCTCTGATTTTTCTCCATCCAAATCTGAAAAATAAAAAAAATGTGGTGAATAGAACTAGATGCAAGTTTTATCATGTTAACAGGAACTATGTTAAAAATTTCCAACATGGATTTTAATTTTTAAATCTCTTTTTATTTCTTTTACGTTATTAAATCTGTGAACTATTGAAATTCTTTCTTTAATGAATATTTACTGGATCTTTTCAAAATTCACAAAATGGAGAAAAAAATTATGTGTATTTTTGTAATTATACTGGGGTCCAATTGGACTAAGTTGTACAGATTTATTGCGTTAGAAAGGAGAAATAAATGGGAATACTATATACACAAATATATATAGAAGTCTAGAAGATTGTGCAATGATACCGATAAAGATGTTACAAAAAATATATTGACAAATATATATAATTCTTATTTCAACTGAGGTCGGGACTTTCGGGTACAATAATCTCATTTATGAAGTTTGTCAAATAAATACATTGATATCATTTGGTTCAATGAATCTTTTTCTACAAGCTTCCAGTTAATTATCTTTTAATATTTGTATTTATTTATTTAAAAAAAAACATAAGAGCTACAGGTCTGTAGCTTATTATATATAAATAAATATATATTTCCCAAATCTTTTTAATAAAGATGGAAAAAAATTTCAATATGTAGTTCTGGTTTCCTGACCATCCCAGATTTTCACCTGACTCAAAAAACATTATTTGAATATTATATGGGGAGTCCTGCAAAAGGTGGTAGCCATCACATAATCACTCTTCAATATTTAGTGCAAACACGCTTAACGCTTATATATTTTGATCTTTCTTATTTCACACTTTTAAAATGCTATACAATGTACCTCAAAAAGTATTTAAATTCATCAGCAAAAATAGTGGACATATAACATGGAACCCTGTCAAAAAGTAAAAGCTTGAAACATTTATTGATGCTAAAACAGAAAGGAGATTAGCCAAAAATATCTAAATTGGAGGTAAATTAGCAAAAAAATATCTGCAAATTGGAGCCATCCTATATAAATATATGTATATAACTACATTTTTTGTATTTGTGTATATTCCTATAAGTAAAGTTTAAAAAAGATTGACCAAGAGTTTATCAAGGAAATAACCTAATTCTGCAATTATATATATAGATAAGGAAGTACATTTACTGACTTTTGCATGTACATTATGTATACAACAATTTTGGGATTTGTGTTGTTAATTTAAAAAGCTGTGACAAGGGATCATGTCTTACATGCATAGGTAATCTTGAATGGGATTCTATATTTAGGGAAGAAAGTAACTTTCCTAGTTGTTGGGAAATGCACACACATTTGATCTATTTTGTATTATTATTCCAAACAAAACCCAAACAATTACACATTGCATTTTGAAAATAAGGAATGAAGTAGATGTGTATCCACCCAAAATAATTGCACCTTGCATTGTAAAAATAGCAAATGAAATAGATGTGTATCCACCCCAAACAACTGCACCTTGCATTGTAAAAATAGCGAATGAAATAGATGTGTATCCACCCAAAACAATTGCACCTTGCATTGTGAAAATAATGAATTAAGTGGATGTGCATCTATTGATAAGTGACACACTGACAGCAGATGTATTTACAAAGATATCCATAAACAAAAAAGCCATGGTTACAGTACTTGTTTAATCATATATATTGCTAGCAACTTACTTGAAAAAAATCAATAACTCATAAAGGGGGAGAATTATTTCTTAAAGTAATCGCAAACATAAATATGTATGTTATTGTATATATAAATAGTTTGAATTGGATAATTATAAATTGTTTTCTTTTAAATTGGCTGTATTAAAAAAAACAGGAGAAAGCAAAATTTATAATAATCAATTTAAGTGTTTGTGTACCACATTTTTATCTTGGATATACATGTATTGTATTTTTCAGCATTAAATGAAATTGTTTTACGAGTTAAAAATCATTTGATCTTGAAAATGAAAAAAATGGTAAACTTTTAATGTGCAGAGACATTTTGATAGTGTCCATCCATCCATAATTTTGTCACATTCATAATGTAATACAGGTGCTCCTATTATAAGGGACGGTCGTGAGCGTATGGTAGTTGGATTTACAACTACCTGTGCAATCAGTGCCTATCACCACTTAAGTTGTGATTTCGAATCTGGGAATCCCACTCCTGGCGAGGTGTACTCAATATAACAATATGTGATAAAGTTTGTCCGTGACGTGTGGCAGGTCTGGTTTTCTCTGGATATTCTAGTTTCTTTCATCAGTAAGACTGACCACCAATGGCGTTAAACACCCTAACCCTCTTATTTATATTTGGAATCCTAATCACCATATGGAATTGTCGGGTTCAATAAAAATATTTTTTGTAGGACAAATTACCTTTATGACTTTCACCTGTTTCATGTACTTAAGACTAGCAGTAAAAAAATGTACATGTACATGTATTTATGTCATTGATGTATTCTAATATAGCATTACCCACCATCAATTGCTCACTTTTAGTTAAAATATTATCATTCAATCCTCTTTTGAAGTCAATTGTGAATTATGAGATTGACTCAGCTGGTTTATAATGACAATAAACAAACATGAGTAATCTTAATTTAGTTATTGAATACACAAGATATTATTGTTGACCTTTATGAATAGTCGTGAAAGAGTTATTGCCCTTTATATCTAAAAATAGAAATGATAAAGTATAAATAAAGATTGCAAACAACATGCCAGAACAGTGAATTAAAAACAACTTTTAATTTTAACATTAATAGATTTATAGGATATTTATAGTAAGTCCATAAGTACAAGGAAGCAGGATGCTTTTATACCCCTTGAATCAAGGACAGTAGGGCCTAATCTTTTATGTGGCCTGGCTATAGTGATAAATGTGAATCAAACATGGTACGATTTTATATTAAATTTGAAAAAAATACGAGTTAAGATGCAATAATTACCAGTAGTTAGACCTGTAAGATAAATCTTGATATAAACCTCTCAAGTCATTACTCCTACAGTTACTAGAACAATAAATCTCTTTATTATTAAACTATAATTCCATTATCTGAATATCAAAATAAAAATAATCCTTAAAATAAACAACTTCTCTTGACATTGTTCTCTTCTGGCCTAACTGACTGTTGTGACTGCATGGGTATTTACAGAAACAACGGTTATTTGTTTTTTTTCCTCTCATTTGAAACCATTTTGCATCCATGGTCAGTTATTTGACATTAGTTTTCACCAAAAGGTCAAATTATAACCAACCCTATCTTTGATGGTGGGTTGACCTCCCATTTTTTTGTTGTATTTGACAGACATGCGTTCCATCCAAGATGTCTAACAATTGATTCTTTCCAATCCCCATTAGTTGCTTATGGTAGCTGCTAAATCTAGCTGTTGGATAATGGGCTGTTTAACTGAAATATTGTCGACAGTGGGATTTAACAACAGTACACTAAACCTCATACATGTGTACATGCCAAATAAAAAATATCAATAATATTATCAAGTGACAGCTTCCGAAAAAATACTTCAGTTTGAAAAAATTAATATTTTTTTGTTTTCTTGCATAATATTGTAATTATTTTACTTTAATAAACCCAGTGTGTTGATTTTGGGAGGAATAATTCATGCTTTGTAAATATTGAGGGATAACTATTTTCTCCCTTAAAAAGTCCTCAAGACTCCAAAAATAATGAGATTTAAATTCACATGATTAAAATATGATTATGATATACTACTGTTTATTTAGAAAAATGGAATTTCTGATTCAGTTTTACATACTCATGATTTTACCTTTTACACCAAAGTGAGGTCGGGGAGGTAGTCCTGTTGATCCAGTTTTATATAGGGTAGTTTGCCTGTAAGTGGATGCCTTCTTTCATTACAAGACAAGTCAGAGTCACAGACTTTATGGTAAATATGATTAACCTTTCGGACATCCTTTACTGGTACCTAAATAGAATGAAAACACCCAAATTCTTTCGAAACTTCTTTTGAGAGTTCATTAAACCCTTTATAACAATTTTCAGAATTTCGCCCTTGAAGCGAGCACATTCGCCATTAACAGACGCATCAAAATATATGACAATGATTCGAATCTTAAGCATCTTTATTTGTATTAAATTGGCACATGTTTTCAATCGAACATTCAACTTTAATTTAAACCTATTTTATGTTTGTTTTGTTCAAGAATGTATCAATGAGGATAAAACAACCAAGACTGGTCAATTTGTCTTTATGTCGGATATGATGTCCGAGTGAAAGGAATATTTTATGCTCAAAATCTCTCCCGCTTTCAAGAGCAAAATTAATCATGCAGACATAATTTTTGCTTTTTATACTAAAGTGAGGGTGGGAAGGTAGTCTTGTTGAATTTTGTTAATCAAGCTTGAGATTGAAGGTTTACAAAATACTGTTGATGTGTTTATGTGGGCGTAGAAGAATCAAATAGTCAGAATAATATTGTTTGTGACAATGCAGGTAAAGACATGCAACATTTTCCTTTCATCAATTCTTCTGATAAAACCATGTTGTACATTGGGTTACATCTAATTTTTAACCCCTTTTGTCATCTTGCAGTGTATTGATTTGAAGAATTTCAACTATTTTATTGAGAAGAATTCAGAGCATTTTAAAATTCTGTATCTTGATAAATGTCACATCAACATGAAATAAAAGTTTCGTAAGATCTCCTCTCCCACCGTCCAATTGAGTTCTTCTCCCTGATTAGAGCTATTGTACTGTAAAAAAACTAAACTAACATTTGAGGTATCTTTTCCAGTTGTAGCTGTGGAACCGTAGCTCTTATGGTCCTTATGTATATATTTTTTGTTCCGCTTAAGAGCTATGGTTCTGCAGCTACCCCCGATGGGAGTTTTTTCACAGTAAAGCTTAAATCATTATAATTAAGATCTACTCCCATTTGGAGCTATTTTACAATAAGACATAGTTATAATGGAGATCTCCCCTGATTTAAGAATTTGTATTACAAACCATGGTTGTATGTTAGGACCTCCTTACTCTGTAGTAACTGCAGCAAATGTACAGCAAAACATGGTTACAATTAAAACTTGTTTCCCTGGTACATTAACAGGGTTTGAACTGTAAAACCGAATTGCAGTGAAGGTACTACTGGTAAATTGTGGAAAAATAAAGTAAAAATTATAATTAGAATTTTAACTTGTTTGAAACAATAATCGAATAAGATATGTAGAAAAGAGAAGTATATTAAAAGGTACAAATGAGAAATAATTTTCCTTCGTTCTTTTCTTCTCACATATATATTTTTAATGTTTTATGAAAATCCAATCCTTCTTATGATTTAATGTCCCTAAAACAAGTTTATAGAACTTTCATTGGCTGGTTTATTAGTTTTGGTGGTATTTTAGAAACACAGTGACACTTAATTTCACATCCAACACAGAATATCCAAAATAAATATTGATGTGTTCTATTTAAATCTCACTCAGTGTATAGATTATGGCTAACTTGCTATAAATTATTCACTGTGTTACTATTATTAGAAACATACTGAGTCATCCCAGCCATATCTAGTTACAAAAGCCAGCAGCGGTCATGGCAAATAACTTTAGTTGTAGGGCCTTCCATAAGGGTTTTTTCTTAAATTTATTTTACTGTGGGAACCTGGAACACATGTACCGATACATTTATTTGTTTGTGATTGGTTATAAAACCCATTTTAGATTTTTAATAACAAAACAAACAAAAAGACAAATTGCATATCTCCTTTCACTGCTAGTAAATTAGTATTAAGAAGGTTTTTGAATTGGTATAGATTTTCTGTTCAAATAAATTAAAAGTCTGATCTTCTTTTTGACCTTTATATGCACAAGAACTTCTTTTCTATATGTTATAGAGCAGGTTGGGAACATGAAAGGATATATGATTTAAAAAACTCTAGACCACTGCACCTCCTGTATAATTCTAACAACAAAAGTTTAATAAATATGTATATACACTTGTAGTAAATAGAGGACATTGACTGAGAAATATGAAGTTTAATATAGTTACATAAGCAGTATGAAATGTAACATCTGGCAGTAATTGATGGCTGATGCTATTTATAACCAACCAGAAATATAATATAACTTGCAATATTTCTCTCATACTATTCTTCAACCTTTAATTTGATCAAAGACTTTTTTTTATGGTTTATGAGTAATTCATTCATAACAGAAGTAAGCATTTTGTTAGCAACACTTAATTTTGAATACTGTGTTGGCCGTGGAAAGGAACTAAAAAAAGGGGGGTGTAATAATGGAAAGAAATAGTATTGATTAATAACAGGCATCAATGTGCAGTATATTTTTGAGCAACAAGACCGCTTCCTCCATGAGAATTACGTAGTAAAAAACTACATTCTTTAAGGTTTGAACAATATTTCAAATTTCATCCTCGTTCATTTTGCCGCTTGGAATCTGTCGGAATATTTAATTGTCTTCAAAAGTTCAAGATGTCTGACTTCCTATACAAAATTTTCATATTACTTAACTCCAATGAGTGATTGTTGTTTAACACCACATTAGCAATTTGTCAGCTATATCATGGGCAGAACAAGGTACATTTTGATGAGATGATGATGATTTTCGTTCTGTACTAGATAGTGGTGTTCCGATGATCGATTATAACCGATAATCAGTTGGTTGGTGTCTTAAACCAAGCACTCGAGCCCAAAAATATATTTCTGATTAATCGAACAATTCTACTTTCGCTTTCACTTTGATTTTCTCGAATTCTTGCGATGTAATTAAGCAGAAAATAACAGTTTCATATTTTATCAAATCGTGTTAAATAGTTGTTTTTTTATATTTGCAAAAAATTATATTTCCAATGTCCATTAAAAGTATAATAAGTACAGTGAAAACTAAAAAAAAGCGTCAAATTTGTAGATTTCTGACCAAAAAGCAAATACGCATTCGTGGCTATGACATGGTGCTGCTCAGACTTATACTGCAGTGATGAGGAAAAAATGCAGCCTTCTATCCAAGATAAAGCATTTTAGCCAAAAAATATCTAGCCATTCCAGCATCATATGTACCCTCAGAACAAGTATTTAGTCTTGCGGGTCATTTAGTGAATAATATTGGCAATATCATTTCATGAATAAAAACATGGAATACTACTGGTAGTAATACTGATTACTGTACACTATAAGAGTGTGGATGACAATGTTCTGTTTTCTATGGACGGTTCAATCAAATTTATTTATATTTGATGTTGTTCGTCATTTGTTGAATTTTTCCCAAAATTTATTAAAGTTTATTCACTACATCTATGGGTTTATAATGTGATGTGATAAATGCAGTCAGTTACCACTAATTGTTTAAGGTACTGTAGCATTGATCAATCTAGTAATGAAACATAATTCAGGCCTCAATAATGTAAAAACAATACATTAATATATTCAGACAATAGCTTAACATGTTTATTTTGGTCAAACAACCTTAAATAAAGTAAAAACATACACAACATATAAGAGGTATAATGTAAAATTTGTATAAAATAGGTCGCTTTCAACAAAACATCCCACTTTCCGATTATAACCGATAATTAGTTATTCATGTGAAACCGATGATCGATTATAAAATTTCTTCCGATTCCCATCACTAGTACTAGATCATACACCAACACACTTGGATCTTTATTGTGCTACCCCACTGGCACTGAGACAACAGTCCATGGATAGACATGTAGCTCCACTTGGACACATTATCCTGATTCTGAGCCAGCCAGGCTTCCTACTGCATGCTTAGCAGAGAACAAATACCAATTTTATAGTCTTCGATTTGATTTGACTGGGGCTTGAACACTCGTTCTACCACACTAGGCAAGAACATTAACCATACCACCAACGATGAATTCTTTGTTATCTAGATCTTTTTCCCAAACAATAGGACCAATTTTAGCAGGAATATTCTTTAGTTGTACCTCTTTGAAATCTTTGTATTTTTAGAGATAGAAAGTCCAAGGTCCTTGTTGAAAAGTGGTTTGGCATTATTGCCTTAAGATGTATTATTTGTGATATAAATATTCTTTTTGTGTTTTGTTTGTTTGTATGTTTTTTGTTGTTGTTGTTGAACTAAAAATGGTATTTTTTTTTTATCATTTCAGCTTTTTAGACAGAGTCCATATAGTGAAACAACCAGATTACACTCCAACAGAACAGGTAAATTTGTGTGGAAATGCACATAAAATACATAAGTCAAGCAACACAATACCCCCAGAAACTCTCCTTTTTATTTCTCCAGCTTGTAAATTTTGGTTAAATTTCCTTACTAGCTGAGTTTCATTGAAGTTACTCTTTACTTAGGTACATGTTTTGATGAATGGTAAATGGACAGATTTCAGGTTGTTGTATGTTTAATCTAACATATATGTATCCCTTCCAAAACAGACCAAATCGGGATGGTTTGATCCTTTTTCAAAATCTTTATTTTGTCATCTTTTTTTGTGTGCATCATTGTCTGTTAGCTTTTCACAACTTATTAAAACTTCATCTCTTTTTGGTTTTCATCTGGCAATGCAACATGGCTGCAAGGTTATTTATGCATTCTGCTGTTACAGGGTTTTTGCTCCCCTTATTTTACTGCCGAATTTCGGCCGCATTCCCAATGAAAAATAGGGTCCATTTTTCCCAAAATCGGTCAGATCATTCCCAAACTGATCGGAGTTATTGTCGGTAAAAATCCGGATTTAATAACCGTTTCCGGAAACGTTTTTTTATATTACGCGATTACATATCCGGTCATCTGTAAGCTTTTTTGTACACTCGTTCGTCGTTCTTTTTTGACATAAACATGTGTCACAACAGTAAATATTACCTGAATAAAAATAAAGCATAAAGAGGCAAAACAAACACGGTCAATTGATTCTTTTTTTGTGACAAGAAAAAAGAAGAAACCTAAGGAAAATGATGATGAAATCAGCGTTTGTGAAGTCGAATGTCAAACTCACGGCGATGATAGTGTTGCTACTCTTATTGAAAGTTGTGAAACGGAACCATCGTGTTCATCTTCTATTACAGACAGCACAAATAACGTTAAAAATTCAGAGTTGGATGAAAATCATCCAACACTCGTTAAGCAGGATATGAGAAGGTTTAGTTCACTTAAGTATGAGCAATGTTTTCCCTGGTTATATTATACCTATAGTTGTATTAAATCATATCAGGTTATTTGTGTAAATATTGTGAACTTTTTCAAACTGATCCCACTCATTCATCCATCCTTTACTTGATGAATATCATCCCTGCCTCTGTGGAAAGGAGCTTTTCATATATGAATTTGATTAAGACTCTTCTGAGGTAAAGATTGACCCAAAGGAATTTGGAAGCTTTTGATATGAGAATACCCATGGAAGGAACTGACAAACTGTCAGATAGTAATCTTGACACATTTGTTGACAAATTCAAAAATAAAAAGGACAGATGCATTATGCTATAATTGAGTGAAATAAATTCTACTGCAAAGTTATTTTGTTTATTATTGCCCAAGTTAATTTCAGATTCATATTTTGTCGATAAAAATGTCGATAACATTTCCCAATTTAGGTTAGGTGGCAATTCCCAATAGAGCCAGCAAAAACCCTGGCTGTTATGTATCTTCCAATATCTTCTTAGAGACCATGTGCCATGGAATCATTCATTGGTGGGAATGTTCCATAAATGACCCCCCCTCCAAAATCCAAGATGGCCACTGTTTCGTCATATGACCCTGTGAGAAAATGAATAAAAGCTTTTCTCATGAACTACAAACTTGATTGAACTTATAGTGTGCATGCATGAATAATCATTGGATGGTCCCTTTAACAGTTGTATCATCTACTCGGACCAAAAGTGACAGGAACTAAACTTTGATGGAATGACAAAGATTCCATTTTTGTCTTGATCCAACAAATATACTTTTAAAATAAGCATCTTTGGAGCTCTTTGCATACCAGGCGAGTGATGCATGTTCCTGGTGCAAAAAACTAAGATGAGCACATATCTCAGGACAAAAATTCAACACAGACCCCTATGATTTTTTGGATATTATAATGAAACTTGGCCTAAAAATTTAGGGCCCCCTAAAATTCAGAAATCAATGGTAGTAGTCTGCAATGTTTATGTTTTTTTAATGTTGATCAGGAATCGTGGATTAGCCACCAATGAAGGAAAAGAGTGCTCAATGGGAAATTTTAAAAATCTTATAAGAAACCACAATCGTTATTGAACCCACACTATATAAATAAAGATTCAAGTGTCCCATCACTGTGGCACTCAAGCATATATATGGAAATACAGTGAACTATGTCTAAACTGAACCTCCTTGGGACCAACTTTTTTGTTCGGAATAGACAGGTGTTCTGTTGTTTATACAGGTTAAATTGACAAAGATGTCCTACATTAGGACTTTATTATACCCCCGCAAACAAAGTTTGGGGGGGTATATAGGTTTCACCCTGTCCGTCTGTCTGTCCGCATAGAGGGTACATAGTTTGTCCGTGCAACTCCTCCTACAGTTTTTCTGCTAG
>MJUT01016341.1:306388-340419 GCA_002080005.1 Gigantidas platifrons | reverse complement strand
GTTTATACAGGATTTCGGTTTATTCAGGGTTCGGTTAAGACAGGTTTCACTGTGTAAATGGGAAGTAACTGATTTTAAAAGAAGTGTATCTAGAATTTCAAGCTTCAGTTGATAGAATTGGTTTGTTCAATTTAATAAAATTGCATTGTATGCTTCATGACTCCATTTTTAGTTCAACACTTCACTGCTTATATGAATTTAAAATGATTTAAATCAGAGCCTTATAATATATGTATATTTTATCAAATAATTTTGTTTGTATTGAAAGATTTATGTTATATAAATATGAGGTGTTAATTTTGGGACAATCCCATATTACATTCATTAAAAAGGTAGACTTGAAAAAAACTTTGTTATTATGGATCGTAGATTTCAAAATTTAAATTTTATACAGTAAAATCTATTTTTAAACTGAACATCCTTGTTTGTTTACATTGGGACTAAAATTTTATATTTGGTGTACACAGTACAGTCAATCCTACCCATGTGGTCACCTCTATTAAGCAGTCATATTTTCATATGAATTGAACCTCTTTTAAGATGTCACCTGTCTTATAAGGCCACTATCTCTTTGTCCCAACAGTGACCTCTCAACACAGGTTTGACTATATGGTTTGTATAAATTTCTAAATATCAGTTTCATCAGATCTGCTTTTGTGATGGACAGCTGTCCACTTGGGCTAATGCTTACGTAAACTCCCTAAAATATTACATTTAACATTAAATAAGATGACAGGGAAGACATTTTGTGAGCTCAATTATAGGGAAGACATTTTGTGAGCTCACTAATTGACTTTTATAGCCATGACTTTTTTTCAAGGTTATACTCTATCATATGATATGATATAAATACATTTAAGCAATGTAAGCAAAAGGAAAAAATAATTAAAATCATGAATCTACAAAAATAAATTGGTATATATTATTAATAAGAGATATTTAAAATTATGTAGCTCAATTTTAAATATGATGAATACAGTATTTTATTGTATCTTTACTCTTGAAAGAGTACCCTGGTATTTGAATTAAAATGTTTAGCTGAATAAAAACGTAAACTGTAGGGGGCACAGTATCAGTACTGAAGTTATGAATCATGTGAAAAGAATTATTATATTTTATTTTGCATGGTTTAATTTGAAATTATTTCAATGACATTATTTTGATAAATGAGCCATAGTTTAGGCAGAATTTAGCTAAATACTTTTATACATCCATCACTTTGACAAGACATTTATAGTATACCATATGTCTGGAAGCATATTAGTTCAGTTTCCTGCAACTGATTCTTTTAAAATTTATCACAAACTACAAATATCCAATGAAAGGAGTTTTTTACTTTTATTGTTTCTGAGTTAATCTCCTTTTCAGCTCACCAGAGTCAAAGACTCACTTGAGCTGTTCCCATCACTTGGTTAACTCTTATACGACTGCAAAAAAATGTTCGTCTTTATGGATTATTGATGGTCCTTAAAAATGCATCACCTGATCCAATTTGAAAAGGAGTCTAAATGGGGTCAAAATTTGGACATTTTGCATATTTGGAAGGTTTACAGAATTTTTATTTTTTATCCAATTTTAATGTTGATTTTTTGTCTTTGAATTGATTTTAAGACCTGGTAGTATGTTAACAGATTTAATCCAACTGTTTCTGAGCTAAACTTGACATGAAGGAGCTAAAATGCAATAATTTTATTGCAGTTTTTGCAAAATGATCATTATTAATTTTGAGTCAATCAAGAAAAGAATTGTTTTTATATATATATATGGTAAGAAGGCTTGAAGGTACCCAAATTCCAAAATTTCACATATGTAGCACTTTATTTTAAATTTTTTGTGTTATCGGATAGTCATATTTAGTATTTATTGGGAATGCTGTTGATTATCACTTGATAATTCAAGTACCAAAAATACATATGGACATCAATTGCTGATAACTAAAGAATAACAGCAGGTATGAATGTCGAGACAGACATTATCACTAGTATCACTGTGAGTCCTTTAAAACTAACAATATTGTTTTTCCGGTGACCTAATGTGTGTGACGTTATACTGACTGGCAGTTTTCAGTATCAGAGTCAGTCGTTTGATACCAAAAATTTCCTGAGGTGAGATCAAAGGAAAAATGTATAAATTATTGATAAAGATTTCACTTTAGTTTAATTTCCTTTCATATGCAATACACAGTTTTAAAACATAAGTAAAGATTTGTCTGACCTCCTCCCCTATTTAGAAAAAAAACAAATATGTATCCCATTGTCACATTGTTTCCATACAATTTGTTTCACACTTTTATTTGAATCTTCTAAAAAAAAACAATTAAAACTTTGGTCCTTTTTTCCCTCGCTTAGAAAGAGAATACAATTTTCTCGAATCAATACCCCCTTCTTCATGAAGGAAAATACTAATATGTATAAGTATTTACAATTCCTAGATAACATGTCTGAAGAATACTAGGTGCTTGACCATACAAAGCCTACTTTTTACCTCTAATAAAAACCATTTACTAATAGATTAAGTAAATATTGTGTCCCTTCAAGAGATTATAAATGATTTAATCACAGGAAAACTAACATGGTTAGATGGATTTTACTCTGGTAAAATATACATGGTAAACATTTGTTATTGTTATTTAAATTAAGTGATTAAACTGTAAAATAATGGTCTGAATGGTTTCAGTATGGCTAGTTGTCTTACCTATTGACTTTAGTGTACTGAGAGTTCCAAGCATAGTCCAGTCATATAACATTTCTTCAAAAGGAAAAAGGAAATTAGAAATTATCATCTGGGGTTCTGGAACCACAGAATTTCCAGTTTACCAGATAGATACTTTCATAATATTCTTTTTTTTTATTTAGAATAATGAACATTTTAAGTTTATTTTTTTCTTTGATTATACCCCTAAAGTACTATAATGTTTTTGTCCCCTTCCCTTCATCATAACTTCTTGAACTAGACCATTTATTGCTTATCCCACTTTCTTAAGATTTTTATTAATGCTCTCTATTACCAAATTATTCATATCAAGTTCAATATATAGCCATTTTTGGGGAAAATCTGGCTTTTTATCTGAAATTTAATGATTTTGATAAATGAATTATTTTAGAGTTGCCTCTCTTTGATAGTTTGCATAAAATTTACTTCTGCTTAATTTGTCATGGGCTGAGAAAAAAATACACAAGCAAATATTTTGATAGAAGATAGAAAAAAAAATTGTTGTAATTGAAACATCAAAAGAATTGATATGAGTCTGATTTTTCTATAATGTGTTTTTGATTAGGTTGAAACTGACATTTCTGTAATTACTTTGTCTTTATGGACATGAAATTATTATTAGCATTGTTTGTATGTGTGTCTAACATTTATTGATTTTTGATGTAAATATGTTTGATTAAACAATTTACATTTATTTTTGAATTTTGTCTTTTTAAGGTTAGATTTTCATTTGTGTTTTAATTTCGTTGATCAATCTTATCCTCCAAATAAATGATATTTCATTCACCAATGACAATGTCTTATTTTACCATAACTGACAAAATAGTTTTCACTTAACATTAATCAACATTCTATTAATCAATATAATTTCTAAGAAAAATGTATAAAAAATGACTTTCTGAGTTAGTAATTGCTTTGGGATGTTTTTGAAGTCAAAACGGTCTAGGATTTCATAGAATGAATTTTATTGATGATCTTGAAGAAGGATTAAAGTGTTATCATAGAAGTATATGAAGACCTATGTATTATATTTAGTCTTTAATAATCCATACATTCTATGCCAGGTAATGGCATTAGTTTATTATACAAAATTACCAGTCTGATGAAATGTCCTTCAATCCTAATTACATTGTACCATGATTGGTGGTGTTTTTGTGTGTGTATTATGGGGTCTTTTTAAGTGTAATTGTTCAGGTATACATTATTGTGGGTAAAAACATTAAAGCAGGTCTTTCAGTAAGGCGTGATACCCAGCACTTTTACACTCTTAAAATGGTAATTGGTACCTCCTAATTTCAAAGCCTGGTACATAAGATATTCTTGAAAAATGTTCAAATTTAGAAGAAGAAAAAAAAGTACCACCTGTAAATACATTTGTAGTGAAGTACTGGTACACCTGAAAAATATTGAAAGCCCTGTTAAAGTAGAAAAGAAGTGTCAACCTGTCATCGAAAAATAGGATATAACTTTTGTCATGTCATTTTCCAGGGAACTGTACTCTTCTATAGACCATGGCACAAAAAGTTCATTTCTTATCAGAAAGTTGACCAAAAAAAAAAGAAAATATTTATGAAAACATTTGTCTGGCTTAGTCTTCTATTGTCCATGAAATATTACATTACCACAGAAATGATTAGTGTAAATATGCATTTGATAGATTAAATAAATTGACTAATGAAACTTCGGGGGCATCAGTGGTCGAATGGTTAAGGTCATTGAATTCTGACCATGAGCCTAACACCACTGACCTAGGTGTGTGCCCTGATACCACTCTCAAGTGGTACCCAGGATGGAGGGGTTCACAGGTCAGTTTGTTATGACTGTCCAGAATTTCCTCCTCCATTAAGTATGATAGTGAAGATATACCAGCTGAGGAATTGCCGAAAGCGACAATAAATGCTAATAACACCCCCCTCCCCACCCCCACTGATATTGCTTAAAGATTGAAAATAAATTACAAATGATGGGCAGAATATATCAGTGAGAGTTCTCTTCCTTTCATCAGTTCATAATATCTAAAAAGATGATTAAAATGATATTTTCTGTCTTAATTTGTGCATTCTGATATCCTTAAGAACTTCATGCTAGTATGCAATTTTGATTTGTCATGTTTGCAGTAACATCCAATCAAATATGTTGTTTACTACCCCAAATAAATATAATTAAAACAAGATACCAAAGAAGCTATACATCAAGGACAGAATGCAATGGCCAAAAGAAAAAGGACAAAAAGACGAGGAATGATTTACAAAACACTACACAGAAAACTAAATGTCAACCAACACAAACCCCATTAAAAACCGTGGGTGAACTCAGCTGCTCCGGAAGGGTAGGTAGTTCCTGCTCCACTAGTGGCACCTGTTGTTTTACTCATGGGTACATGGTCACAAGACAAGTGAATAAAGAAATGCTGACGTGTCGAGATGGAGTAGATATTATACCCCCACTCATAGAGAGGGGGCTATATTGCAATCACCTTGTCCGTCCGTTAAAGATGTCTCAGCTGCTACTGGAAGAAATTATTTTATTTTTGATACATGACTTTGGCATAGTGACTTGTACGGTGTCTCCCCTTTCCAGGCTTACCGCACATCTACTTCCTGTTTACCCTGCGACTTAGAATTTTTCATGTTTGCCGTAATGAAAACTTTCGTAACAGATATCTCAGCTTCTACTGGAAGAAATGATTTTATATTTGATATGTGGCTTTGGCATGGTGACTTGTACCGTGTCTCCCCTTTCCAGGTTTACTGCACATCTACTTCTTGTTAAACGTGTGACTTAGAATTTTTGAGTGGGGGTATTCTTAGCACGGCGTAGGGTGCAACATCTTGTTTTATTAAAATTATTCAGAATTTCATAAAGGTCAGGAAAGATTAGGAGGATTATGGTGTTAAATGCCACTTTCAACAATATTTCAGTTATATCGTGGAAGTATTTTTATTGGTGGAGGAAACCGGAGAATCCAGAGAATCAAAAAGGTAGAGAATAGTTGCTAGACACATATACATACATAAGATAGAATCTAGTCTTTTAAAAAGCAAAACAAAAAACAAAAAACTTTGCAGAATAGTTTAAAAACTTACTGTGTCTTCTTTTTCAGGATATATTACGGTGTCGAGTATTAACGTCAGGAATCTTTGAAACAAAGTTTCAGGTTGAAAAAGTTAATTTTCAGTAAGTAATGCTTCATATTTATGTATATACTGGTAAGTGTATTGAATGCCACAAAACAATTTGAAATAATTTATGAAGAAATTAGAAAAATGACATCAATACAAAGAAATAATTGATGAGCTTTATATATCATTTTATACTTGGATATTTAACACTACCGGTACTTCTTTGAGGTTCAATCGTAAACAATATTTTGATTTTAATTATGATTTAAAATTCAAAATTAGGAGTTGTATTATATTGGGTGTTTAAAGCCTCGTTCAATAATATTTCAGTTATTTTGTGGCGATCAGTTTTATTGGTAGAGGAAACTGGGGTACCCAAAAAACCATGCAAGCTTCTTGCAAACTTTTATCATATAATATGGTATCTAGTACATCTCATGAACGGGATTCGAAATTCATAACGTTAGTAGTGATTGCACAGGTAGTTGTAAATCAAATTACCATACAATCACGATAACTTTCTGGTATAACCATTATTAGGCAACTCATTGTCAAAAGATTAGAAAGCCATATACTTATTTAGAATTTAGATTTTACCATTTTGTAATTTTCATCTTCTTTTTCTTGTGACAGTATGTTTGATGTAGGAGGACAGAGAGATGAGAGAAGGAAATGGATTCAGTGTTTTAATGATGTTACGGCTATCATATTTGTCACAGCCTGCAGTAGTTATAATCTTGTATTAAGAGAAGATGCTACTACAAATCGACTCAGAGAGTCCTTAAACCTTTTCCAAAGTATTTGGAATAACAGGTGACTAAAGTATACATAATGGAAAAAAATAATTAAATTAGTAGCAAAGACATTCAATGTTATTAAAATATATACAAATGTGTCACAAAAATCAAACAAAAAGACATTACCAAATCTTATTAAATGTTAGGATGTTTAGACTTATGGTGTTTAATGCCACTTTCAACAATATTTCCTGGAGAAAACCACCGACCTGTCACAAGTCACTGACAAACTTAATCACATTATGTTGTATCGAGTACACCTCACAATGAACTGGGTTTGAACTCACAACTTTAGTGGTGATAGGCACAGGTAGTTGTAAATCCATCCACCATATAATCATTGCCAAGAATGCCCCTATTAAATGTATATGTACAAGTAGGTCCACTAAGCACAGAGCATTAAGGAGCAAGATTAAAGTTTGCTTGGCTTGGATTCAGTATAATGTGTTCGAGTGGAAAGACATGTCTAATTATAGACTGTTGTTTCAGTGAGGTAGCACTATTAAAATGTAACTTGGCATGTTGGTCTAGTACAAAACAGACATTGTCTTATTATCAAAAAGTAATTTGTTCTTGCCATGATATATATAGCTGACAAATTGTTCTCTTGACATCAGACAAGAATCACTCACCATTTTGTGAGAAATTAGAAGAACAATTCACATCACCTGATTTTAGTCAGAAGTAAGATTTCCAGTTTTTTTTCATAGGATTTCAATAAAATTACGGTACAAAACAGACTTACTGATCTCAATTAAATTGTAACTATAGATTTAAGAATTTTGAAATTTTGTCTCTTGTGGAAACAGTTATCACTTTATTTTTTTTTAAAGTCATGATTAAACAAAAAAATAGTTAGAAATATTGTTTTATATTTACAGGTGGCTACGAACAATCTCCATTATATTATTTTTAAACAAACAAGACCTTCTAGCTGAAAAAATTAAGGCTGGGAAATCAAAACTTGAAGATTATTTCCCAGACTTTAAACGATACCAAATACCTAATGATGGTAAGTTACTGTGTGAACGTAACATTTCTGTAGTTATATCTACAAGTCTGCCATAATAACTAAACATTTTGAATTTGCCTGTACAGTATTAAGTTGTCATTGGATAATCTTTGCCTTTTTGTACAAGTTGTATTTGATCTAGTCTTTTTATTTCCTGCATCTCTTCATACACTAATTGCACATCGAAATATCGACAATTTATGTAAATATATTGTATACATTTTATTTTCATCCTCGGATGTCACAAAGATATACCTGAAAAATATCTAACAATAGATGTCTTTAAAACAATTGTGTCCGACAATCCCACCCACCGGCAGTGATGGCTGCAGTTACTAAAAAAAAGAAATTTCATAAAATAGCCATTACTTCTACATTTTTTATTGGAATAAGCTAAGATTTAAATAGTAGGTATACAGTAAGGAGTTATTCAACATATATTTTCCATGTTTTTTTGTAAAAAGGTTTTATTTTGCTGTATTTTTGACAAATATGCAAACGTAAGTCTAACTTGATTTCAAATCTTCTCGAAAACTACTTTACAAAATCAAAACTTGACTGGAATTGTCGTCTTTTAAAATTGTGTTAGACAGCCCCATCCTCTCAAAGTGGCCATGCATAGCTCATCCGTAACTTTTAATAGATTCATGTAATACAAATATTTTTAAAGTAGACAAAAATGTCTTCCATGGACGATTTGCATCTAAGTTTATCATATAAATTTGTCGGGAGCAGAACTTTTTTTGTCTTAATGCCCAGTACTTTCATATGTGTAGGTATTAAGACATGGGTGACTGTTGGGTATATGAATGTCATCACTGTGACCTTGACATTTAATGTCAATGTCAAATACAGTTGAATCTTGTGTCAAAATCGGTTATGTCGAAATTTTTCTGAAGTCCCACTTTAAACTTGGTGCTTTTCAACTTAATTTATTCCTCTTTTCTCAAAAATCGATATATCAAAATTATAAATTAGACCAATGCAATCAACGTTACAAACCTGTCGAGGTGTTAATAGCATGCTGTTTATTGCATCGGTTGAGATTATATTTTGATAACTGTTAATTATGTAAGAAAATAATTGGGACTTCTTAATTGAAGCATTGAAGTGATAATCATATAAAATGAATATTATGTAGCTATAGATTTCAAAGTGTTAGATTTCTGACACCTTTAGTGTCGTGAGAACTGTGAACAGCAGTATCGCTCATTTTATTTTTATGAAACGATATTAATTTAAAGTTTACTTTATTGACAGTTTTATATTTTTTATATGTGAACATGATGTAACCAAATGCGATTATAATTATTTAATTTGGTAATATTCATATATTAAAGAAAATTTTGCATAATAGTTTATTTAAAAAAAAATATATATATAAAAATATCACTACTTACGCATTTGTTAAAATATACGTACACTATACATACTAATTAATTCAGGTACTAAATTAAAATGTCATGACAGGATCATCTTACTGTTATATTTAAAAGTTCTTTAGCACTTGATTTATTTGTTTTGCCAAATTTGTGTGTTGCTTGTTAGAGATGTTTATGTAAAATAATCATAAATATCACCTGTTGATGTTGACACTCTTTCATTAAATATGACATTAAACAAGATAATCAATTTGACATATGTTATATATAATATTTACTATTGACAATATTTTAATAAAATTTCTTTATCAGGTGAGCATAAACTCTCATGAGACTTTAGTTATATCCCCCACCCTCGTAGAGTGATGGGTATACTGGATTTATGTTGTCTATCCATCCCACTGTCTAGTGTAGACAATAATCACATAGTAATTATTAATTATGAATGTAAATTCCTGACTATTAAAAGAAAATATATGATAAAAAAAAAAAAAAGAGGAGAAAAAAATGATTTGAACATGTGTATATCTTTATGATTTTCCAAAAGGACAAGTTTCATGGGGGTTATGTCCCCTTTTCAAACTTCTTAGATGCTATATCCCATTTGTCCATTCCATATTTTGGACTTTTAGCTACAAGTCTTTTATTATCTGTGTTGCCATGAGCAATCCCAGGTCAAGGACTTTTAGCTACAAGTCATCTATTATCTGTGTAACCATCAGCAATCCCAGGTCAAGGACTTTTAGCTACAAGTCTTCTATTATCTGTGTTGCCATCAGCAATCCCAGATCAAGGAACCACTTTCTCAGTCCATTCTCTCTTTTAAACACTGACATTTCAGAATGTAAATGATAACATGATTTTGTTTATGTATTGTTTAATTTTATACCATAGCATGACAATGTATATCTTTAGTTTAGTTTATTTTACACCAAATCTGTTTATTTATTTATCTTTTTTTTGGTGTGTATACTTTGTTTTGTTTTGTTTTTTCTTAGAAAACCTATTTACAGACCCTCCAAAAAAAGCCTATTTACAACCTAATTATAGATGGGTCCAAAGTGAGGTTTAAATGTGTTTTAATGTTGTTACCTGACTGGGTCCCTTCATAATTAATAATTAAAATATTGTTCTCTGCACAATTTGAAAAATATGAACCTAAACCAACAAAAATAATAGAAATACCTAGTAGCAGGTACCAGACTTAGTTACAGCAAATTATTATTAATGTTGTGAGTTAATTGAAAAAAATTTGAAAGATAGAAAAACTGTTCATGGCAAATTAACATTAAATTTGGGATTAATACAAAATTTGTGGATTTAATGTTCCGTAAAACTCTTCAAACATTGATATCCCATGAACAATGATGACCACATGGCCAAGAGTTAAGTCAAGTATGAATGCATGTTTGGTTTGTAATTGATTTTAGATAAAGCTTACATTTTATTCTAAATAAGTACAGTAATTTTTTTGAAAAATTTCTTTATTCTTTTATTTTGAATTTTTTTTTAAGATCAATGCAAAATACCTGGGGCCTGTTTAACGAAACTATCCTTAAGACATGTCTTAGGACCATCTTAGGATCATCTTATGACATGTCTAGGATAGTCTTAAGACCATACTAGTAAAGATGGTCTTAAGACCATCCTAAGATATTCATTTATTAAAATATCCATATGGAGTGGAGATAATTAGCCCAATAAATAAAAAGATAATTTTATATTAATTATGAGCTTTCAATAAATTTAAAATCAGAAAGAAATTTAAATTAAAAGACGATTTGGAGTTAATCACAAGTTTTAGAGTTAAAATGTCTCTTCTGTACAATATGCATATCAAAATTGTCAGTCTATATTGACATTATTAAGCTGTCAAACGAGTTATGTATGGGTAGTACACTATACAAATGAAAACAGTGAGTAAAGTCGTGCAAATCGTGTTCTTTTGTATGATAGACTTTCACCTTATATAAATAGAATCGTATTTTGAATGTTACGCATACATCCAAAATGAGCCGAAAACGTAGCCCGAACTTATCGATGGTGTTTTTTATTATGTAAATTAATAATAATTTATTTTACTGTGTGTATTTAATTATTATTATCTTTTTTATATTTATTGAAATGTAGTTGTTGCCTTAAGATGGTCCTAAGTCACCTAATTCATTGTCCTAAAGTTAGGATAAAATTTAGGACATATCTTAACTTAAGAGGCAGTCGATAAACAGACTTAAGACAAAGACATGTCCTAAGACCATCCTAAGACATGTCTTAGTCCTAAGACATCTTGGTTAAACAGGCCCCTGGTCTTTGTTATCTTAAAGGAACAGTTTAAAAAAAATAATTCTAGGTAGATATTTTTGTATTCTTCCTGCATGATTGTTATTTTGTTTTGTTTATTCATTGATGAACATCTTTCATTGATATTTAAATGACAAAAGGGATTCTAGTTGTTAAATAAGGATGTATGTATTTAAGATGGTGTGTTTCTGGGTTGGCAAGTTTGTATACCTGGAAATTAAAAAGGTCTGATTAATCTATTATGCCAGGAATTCTACTGACAGGAGACCCTATATACCCACAACCCAATCCCATCCATTTTTATTTTGTACTGAGGAAGAATTTTGCATGAATTTTATTTGCACAGCAAATAGTAATTCAACAAGCTATTGCCCGAAAGAAAATTAGTAGAAGCAAAGAATGTTGAATGCTTTCCATGGGTGGCGAGATAGGGTAACAAGCCAGTACTAACAGATCACCATTGTACACGATATTATTTAAATATTTAAAAGTAACATAAAACACACACACAAATACAGAACACTGCTGTATTTGAAGTATTAGTGAATTGTAGATATAAAACTATATAAAAGTAAAGATTTGCATGCAAGTGAACATGAAATAAAACATTGACACTTTATTATTTTTTATTATTATTTGTTCTTCATCTTTGTCACATTTAAGTCTTATTTTGCTGTTCTTTGTCTAGGTGACTATGAAGTCTTCGATGATTTACATGACAACACATCAGATTTTTCTTCATTAATGTACATAGTAACCAAATTATGGTTTATTATTTTGTAATTTGTATGATGCATGTAAATAAATAATAAATTTATTTGTTTTTGCAGCTTGTGTAGATCCTGGCGATGATCCTGAGGTTGTTAGAGCAAAATATTTCATTCGTGATGAATTTTTGGTAAGTTCATAGTGATGTTGTAATTGTGTTTAATATAATTTTTCTTGCTTCTTTTATTTAATTATCTTTGGTTGCAATTATTGCAGGATGCTATGTCTACTTAAAGTTTATGTGCTTTAATTGCAAGAAAAAGATATCATTGTTTATGAGATTAAATAATAACAGCCGTTGACAATGTTTAAATGGCAGTTAATATGTGGATAGTGTGAACAAAAACCTTGATAATACATTTCGTTTTACATCGTGCCTTTATTATGAAATTTGAGAGGAAAAGCAATAGTCATCACAATGGAAATGACCTCGTTTTTCCATCGCCTGCATGAACAACCGGATTTTTTTTTTCGGAAAACAAATTTATCAATAGGCCAACAACATATAAAAAGCATGGTAAGATTTTCATTTGGTAAAAAAAATTTCACGTTTTTTCAGATTTATCGCACTAAAACTATAGTAGGAGGCAAGAGGGCTTTAGATTTGCTTATTTTTTTTCTGATTTTGGCTGCTTTGTATGAACAAAATTTGATAATTAGTAAAAATATGACTTTAGTAATAACAAATATTAAAGTAGAGATTTCTCCATTGTCTCATGACTTCTCCCTTCCCTTTTTGCCTTTCTTCTTCATGTAACTCGTATATTTTTTTTCCCACAATTGAAGCACAAATATATTTTTGGCATGAGTGTGTGCTTTAGATGTTTTGCACATTATTAACCTAAATATTAGGACATAATGTTTGTAGTAGGTAACAAGTTAAAGATATATTTAAAAAAACACCTTAAAAAGTAAATTTAGTTGCAGTAGATAGTAACCATTTCTTTTTTTGGTAGTCATATGTTGGTGTCAACATTTTAATAGTTGATGTATTGTTGGACACGGAAACAAGCAATAGTAGAAACCAAAAGTTTGATTCTAGGATGAAACAATTTGTACACTTCAAAATTACTGCTAAAAACTAATTTTTTATTTCTCCTATTGCAAGAATAGAGGTGTCAACCATTGAAAAAAGGACAATGATGAAGATCAAAATGGCAATCGATAATGAAAAATATTGGAAGTTATGAGAGTAAATTAAACATTTTTATTATTTTTATTTGATCAAATACATTTGTACATGAAATATGTGCAGGGGTGTGGAAATATCTGATCTGAGCACTTGTCCCCAGGCAAATCAAAATGGAAATTTTACTTGTCCGAAAAAAAAGTCCTGATGTGTATACAGTAGAGCCTTCAACTGTCTTCTTTATCGACTCTCATTAGCGAAACATATTTTGGGTGGGGAATTGCTCGTAATAAACTGAAAACTTCCTCCCTAAATTTCAAATATCTGGCTTTTTTCAAAGACCAAAGTCCTATCAAATAGCGGTTATGTAAAAATGTATTGTTTCATGGAAAATTTATAGTTCCGAGTTTAGAAAATTAATAACCATAGTGGAGTCCTTTTAATTGTGTTCTATTTAATGATTTCTAAATGAATAAGTGACAATAGACATGTTGGAGTAAATTATGAGAACCCCCTGTTAGATTAATAATGTATAATACAGTTAACATTTAGTGAGATATTGAACACTACTTCAGTCTTTGTCTCAATTTTTTTCATCTACTTGCCGGAAAGCCAAATTAAATTTTTTTTCTATAAATTCAAACAAATTCTTTCATAATTTTCACTTGTCCGAATCCAGTTTTACCTGTCGCATGCTGCGGGCAAGTGGGTTAGCGCGAAGACTGCTACTTGTTCTCACCACACTTTGATTACCAATGAAAGTTGCACGAAAATTCACGTTGTATTAGAGAATATAAGTTCATTTTATAATAGGTCTTAGTTTATTATTATTTATTTTTATCAAAGATACAAGTTAGTAAATGAGTTGAAATGAATTTTATGACAAGAAGAAATGTTCCATTATCATAAATTAGAATTGATAAGTTGGAAACTTTTTATTTATTAATTTTTACTTATTGAAAGTTATCGTGTTTTGCTAGACATTTATTAGCCCTTTTAGTCACATAATTTTTTTCTTCTTCAAAATTTGGAGATTTAAAATTAAAGTGGTCAGTGTATCAAGACCATGGACTATTTTGGACTAATTAGGAATCATTTTCATGTAGACTTGTTATCTTTGATTCTGCATATATCTTCTTAATGTATTTGTTAAATTTTTATTATTAGTTTTATTTTTGTATTTTTATTTTATTTGCTTATTTTATGTGTAACATTAGCTTTCAACTGGATATTGCATAAATCAACCGGTGAGTTTCAGTTGTAAGATTCATTACCTTGTTCCCTCCCATCCCCAATATTGTCTTAGATTAATGTTGTGTGCATGATTATGTAAAATGAATAAGAACCCTTCTATAAATATGTTTTTATCCTGAATAAAATCGACAGGTCGTAAAATGTGTTTTTGAAGCAATTTTTTTTTTTTATAAAATGTCTGATTTCGGTTCACCTACCTAAATGTCTATATTAACCAAATTAGACAATTATTTTTGATATTATATTTAGGTTCACCTTCAACAGTATCATATAAGTGACAACACTTTATCTAGTATCATTGGCTCAGCTGACCCAAATGGTCAAAGTGAACTCTTGTCATCAATTGGTGTCTATCATCATCCGTCCGTCCAGTTTAAGCTATTTTTTTTTTTTAAATCTTGTCTGATTCTTCTTGGCCAATTTCAACCAAGGTTGGTTTGAACCATCCAAGATGGCGGAAGTTACTAGAAATAAAACTTTCTTCATATGAGAAAAAAATGTTACATTTGAAACTAAAACAAGATTAAATTTAAGCTGTCATTTTATGTTAATAAATTATTTTATATATTGGATTTGTAATTTTCATGCTGACGAAAGTTTTGTTTGATTTTCATTGCCTATATAAGTCAGTGATATAGGATCTTTAAAATCTCTGGTTCTGTTTTTTTTTTTTTAGTGTGAGTTTGGACCACTAACTTGCTGTTGTTTAATTTAATCTCAAATGTCATCATTTGAGAAACATGCTATTGTTACACATTAATGTTACGCTGGGTTAGACACACAAGTGTAAGGTCAACAGTCCGACATCTAGTATGGATGCACAGGTTTATGCTAAATGTTGTAAATACACAATGTAGAAATTGTCAAATAAAAAAAATTCTGATTTCCTGCTGTACTTTGACATATCAAGGTAGAATTATGCCAATTCTTATTTAACAACTTCTTCATATACTGAGATTTCTATTTATCAATTGAATGATATATATAGAATAACGGCAGTTAGGAAGGTTGAGACAACAGTGTAGGAAACCATTTTTTTCAAACGCTCACCATTTTGGCTAGTTGCTTCAAAATTGTACTCGCCAAATTAGAATTGCACTTGCCAAGTTTGGCCAGTGAGTAGATATTTCTACTCGCCAATGATCTAATGCAAATATTTTACATGAGAAATATAGGGGCCCGGGTGGCTCAATGAGTTAGGTTGTTGGATCTAACAACTCATACAAGCCTATCACCAATACAGCGTGGGTTCGCGCCCAGCTTTGTAAATTACAAAAAAAGGGTGCACTCGACTCACAGCCTCAAATGATAAAGTTTACCAGTTGCTTGCCCAGGGTCGGTGGTTCTCTCCGGGTACTCCGGCTTCCTCCACCACTAAAACTGGTCGCCATGATATAGCTGAAATATTGCTGAAAGTGGCGTTAAACACCACAATTCATTCAATTCATTCACATGAGAAATAATAACAAAGATTTATAACATCTTTATTCATACTGCATACAAATCAGTTACTTTTTCAATTAACATCATAACTCATGCACTCGATTATAAGCAGTATTTAATTCAATCATGTCTCCGAAATAACTGTTTAGAACATCGAAATTAATTGCTGCAAAATCCGACCCTGATTCGAAAATTACGATTTTTTAAACATTTACCTTCTTGCCATGCCCACCCAAACCCAATTTTATTTGCTACCCTGAAGTTTTATTCTACCAAATCGGTATTAAGATAATCTGAATCGCTTGCATTGAACTTTGGGAGGTATATATTAATTTTATTTGATCCCGGTTTGGAAAAGGACGCCATCTTTTAGCATTTTCTATCAATAAAATAAATCAATATGGCGGACGTGAAACATTCGCTATTCCTATCAATGATTTTGAAGGATTTCTTCACATCTTTTATTGTTGAATCAAAAATTTTATGGAATCATTGGGTGTTTTTATTGCAGAGAAACCAGTTTGAGTTTGGTTTTCCGGTTTAGAAACCGGTTCGAAACTGGTTTGAAACTAGTTCATTGATTTGTCTTTTGTAATAAATAGATGGTTTTATACATATAAATAAAAATGGCTGACTTGTATGTGATCAATATTTTAGTGCAATATATATATGAACGAGCATACAGTTTTTTTATTTTTCAAAATAGCATTACAATCAGTTACATTCTTTAGATTTTTTAAAGTTTCATGCTTGCGTCAGACAAATTTGCAAGACAGCAATCTTTTAACCCTTCATGTAGACTTTACAGTCAAACAGGACTCATTAAATCAGTTGAACATAAATTACTATCACTGGTACAGCATGGATTGTCATTAAATTGCTCTAAGCAATCGAACTGTTCGAGACAAATGCTGCACTCCAAAATCAAAACTTCAGCAGTCGCCATTTTGAACAGATGTCAAACCGTCGAAACCACACCCGGAGGTGGTTTGATGAGTTTTAGAAACTAGTTTCAGTTTAACGCCGATAAATAAAAAAAACCGGTTTGGGTTGAAAACTGGTTCAAAACCAGTTTGGACAATAAATACAAAGTTTGAAAAACCGAGTTAAAACCTAAACTGGTTTCTCTGCAATAAAAACACCCATTGACTGAGAAACTACTTCGTCAGGTTGGTTGACAGGGGCGAATGTAAAATAATCAGAACTCGCCTCATGATGTTCGGTCGCCAGATTGTCGAGTTCTTACACAAACGAACTCGCCGAATTTGTTCTCTTCTTGCTTTTGGCGAGTTGGCGAGCGGTAGTTTCTTTCACTGGACAGACATAATCGTTAGTATAGCAGCAAGTCCAATAGGATGAGCTGTGATAATGTTAAGTCAAGAACTACTGATGTTATTGTTTTTATCGGTAACATCATAATGTGTTTAACATCACACTGATCGATATTTTTCAGTATCAGTCAGTTTGTTGTAGATACTGCCAATATCACTCAGTGAGAGCAAGGGGAAAATGTCAAAATTACCAAGAAATTAGAATTATTTTATACACAATGTGGAAGAGAAGGTAACCTTTCAGTCGAAACAGAATTTGCTTAAACCGGGACCGTGGGTATAAATAGCTGTGGGCGGAGCAAACATTCAGATTGTTCATTATTTTGACCACGGTTATCTGGAGGAGGAAAAATCCATGATACATAGTTTCACAGTTACTTTTGGAGCAAAATATTTGACAGGCATAGTTACTAGTGTTCCTCCCTACGAAATTTTCAGTCTTATTAAAAATAATATTCTTCATCAGTCTAAAAACTACAAAAATCACTTTGAAAATTCAAATTTCTGAGGTCATGTGATATACACTTTCATAAATATGCTGTTCATATCAACGGGATTTTTGTTTATCGATCTGATGATAAGCTCCGCCCACAAATTTTGTCGGTAGGCACTACAGCAAATGCTGGTTTTAAAGCTTAAACATAATTATCATATGTTGAAGGTTATAATGAAGCACTAAAAGAATCATGCAAGTTCTTCTACCATGTGGCACATAGATCAATACTAAACATAGCCATTGTATTTTCTTACTATAAATCCAATTAACAATGTTAACATGTTTGTCATGGAAGCTGTTTCAGTCTTTGACTTAATTTTTTTCATCTACTTGTCTGAAAGCCAAATTTAGAGTTATGACCTCTATTTTATATTTCAAAATAAAACAAGGTTCTAGATTAAAAAAAAGGAGTAAAAAAAGTAAATGTTAGTTCATCCATTTGCCACAGCTTGCATAATTCTTAGGTGGTTATTGGAATAATATTAAAATGGAAATTATTTTCTCATATTTCATAGCAAGCATAATGACTTAATTCTAACATGGCTTGGCATGGTGTGATATTGATTTTTCTTTTAACTTTCAGCGGATAAGCACATCAAGTGGAGAGGGCCGACATTACTGCTATCCTCATTTCACATGTGCTGTTGATACGGAGAACATTCGGAGGGTATTCAACGACTGTCGCGACATCATTCAGAGAATGCATCTGCGTCAATATGAGTTACTGTGATCTTCAATATAAAACTTAGCAAACTGTTTCCCTGAGTGGGAACAGACCAAGACATGGCGTGATATAAAAAAAGAATTGCTTGTGTATAGATAAAACTTGTATAATACTGTACAGACTTGAATAGTACACAGTGTACAGTAACAGGCTTACCGTTAAACCTCATCAAGAATTTGTTAGAGAAAGTGCTTCATGCGACTGTTTGGCAGTTGTGGAAGAATGTTTTACCTTGGAATTACTTTAACACCCAAAGGGGTATTTGTACTCTTTAGTGAGAAGTTTGTTAGATTTCTTTAGGGAATATACAGTACATGAACAAATTACATCAGTGAAGGAAATAGGCTTCAGTTTGTGATTATTGTAAATTCTTTTACAATTTATTACAATTTGTTGAGAGATTCCTATACATTTATAAGAAAAGTCTTAATTTGTTTATTTATATAAAGAATTTCATAACAGTTAGGGGTTTTAGAATGTCTCTCATGTTTTTATTATTTCTATATCTCGTCTGTGACAATATATTTATAGCATGAGTTCTGTATTTTTTGCTTATTAGCTCCCCTGACTAGGACATTTTATGTAAGCTATTGCCATCACTTGGTATCTTTTGTCTTCTTCTTCAAAACCTTTCTTGGTGCAAAAGATTATTGGATGATCATCTTTCAAATATGTGTTTGAAAGATGGCATTATGGGTCAAATTAGCTCTCCAAAGGCTGAAATTACTCCATTGTAAAATATTTTTTAATTGACCCTTACAGAATTTACTGATCAATAAGAAATTACAGATGTCTCCGCCGTGGGATAAAATTTTATTCTATTCTATGCAAAAATATGTTTTAAAAGCTTCTTAGAAAACACTGTGGACATGAATATTCATTGCTTTGTCCTTTTTCAATTTTATGTTTTTAGTGCCGAGTTGAAATACGTTGTAGAACAACCACAGTGTAGCACAATTTAAAATAGGACTTGTTGTTTTTGTTTTTGTTTTTTTTTTATAAAGGGAATTTTGTTTGAAAATTTCCTCATAAAGGACCAAATGATTGTTAGGTTGTCTGCTCTTTTCATAAGTTTGTTCAGATCAGAAATTTAAGATGACAACTGCTGAACATGTGTAGAAACAAAGTAATTTTCAGAAAAAAAAACCTTTTTTTTTCCCAGTCTTTTCATAATGGCTGAACGATACAAGCTCTTCTATAGTCTCTGTTATAATGAGACTCCTTACTCATTTTAGTTTAAAAAAAATGTTCTGTTCATTCATTTTTTCTTTCAACCATATCCTTTACATTGACCAAAAAATGGAAGGATCAAATGTAAATTTCCAAATAAAAGTAACTTTGATTATATCATAATTGCTTACAAACCTATGATGAATAGAATTGCAAAATTATTGTCCTGTGACTTATATAATTGTTAACACAATTTTGAGATTTGAACATTTTAAGATCACGTAAAATAAAATGATAGGATTTCAAAACTATTTGACGAATAATACATGTATTTTTTCTATTACAATAAAATGTGAAACAAAAATAAATACCACACTATCAGAACAGTTCTTAATTACAATATCCAATGTAACACCATGAGTTAAATGGATATTTTCTTTATAGGTTAATATTATATATGACTATGGGGTATCTCTTGCACATTATATAGAAATGGACATTAAGAAAAGTCAAATATTTCAGTATTTTTGTGGGTTTTTTTCAAAATTTTTTGGTTATTGTAATTCTCTATGATGGATATTTTTTTGTTAGTTAATGCAACAATTTGTTAGTTTAATCATTAGTGACATATAATTTGAGGGAAAAAATCTATTTACTGTAAAAAGCTATGTTTTGTGGCTATAGGATTATTTTTTTCCCATTCATTAGATATGAAAATAGTTACATTTAACATATTAAACGCATAGTTAAAACATTTTTTTTCACCAGACAGACAGTCACTAGAAGTAATTTCCCATAAAAGAGAATTCTGCCTGTCAATTTTTATGGAAAATATTGGTGTTTAAAGAACTAAAGTTCAAATTAAAATATTAAAATTTTTTGCTTTTGTAAGAAAAAATGTATCGAGCTGTAATGTAATGTGTCTTAAAGTTAAAAATCATAAAAGCATGCAATACATTTGTGTAAAAGATGTTTTAAATAAGGGAAATATTATTTTATTAAATGATAATATAGCAATAAAAAATCACTTTAATTTTACTTAAAATTTAATTTCTTTTCTCAATTTTTCCTTTCAATAGAATACATCTGGAATAGTCTTGTTTGATGGTTTAAAAATAGGACAAATTTACTGTTGACTCTTTTTTATATGTAATGACTAGTTTTATACATATTATCAAAATAATTTACTTAAAAAAGTACCAATAAAACTTATCCGATTATCACTTAATTTTTTTTTCAAGTATTAAGTCTAGTTTTTAATGGAATACATTTTTCTTATTATAACAGGTTAACATGCCATTCTTCTACAATTCAGTAAATGATCCTTGTACACATGGTGATTTAAATATTGTAATTGAAATACTTCCAGTGATCTATGTGCTGGCCACATATTGAGTAAGTCTTGATTGATAATGTACCTTGGCCTTCTTTTGCTTTATCAACATTTACTTCAAAGTAACAGAAAAAACATAATCAGAGTTTATAGACAAAATTTAGATCAGATCCTTGACCTTATTTCATTATTTAGGTAATTTCATTGTAGATATGTATTAAGAATAAAAAACTTGAAAAAAAGATGTGAACTTAGACATTGATTTTGTATTAAATATTTTACCTATTTTTATACCTGCCAAAATAGGCTTAATCATGTGCATATAATTTCTATAAAGTAAAGGGAAATTTGGTTTAATTCCCTATTATATCTATTTATAGAAATGGAAATATTGTCTATTTATAGAATTGGAAATAGAATTCTTATTTTCCTCCTTACAGGATATTACACAATAACCATATGAATTTGAATTGACATGAGTAATGTACATTTTGTATATACAAAACACAAACTTTCATCAAAGGCTATCAGAGCTAGTTTAATGTAAATCATTTCATAAACAAAACAAAATTTTCTCCTCAGTTTTTCTTCTTATTTTTTTATGTCTTCAAAATTATATGCAAGGGATACTTACTTTCAACATACAGATAGAGTTTTGGTTTGGGCTTATGCTTCTGTGTTTGGCATATTTTTTTTTTAAAGGTGAAATCGATGTGCAATGAAAAATTAATATTTGATTTATTGAAATTATATTAAAAAAAGGTACATGTGTAAACATTTTTAAATCTTTTACAGATTTTATACAGAAAAAATATGTATCGACTCTTTAATAAAAAAAAATTAAAACCTGTGTTCGAAGTAGAAGAGGAAAAAAATATTAAGTTTGGATTTCTATAACAATGTACCAGTACCTTTTAAAATTCAGTCAGTATTTTTGTTTTAATCTAAGACTGAAATGCTGTCGGTTCTTATTTTCCCAAACTTAATGGACTAATTTTGAAATACATCATCAGATCTTATTATTTATGTACCACATAAACAAACAAAAAACAACTTGCATGTAGTGTACCACATAAACAAAAAACAATTTGCACAGTAGAATTTTCTATGACTGAAATTAAATGTCTGAATAATTGTATTATATTTTTAATTAGTTTTTGTACAGTGCTTAATCAACATCTTTATATTTATTTTAATTTATTTCAGTAGAAACAAAACACATCTCTCCTTCGTCAGACATTTCTTTTTCTTTTCTTAAGACATTTTAAGCTAGAATTATGAGTTTATATAATACTATTTCATATTGGATACTGTCTATAATATATTATACATTTAGGTAGAAAAGTAAAAAGTTGACTTCTAAACAAATGTATTGGACCTGATGTGAGGGTTTTATATTACAGTGTATTAACCTGATGTAAGGGTTTATATTACAATGTATTAACCTGATGTAAGGGTTTAGATTACAATGTTCTATGCTGTATGGTACCAATTGTATTTTCTGAGAATTGTTCTTTGTTGATGTACTGTATTACTACTGCAAATGTATAGTCGCCTAACATTAAAAATCTTTTTTGTTATAATCAAGAAATAATTCATTTGTATATCCATTTCTGTTATTATTTTGTTTATTTTTTTTTTGTGATAAGAAATAGAATTTAATCTGCAAGATGTGATATCACTCTGTGTTAGCATTGAAGTCATTTTTGTTATAATATTGATACCATCATATAATGTTATTTTTGTTTCTTCTATGAATGTCAAATTTTGGTTAATTGACAGTTGTGGCCCCTCGGTCCCATTCTTTATAATATGTACACTTACTAACTGGTGAGGAAATTACTGGTTGAATCTGCTATAATTTGCTGTTTATTTTTAATATTTATGAAAATATTAAAATCATAATTGTCCACATGTTTTGCTGAATTTTCAGCAATGCTATGATGTGTATGTGCTAGAATCAGTACTATTTTGTCTGATCTCGTCATGAATTCATTTTTAGCTCACCTGGCACAAATGGCCATTTGAACAATAACTATCACATTACGTTTGTCATCCATTAGCTTATATTTTCTAAAAACACTCAAAAGCACTCTTTGCTTTAATGTTCCAGTACATAGTTCACCTTTATTTCACATTGATCAGAAATCCAAGATGGTTACTAGTGCAGAACATAATTTTATAACATAGGACCATTTGGGAAAGTATATAAAAATCATCATGTCAGGAGGTAGAAATCTGCTTGAAACCTGTAAATAAATTAACATTATATGGTCCTTTATTATGTTTTTAGTTTTTACATGGGTGTAAATTCCAAAATGACCATCACTGCTGGGCATAGTTTAGCACATGAGTCTATAGGGGACATGTTTTAAACATCTCATACTACCATTTGAAAATAAATTTGGAAGGATTGTCCTTCAAATAATCGCTAGAGAATTTGTTAATTCTTTGATTATTACAGGACAGGATATGGTTTAATATACTACACTATGGAAAAATCTTGGAGACTAAAACTGATAGACCTGAAAATGGTACATAAATAATCATTAGATATTGAATAGACCTGTTACAATGACAAGACCGTTACCTTTTCATAAGAACCTCTAGTTCATATTGGTCATTTTTTTTTGTAATATCACTACTAGATGGCTGTAAGTTAAAATGGTTTAGAATTAGGTTAACATTATTTTATGGATTTAATGTCATATGTGATTGTTCAATCTGAAATATTTTCCTGCCATTCTGTGTAAACTCCAGTATACTTCATTCATTAATTATACCCCCACTCGTAGAGAGGGGGCTATATTGCAATCACCTTGTCCGTCTGTCCGTTAACACTTTCGTAACAGATATCTCAGCTTCTACTGGAAGAAATGATTTTATATTTGATATATGGCTTTGGCATGATGACTTGTACCGTATCTCCCCTTTCCAGGTTTACCGCACATCTACTTCCTGTTTACAGTGTGACTTAGAATTTTTCATGCTTGCCGTAATGAAAACTTTCGTAACAGTTATCTCAGCTTCTACTGGAAGAAATGATTTTATATTTGATATATGGCTTTGGCGTGGTGACTTGTAACGTGTCTCCCCTTTCCAGGTTTACCGCACATCTACTTCCTATTTTCCGTGCGACTTACAAATGAACGAGTGGGGATATTCTTAGCACGACGTAGCGTGCAACATCTTGTTTTAAAGTGTACATTCCACTGATAATATAAATTATATAAACCACCAGTAATTTAAATCATTACAGGAAAAGTGAATACAATTTTAGTGCTTACATTCAACTGTAATTATTTTAGCAGTAAATATCTCCAGTTTTAAATTCACTTAAAGATTATCTATACACTGTGGTCTGGAAAACCAAAATTAATGTTGGGTTTACTAGCTGTTCACTTAATGCAATCCTAATGTTCTCTGAAAGCTTGCCACTGACCTGACAAAATTAATGTTGGGTTTACTAGCTGTACCCTAATGCAAACCTATTGTTCTCTGAAAGCTTGCCATTGACCTGACAAAATTAATGTTGGGTTAACTAGCTGCACACCTAGTGCAAACCTATTGTTCTCTGGAAGCTTGCCACTGACCTGGCAATATTCATGTTGGGTTAACTAGCTGCACACCTAGTGCAAACCTATTGTTCTCTGGAAGCTTGCCACTGACCTGGCAATAGTCATGTTGGGTTAACTAGCTGCACACCTAGTGCAAACCTATTGTTCTCTGGAAGCTTGCCACTGACCTGGCAATATTCATGTTGGGTTAACTAGCTGCACACCTAGTGCAAACCTATTGTTCTCTGGAAGCTTGCCACTGACCTGGCAATATTCATGTTAGGTTAACTAGCTGCACACCTAGTGCAAACCTATTGTTCTCTGGAAGCTTGCCACTGGCCTGGCAATATTAATATGAGCTACTAATTTGTACACTGACAACTGACACCTTGCTCAGTTTTGTGTAAAGTAGGCATTTCAACTTCAAAATCTTGTAAACTTGTTAACAAGAAACAATTTATACCAAATTCCTGCCAGTTAGCAAGGTACTGTCACAACATGTATATTAAACCCTGCTACAGTCATAATTTGTCTCAATGTGTCAGTTATCAAGACACTAGCAAAATTTGTATTAAACTCTGTCGCAATATATATAAAGCCCTGCCAGTGAGCAAGTTCTGTCACAGCATATGTCAAACAGTGTCAGAAAACAAGGCACTTTAACATTTTTTTATCAAACCATGTGAGTAAGGAAGGCACTATATCAATTTATATCAGCCCGTGCCAGTTATCAAGGCACTATAACTATTTATCCAGCAGTGTTAGTTAGCAAAACACTAGCACAATTTATATCAAATCCTGCCAGTTAGAAAGGCACTAACACAATATATATCAAAGTGTGCCAGGTAGCAAAGCACTATAATATTTTTTTATTGAACTTTGAACTTTGCCAGTTAGCAAGGTACTGTAACAATTTATATCAAACTATGACAGTTAGTAGAGCACTATAGAAAATTTTATCAAGCCCTACCTGTTAACAAGGGACTATAACAATATATATCAAACCCTGCCAGTTAGCAAGGCACTAGCACAATTTGTATTGAAACCTGCCCACAATTAGCAGATCATTGAAAATTATTCATCGTTAATTTGATAGATTCTTCATATAAAGTCAATATTTTAAAGTAGAATATAGTATGTGTAAATATGAAAAAATGGAATACAATAACAATTTGATATCCTACATGTGTTTTTTTTTTCTTGTTGATAAAAAAAAAATATTGAATTTTGATTAGGGAGATATGATATATAAGATAGTCTGCTATATATAGCTATATTATAATGGTAGGCATACATTTGCAGTAAGGTTGAAGAATGTGAGACATTTCATGCGTCATCAATAACACTCTGCCTTGTTTCGATAGCCTTGGCTTTTATGTTGAAACATTGTCAGATTTTTTTCTTTCATTATTGTCAGAAATGGCCTAATAATGAAAAATTCACTGATTTTAAAGAATGAATGATGATAGTGTGGATGAATTGTTTGTGTGAAAATTGTGTGGAGTGATAGATGAATGTGGATGTATGTGTGTGTTGTCTATGTAAAATTTGCACACTTGTATAAAATATGTGACCATGAAACCATTGTATAAGCATGCCTAGGTCATTTGGTGGTGCATGAAGTTTTTGTATCTTGCAATTTTCATGTCTGTTTACAAGAAAAGATCTGTCTTGCCTTCAGCATTAGAAATATGTTGGGCAAAAATTGTGGCATTAAGAAATGCAATTCAGATTGTTAAGTGTCATTGAAAAAAAAACTTCCACTGTTTACAAGCTGTTGTTGATAACTTCATTTAAATTAAAACATTTGTATTAAAATTAACATTATTATGAGCAATTTGATTTAAAATGGACCATTTATTGGTATACTGGTAGTTAAATGTTTATAATTTTGTATAGTAGAAAAGGCAAGTGAATAATAGGTGGTAAATTTTTTTTAATATCGATATAATTTTTCCTAACTTTTTTAATGCATTGGAAAATATAGAAGAGTTTTATTTACACTGTGATATTTGTTTTGTAGTAATTAAGAGTTTTTATCTTTGCTGTAAGTTTTAGTGCCAAAACAATAGATATTTCAGTAAAATCTACTACATTAATATCTGCTCATTTAAAAAGAAAGATCAAAGCTTGATAATAAATATAGTAGATAAAATTTGAAGATCATGGAGAAATTTTAATGTTATTTATTAAAAATGAATTATAATGACCTATGTGGGTTTTTTTTAAGTAAGAACCTGATATTAGGTTCAATGATGATGCTTGAAATTTTTTTTTTATAAAAACATGAAAAATGTCTTAGATACTGATTGTGTATTGTACAATCTGCACCTTATGTGCAAAAAAACATATTTAGTGTTGTATTCAATGATTACTGCATTATTATTATATAATGTTACCAATGCTTTGCTTACTTCATATTCCTCTAATTTATGACCTTCTTTACTCATTGTTTGATATAACCAACAACATGTGGTGAAAACATTTGATTTTCTAACCGTTTTCTTTATTTAATTGATAGTTAACATTTTTAATACCAGTACATACCAGGGCTCAACCAATTTCAGAGTATTTCCAAACCAAATCTGTGTATGTTTACAATATAGGAGAAAACATTTTTAATACTTTAAGAATATTTTGAAACCAATCTTGTGTGTTACAATATAAGTCAAAACATTTTTATTAATACATAACATAGCTCAATCAAGAATATTTCCAAACAAAATCTGTGTTACAATATAAGACAAAATAAGAATATTTTGAAACCAAATCTGTGTTACAATATAAGAGAAAACATTTTTAATACTTTAAGAATATTTCCAAACCAGATCTGTGTGTTAACAAGACAAGACAAAAACATTTTTACTACATTAAGAATAACCAATCTGTGTGTTTATGACATAATAATAATAATAGAACATATTGACTATGTTTGTGACATGAAATACAAGATACAAAACTTGATGGTAACTATCTATACTGACATAGTGTTGTTATCTCAGATGATTAATATAGCTGTTGAATGGTGTATGCTAAGGTTGATTTTAATCATTAGTTAAAGCTATGGTTGAATTTTTTTTTCTGTAACCTATTTGTTACAATGATTTTGTTGACAGATATATATATATATCAGATAGAATTGTCTTATTTATACAATCATGCAATTTGCTAAAATATATTGATAGAAGAACTGATATTTGCTATGATTAAGTCTCTTATTTTTTGTGCGTTTTTTTACTGCCCTAGGGGACAGAATGTATACGAGAGCGGAGTGGTTAAATAAACTTGTCCACCTGTCTCTTGTGCTGTATGACGTTTATTCAGGATATTTTTGTTTTAGAAAAGGGATGCATTCATACTGACAGATAGATGTTTAATGTATTTGGATTTTTATTGCAAAACAAAAAAGATAATGGGCATACATTGTACCAACATGGACAAGTTTTCAAATATTTAAATTACACTAAATGCTGGTCATGAAAAATGATTAAAACTGTATACAAGTTTTTTTTAGGATTGCACTGGAATAATGACTTTGCCATAAGACAAAAATGTATTTTAATGGCATCATGTATCTTAGTTACACAATTTTAGTGTAATTTATCATCTACGTGAAATTGAAAGAAAAAAAAACAATATTGTATGGACATTATTTAAGTAATCAGTTGAACTTAAACTATTAAAACTTTTATAAGAAAGAGTTGCTTCTTTTGAAGAATAAATGAAATCATACTATGTTTTGTTAACCCGTTTATCCTTTAAAATGTTTATGTGCGTTGCCCAGGTAACATGGCAGATTCATAAGGACCACTTTTCATCCTAAATATGCTTGACATATTTGCCGATAGACGTTAAGCAACAAACAATCAATCAATCAATCAATCAATCAATCATCTTGAATATCATCTAAGATCACAAACAATCAATCAATCACCTTGAATATCATCTAAGATCATGGTCCATTTATTTTCCGATTGTTATACACAATACAGTTCAAATAGAGTACTTTCAAATGTTTATTCTTACTTTTCTTAACAGAAACCACTTTCCTTGGTGGATATCTACTCTTTTAAAAACATGATCTTTGTTATTCATTTTATCTTGGTGATTAGCTTCACCCTAAAAACAAAACAAAACAAAACCCATGAATGATCATACGAGTTGAGTCATCATTTTGATTCTGTCGTCGGTTGTCCATCCATCATCACCTCTGAAACCTCTGGAGTCCAAAATTTAACATAGACTGCAATGGAGAAAATATATAAAAAAAAACATGAATGTAAATGCAATTGTGAAGCAGAATTGTGATATGAAGATTCTATTTTGTACCAATAAAGGTCACAGGGACTATTGGGTTCAAGTCTTGAAAGATATACAAGAGTTCTAAATCTTGTTTACCAAGTGAGTAACTCAGGCTTTCAGGCTCATGTGAGCCTCTAGTTTAGCTCATCTCGCCCAAATGGTCATGTGAGCTATTGCTATCACTTGGTATCTGTCATCCATCGTTAAAATTTCATATTGTCATATTCTCCTCTGATACCACATGTTAAATGTAGCCAAACTTGGTAGGAATGATGCATGATAGGTCCTCTATAGAAGTATTTGTATTAGTTCTGATCAGTTGAACAACGTGAAAGCCAGATGCAATTTAAGATTCTGATTGGTCAAATAAAAATAAAAAAACTTAACCTCTGAAATCTCTTGGACAACTGTAGCTAAACATCCATACAGAAAAAAAACTTAACCTCTGAAATCTCTTGGACAACTGTAGCTAAACTTCCATACAGAAAAAAAAACTTAACCACTGAAATCTCTTGGACAACTGTAGCTAAACTTCCATACAGAAATAAAACTTAACCTCTAAAATCTCTTGTACAATTGTAGCTAAATTCCATACAGAAAAAAAAACTTAACCTCTGAAATCTCTTGGACAATTGTAGCTAAACTTCGTATGAATGATGTTTGGAATGACTTCTACAAAAGTACCTTCTGTTATCATTGGAAGAAAACATGGCTGCTATAGGAATTTGGACTTTCAATCAGTATATGGATTTACCTCCCCTTCATACTGAAAAAAAAACTTCTTTCAAGATGTTATAACAAATGGTTATCAGTTTTAACAAATACATTTTAATTGAAATAGCATCAAAATCATGCAGAAATTCTTTTTCACAATTTTTGATACATTTTAATACAACATTGACGCCATTTATTATGTGAAGAAAATATCTATTTAGTTGAAATTGAATATTTATGAATTATGATATATCCTGAAGCTAGTATGATAGCATTTGTTATATGAAGTATCAACTTAACTTGGATATGATATACCAGTTAGTTGCACATGATGATTTATTGAACTACATTGAACTCCAGCTGTATGACGAATATTAATGTATATTAAAATACCAGATCATAGAGTAAAAGCTGGAATTGATTTAGGAGATCATAACCTTATCTGATGCCAGACAGGAGACACACAGGTGGAGAAACAGTCTTTTTCTATTTCCAAAACGGATGTATTTAGGGGGGGGGGGGCTATGTTTTTTAACTCTCTCTTGAGGTAGAGAGCCTGCTCGTGTAAGCTGTAACTGTTGTTATCATACGATTGCTTGAAGAAATATGGACACGATCACGTTCAATACAGGAAAAAGGAGATGACAAAAAGAAAATTTCATTGAAAATAATTATGTAAAGGGAATGTTAAAAAAGGGGGCAATTCCATGCCACACAAAAAAACTGACCATCATCGCTGACAAACTTTCCACACAAGTTGAATCAAGTACACCTGGAATCGAAATCGACACTTGATTGTAAATCCATGTATTATGCGATCGTTGCCACGAAATTTCCTTTACAGACGTCAAATGTCGATTGTTCTCAAGCTAATAAAGATGAATGATGTCTGCAAAACAATTTGGATAAGAATTACCACTAGTAAGTTTGTAGGTGTGTGAACACCTAATGGACACATGATGTATACATATCGCTTATGTACTCAAATGCTTTATAAAATGCCCACATGGAATCGCACATTCACCACGTACAAATCAAAGAAGCCGATATGTATTCATTATTTACATATAAATTGGTATTTGTTGCATAGGTAGATTTAAATCCAAATAGATTACCATGTGATCGCTGCCACGAAGGCCTCCATATAAAAAACAATATAGTCGTTCAAATAAACAATTATTATTTCAGCTACAAATAGCTATAACAAACTTCAGCGATGTGGAAATATTGAAAACCATGTATTTCTCTATTAATTACAACAAATAGAGTTGATTTAGGATTATTGAGTTCAATTTCGGTTTTTCGTATGTGGAAGTGGAAATTTCGCAACTAAGACTGTTCCAGCTGATCACATTCTTAGACTGTTCTGGACAATTTTCCGTAATCTTCAGAGCTCGAGACGATTTTTATAGGTATCATTCTTTGGGATGTCGGCTTTTTTTTTTTCTTCTTTAGCTCACCTGGCAATGTGAGCATTTGCCATCACTTAGTGTCCGTCGTCTGTCTTCCTTCGTCCGTTAACTTTTCACATTTTGATCTTCTCTGAAACCCTTTAGCCAAATGAACTGAAACTTGGTAGGAAGCATCTATTGGAGGTCCTCTATAAAGATTGCACATTTTGTTCCGATCCGATAACAAATATGGCCGACACAGGCAATTCTTGTTTCTGATTGGTTGATTTCTAAAAAATCATCTCTGAAACCGCTTGTCCAAATGAACCGAAACTTGGTAGGAAGCATATATGGGATGTCATCTATAAGATTGCTCATTTCGTCCCGATCCGTTTACAAACATGGCCGCCACAGGCAATTCTTGTTTCTGACTGGTCGATTGCTAAAATAATCTTGTCTGAAACCACTTGGCCAAGTGAACTGAAACTTGGTAGGAAGGTCTTCTATAAAAATTGCTAATTTTGTCCCCATCTGTTAACAAACATGGGCGCCACAGGCAATTCTTGTATCTGATTGGTTGATTTCTAAAATAATCTCTGAAACCGCTTTTCCAAATGAACCGAAATTTAGTAGGAAGCATATATGGGAATTGCTCATTTTGTCCCGATCTGTTAACAAACATGGCCATCACAGGCAATTCTTGTTTCTGATTGGTTGACTTCTAAAAAATATTCTCCTCTGAAACCGCTTGTCCAAATGAACCGAAACTTGGTAGGAAGCATATATGGGATGTCATCTATAAGATTGCTCATTTCGTCCCGATCCGTTTACAAACATGGCTGCCACAGGCAATTCTTGTTTCTGATTGGTCAATTTCTAAAATAATCTCCTCTGAAACCACTTGGCCAAATGAACCGAAACTTGGTAGGAAGCATCAATGGAAGGTCCTCTATAAAAAAATTGCTAATGTTGTCCCAGTCCGTTAACAAGCATGGCTATCGCAGGCAATTCATGTTTCTGATTGGTCGATTTCTAAAAAATCTTATCTGAAACCGTTTGGCCAAATGAATCGAAACTTGGTAGGATGCATTTATGGAGGGTTCTCTATAGTGATTGCTCATTTCATCCCGATCCGTTAACAAACATGGCCGTCAAAGGCAATTATTGTTCCTGATTTTTCGAAATCTAAAAAATCTTCTCTGAAACCGCTTGTCCAAATGAACCGAAACATGGTAGGAAGCATCTATGAAAAGTCCTCTGTAAAGATTGTTCATTTGGTCACGATCCATTAACAAACATGGCCACCACAGGCAATTCTTATTGCTGATTGGTTGATTTCTAAAAAGTCTTCTTCTCAGAAACCGAGTAGGCAAATGAATTGAAATTTGGAAGGTTCTGTATAGTTTCCTCAAAACAGAAAGTAAGGTGAGCGACACAGGCTGAGACCACTGAGCCTTTACTTTCTTTCCTATGAACTGTGATTGATGAAAAGCTTTACGAAAAAGGCTAAGCTAATTTCATGTAGAGGAAGGTTCAAATTTAATTTTCCTTCCAAGACATTAATAACCGACCATATTGCTGTAATAAGATATATATATTGTTAAAATCAACATGAATTGGATGGACACTATGCAACATGGTAGTGATAATTACTTCCATATACAACTAGGGATCGAACACACGAAGATGCCACACCCGCGTCAAGCACACTAACGGGACACGACAGAGATAGTTCTTCAGTCAAATTAAAATGTAAATGTCGCTGATCAGTAATTAAACATAATAGTTTGTAATTTAGAGTATGATACATATTGTAGGTTAAACACCGACCATTTAAGTTAAAAGGGGTGTGAATATGTTTCCCCCAAAACCCAACAAATAAACAAACAAACGAAACAAAAACAAACAAACAAACGAAAAAAAACATTGCCCCACCTAAAAGTTAAATGGTCGTTCCCATAGATATATTTATCTTTCTATTTCAGAGACTCAGTATGCCTTCAGCCGTGGCTGCTGAGAGACATAGACACAATGCCGTCCACCATTGTTATCCACATTTTACGTGTGCTGTGGATACAGAAAATATAAAGAGGGTGTTCAGTGATTGTAAAGACATTATACAAAGAATTCATCTTTATCGGTATCAGTTGCTGTGACATTTATTTGACAGTGACCAAGGTTATGAAATGGAGACTAGAAATAACATCACATACTCTTTAAAAAAGACCAACTATAGGGTAGTCTTAACAATGAGTGCTTTTGTAACAATGTTGAAATAATTAATTTTGCTTACATTTTTTGAGTGCCCTTTATAGAGGGCGTTTTATATTTATATACATTCTGTATAAACAAAACACATAGTTAATGTCGTTTATACGTGGTTTCGATTTCATAATTACCAAATAATTGAATCATTTTGCTTGGGGAGTCTTCATACGTTGTAGGTATGTTGGTTAATGTAAATTTTCATAAAATTTCACATGTTTTTTAACTGTTAAATAATAGTAACAGTGGATCTGTTACATAAAATGTTTTGATATTTTCGTTATGTGCTTATTAGTTCACCTGGACCAAAGGTCCATGTGAACTATTACCATTACTTGGCGTCCGTCGTCTGTAAACTTTTCACATTTCAAGCTTCTTCTCCAAAACCACTGGGCCGATTGGCACCAAACTTAGCAGGAATGTTCCTTGGATGGTCCTCTACAAAGTTTCTGTTTTTTGTTCCAGTCGGATATTCAACATGGCTGCCAGGGCCAATAATATGCTCTGATTGGCTGAAATTTCAAATATCTTCTTCTCTGAAACTAATGACCTGACTGAACCCAAACTGTAAATGAATGATCATTGGAATGTCCTTTACCAAGTTTCTGTTTTTTATGCCGATCGGAAATCCAAGATGGCCACCACCGCAGGACATAGATTAACATTGGACCCTATGGGAAAATGTTCAAATGCCTTCTTCTCAGAAACTACAAATATGATTAAAGCCAAACTGTACATGAATGTTCATTGGATGGTCCTCTACAAACTTTAGGTTTTTTGTTCCGATATGAAATTCAAAATGGCGGCTACGGCAGGACTTAGTTTAAC
>MJUT01016341.1:293344-305784 GCA_002080005.1 Gigantidas platifrons | reverse complement strand
TTGGACCCTATGGGAAAAATGTTTCAAAACGCGTTTTCTCTTAAACCACATGGACAATTGAAACCAAACTGCCCAGGAATGATCATTTGAAGGTCCTCTAAAAAGTTTGGGTTTTTTATGCCGATCCGAAATTCAAGATGGCTGCCACCACAGGTCATAGTATTAACACAGGACCATATGGGGAAAATACAGAAATATGTTCTTTACTGAAGCTATTGCACTGATTGAACCTAAACTGTGCAACAATCATTGGCAGGTCCTTTACAAACTTTGTGTTTTTTATGTTGATCGAAATTCTAAGATGACTACCACTGGAGGACATAGTTTTTACATAGGACCAATGGGTTCTTTTTATAACCAGGTGAACGATACAGGCTCTTGAGAGCCTCTGGTTGCCTATAGGATTAACTAAGAGGTAATTTCTTACATTCTTCAATCAAATTTGTAGCAGCAAAGCCATCACTATAACATGTTTTGTAATGTCCACCGCCACTTCATGGTTTCTATCGTTTGTTGACTATCCATTCTCGCATAGAGGAGTTTGGATAGTAAAGTACTAGTAATAATAGAAAGAAATGCATGAGTGCTATTGTCATCTATCACATTCTTTGAAATGGTAATACAAAAAGATGAGAAGATGAAAGATAGATATTTTTTTTTCTCCTTATTATCCAATTTCAGAAACAAACAAAATATATTTACATGGTTGTGAACTCGAAATAAAACTTTTGAGTTTCTATTTAATTGAGATCATTGGAACTCGACCTCTATCAAACTTATTCATGGGGTTGTGAACTCACAATAACACATTTTATGCTTGCTAAAATTGAGTCTACTGAGACTTAATTCTCCCCAAACATTTTTTCTGTGACATCGATCCATGCATGACTTCCCTATGATACGAGTGGTAAAGTCATGACCAATGTGTTATTATTCATTAGAAGATGTTGGTCGTGGTATTAAGACTTCTCCTTACATAAGGTTGTGACATATCATTTGCAATCGGCAAACTTCGTACAATTCCGAAACGAAATTGACCGAGATTAGCCGAATGATATTATTTATATTTGTATGGTCTCAGTGATTAAATATTATTATGCTTTCTGTAAATTTCTTCTGTAATACAAGTTCATACGATATTTTGGCATATATCACAAAAAATTATATAGCATTGATATACTATGCGAAAATAGTACATTTACTATGCCAGTTTCACGCGGGGAAGGTTGGGTTTTCAGCTGTCTGTCAAGCTATACAATGTAGCTAGTCCACGTGCAAAGGGGCAGATCCAATCTATCATAGTCGTCTAAACGCTTTAAATTAAGTATCATTTCTGTAATAATGTTACTGTTTTTTAATACTTGTTATTGTTGTTAATTAAATTTCAAACTTCAAAAATCTTTATATTTTTAAAGCCTTAAATGAAACAAAGAATATTCTCACACTTTAAAGACTATCTGATCCAATATATTAGTCACCATTATTATGCTTTCTGCAAAATTCTTCTGTAATATAAGTTCATACGATATTTTGGCATATATCACAAAGAATTATATAGCGTTGATATACTATGCGAAAATAGTACATCTACTATGCCAGTTTCACGTGGGGAAGGTCTGGTTTTCAGCTGTCTGTCAAGTTATATATAGCTAGTCCACATGCAAGGAGGCGGATCAAATCTGTCAATCTATCATAGTCACCAACATTATTATTCATGTTACTGTTTTTAATACTTGTTGTTGTTAATTAAATTTCAAACTTCAAAAATCTTTATATTTTTAAAGCCTTAAATGAAACAAAGAATATTCTCACACTTTCAAGACTGTCTGATCCAATATATTAGTCACCAATATCAGGACCTCCTTTATTGTAATAGTTCTCAATATATTTTGTCTACATATAACAGTCAGCATAATAATAATAATAAGGTTGTGTTAGCAATGACTATGCCATATAGTGGTCAAGGTTGAAGACATAGTGCACTCCCCTTCGGGTTGTGCACTATGTCTTCAACCCTGACCACTATATTGGCATAGTCATTGCTAACACAACATTATTATATAAATATTAGGACCTCCTTTATTGTAATAGTTCTCAATATAATTTTGTCTACATATAACAGTCAGCATAATAATAATGTTGTTAGCAATGACTATGCCATATAATGGTCAGGGTTGAAGACATAGTGCACTCCCCTTCAGGTCTTCAACCCTGACCACTTTATTGGCATAGTCATTGCTAACACAACATTATTATATAAATAGTCACCACAATCTGTCTTATATCTGACTGGCATAGGTTTATGGTTTATGTTTTTTTTTTTTTTTTTACATTTTGGAGTTTTTAGTTGAACATATGATTGAAACTCCTTTTTTTATTTTTGCACATATCTAAATACAAGTAAAATAAAGGTCTTAGACCAAGGATTTAAATCCTTGCTTAGACGTAATTAAACTAGAATGAAATTGTTTTAAATTTGACATAGTAAAAACCATATAAAAGAAAAACAAGTTCAGTATGAAAAATTTGTATTAATGGATTTTGTAGCATAATTATTATGGAAAGCCTTTTTCATATTTATTGCTTATCATTGTTTAGATATCTTGTAATTTTTTTTTTAGAGGTATTGACTATTTAATCAAATTTATAAAATATTAATACAATGATTTGTATAGTAGTATAAATCCTTGATTAATATAAAACAAATTCTGTAAAGATATCAATAAACATATAATATCTCTAAAATAATTAAAGGCATACAGGCTGTCAGAATTTAATTTTTTTGTTTGTATTAAAAGTTGCCAATATTCGATGTGTGTTTTATACTAATAAAATGTTCTGAACAAGAAGCCAGGTTTAAAAAATATGTTATAATGTCATAATTAGTGAAAAGAATTTGAATGTCTGTTGGTAAAATCGCCATTAACAAGACCTTATTATAAGTCGGCTGCTTTACCGAATACTGATAACTGCTATAAATAACCAGGAAGCATGTTGCATGTAAATTCATTAGAATTAATATAATTTAAGAAATATATCAATGAAATTGGATCCCAGGGTAATCAGTTAATATTATATAATGGTATTTAGTAAGAATGACACTTAAAATCGGAAATACGTGATGAAATCAATAAAAACAAACCCAAACTCTGCAAAGGGGCCCGATAAAGGGAAAATTGTAAACAAATTATATTGCATATTATTGACAACACTTGAGTTGTCTTGATTATATATTTTTTTCTTTTTTTTAAATACAGACATGAAGTTCATTATTGAAAAATTTCCATTGCAATTAGTATAAAACATCGAATATTGGCAACTTTTAATAAAAAAAAAAAATTCAATTCTGACAGCTTGTATGCCTTTAAAGATATCTGAAATATTGTACAAGATAATATACAAATACATGTATAGCCTTTTTTATATCGGTCAATACATGTTTTTATGGACCCGATGAAAGTATATCGACAGAGAACGAAGTTCCAGGTCGACATACTCTCATGGGTAAAAAAAACCATGTACTGGCCGATTTATTATAATGTCATATTATTTAAAAGTTGTGATTTGTAAATCCGTGATGCCATTATTTTGAGAGAAAAAATGTTACATCGTTAATTAATAAAATTTATTAAGGAGCAATAAATGTGGCTCTCTTAGTGTTTTCCAATTCAACATTCTCCTATAGTTCTTAGACTTTTTGATTTACAGTACAAAATGTAGTAAATTTGATGCTTTCACTTTTTGTTTATGTCAATAATGTAGTTAATCGAAGTGCAAATGAAAGCTTGATTGTGATTGTACGAATTTCCAAACAAGAATCCAATCAAAAACTAACTATTGTTTGCTGCATATCTATTATCCATTTTCAGTAATCCAAGGTTTATAAATATCTATATTTAGTAAGACCAAATTTTATGCATGTGTTATAATTAAATCATGCGACATGAATTGACAAATCACATATTTTAAATAATATGATGTTATAATAATTTCAGTTGCATTGAACATGATATCTTTACATGTTTATCAGGACAGATACATATATTTAAAACATAAAAGATATCTTTGATGATTAATAAGTAGAAAAACACAATCGTGGTTGATAAGGTGCATCAAGATTTCATTTGTAGATTTTAAGTTCACATTTATACACACGTTTGAAGTGTAAACTTGTTATACTAGCTCATCTGCTCTAAAGCGACTGTCATCACTTTTCGTCTGTCATTGGTAGGCTATCGACATGCCAAAGTATCTCTCAGAAGCCCTATGTCAAATGGTCTTGCTATGGATGTCCTGTTTTAAAATATTCGTTTGATGTCATGTCAAATCAACATCAAAGATGGCCAACAGAACCAAATATGCATTCTGATTGGTTGACGTTAAATGTATTTAGTTTTTTTTTCACATGAAACACAAGACTGGTGCAAAACGTCATAGTTTTTTTTATGCCAATCGGGAATCCAATGCAATCGCAGTCATGGGATATATGCCAATATATAATTCTGTTTGCAAAATGTTTAAAATGTTTTCTCTTCGAAACCACAGAACTGTTTGAACCAAAACCATAGACTAATAATCAATGAGTGTTTTTTTTTTATTATCACGTTATTGTTTTTATGTGATAGAAAATCCAATATGACTGCTACAATGGAATATAAGTTTAACATTCGGATTCTATGAGTTGTGAGATATTAGGAACCTTCATGATCGTGATCGTATGGTAGTTGGATTTACAACTGCCTGTGCAATCAGTGCCTATCACCACTAACATTGTGAGTTCTAATCCCGCTCATGATGAGGCATACTCGATACAACATTATGTGATTAAAGTGATTTCTGGCAGGTCGATGGTTTTCTCCGGATACTCTGTTTCCTCCATCAATAAAACTGAACGTCACAATATAACTGAAATATTGAACATCATAAACCTAACCATATGAGATACATACATGAAAAAATCTATTTGAACATGGATGACCATTAGATGGTCCTTCACTATGCATTTCTTTTCTACATGGAACCCTTTTCAATCTTTTATAAATCGAGTGATGCAGGCTTTTTTTGTGTTTATATAAAATTGTATTAGTATTTTTGTATTATAAATATTATAAATCTAAGGATGACATAATGTATGATATTCACTGTGCCTTGCAAATTCTATACAAAATAGAATTTGATGTAAAACCAGATTTTGACATCATGTGTGTGTATCTTGCTACTTTGTATTAGTCATTATTTATACATCACTTTTACAAATAAAAGATGTTTCTCTTTATTTTCTATTTGTATGAACTATTGTTACTGATAATACATGTACTTTAATAACAATTCCATGCTGTATAGTTGGCAAAGGCAAGTTGTCCATTTAAATATAAAAGTGAAGACGAGCATTCATTGTTATGGAAGGAGACTCAAGCTTTATCTGTAACTTCTCATCACATGATTAAATAACCCCCCACCCAACAAAAAAAAACAAAAAAACAAAAATCAGGAAAACATCTCTACAAATCAGTGCAGTGTCCATGCACCATAATTATGAAAAAAGAAAACCGGAACGGAACTCAAACTTAAGCTGTAACCTCTCATATGATTTTATACATAGAGGAAAAATATACCCCCCTCCGACTTTACCGGAATGGAACTAATAAGCAGGTGGGGTTTGAACTCAGGTGATATGCAAGGGTAGGCAGTACCTGTTCCACGTGTAGTACACGTCGTATGGGGACTCGTCGATTCAAGACTTCACAAAGTTTCATGACAATACTGATATAGAACATCAACTGGAACAGACAGCCATTCCTCAATACTCTAAAGAAATCATCAAACAAAATCATAAACAATCATTGGGCTAAGTTTAAATAATGTTAAATGAAAACTGGGTACACTCCAAGTGTTTCAGATGAAAATACAGACATTTTCCAGCATTCAAATCAATTTATGTTAAAACAAATTTATTCAAAGTGTAAAAATATTATAAAAATATACACAATATTCTACAGAAGTGGTTTATATTCAGGACCTACATGTATGTACAATTTCAGCATGCTTTATGAACTTTACCGTCCTGAAGCGAATACTCCTCAAATACAATTAAGTAGTACGATGCACAAAAAGTTTGACTTTAAGGTCAAGGTCACAATATTCTCATTTTGGTATTACACACCTCGTCCTATCCTGAAACATATACTCCTCGAATAAAATGAGGTCAGCACAAGGCCTAAAAAAAGTTTTGACCTGGACAACATAAAATCTATAAAAATAACATAATTGACCTTGACATTTTAGTTCATTTGACTTCTGTGAAGAGGGGATATAATAATACAGAGGAATATACAAAAGCAGCTCATTAGCAAACTCAAAGATGTTTGCTGTCCAAGAAGAGTTTGAAGATACCAAAGAGGCCATCAGAAACCGTATATCGAAGAGGAACAGACAACACAATGGCCAAAAGAAAAAGTACAAAAAATGATCGACACAACATACATATAAAACTAAAGATCGAGTAACACGAACCCCACTAAAAACCAGGGGTGAACTCAGGTGCTCCGGAAGGGTAAGCAGTTCCTGCTCCACTAGTGGCACTCGTCGTGTTAATCTAGTTACAAACCCAGTAATAAGTCGTGAATGAGGAAAGGACCGGGAAGTGTTTACGACAAGTGGAACATATCCGTGGTCATTTGTAACATAGATATTCTTCCATAACGGTCAACCAAGTTAATGGATCCTGACAAAATATGTGTAATTGTAAAACACTAAATTAAAGTATGCATGCTTTGATACAACTTAATGAATACTGTAGACCAATGATATCACAACAAAATAACAATTTGCCATGACAGAATATTTTGAATATTAAGAAAATCAATGGACCATGAAAAACCAGTAGAGATCACATGTCTCATGTGGATGTTATAATGCAACAATGAATCAAATAGAGCAGATTACAGGATACACAGATGTAACAAATCTGACTTAATTGTTGATATCACATTTAAAGGCTTAAATCTTGCTTTCTCACAATTAAAACTTAAGTGTTTAAACAAAATCATATCTGGACCAGAGTTGGTTGCTGCACAAGACTGCCCACATTTTAACTTTCACAATTTGGAAAAGTCTGTATGTGTGTAGGTGTACAATATGTAACTATTGTAGAATTACTTGTGTGTTTTCTAAAGTCTGTATGTGTGTAGGTGTACAATATGTAACTATTGTAGAATTACTTGTGTGTTTTCTAAAGTCTGTATGTGTGTAGGTATACAATATGTAACTATTGTAGAATTACTTGTGTGTTTTCTAAAGTCTGTATGTGTGTAGGTGTACAATATGTAACTATTGTAGAATTACTTGTGTGTTTTCTAAAGTCTGTATGTGTGTAGGTATACAATATGTAACTATTGTAGAATTACTTATGTGTTTTCTAAAGTCTGTATGTGTGTAGGTGTACAATATGTAACTATTGTAGAATTACTTCTGTGTTTTCTAAAGTCTGTATGTGTGTAGGTATACAATATGTAACTATTGTAGAATTACTTGTGTGTTTTCTAAAGTCTGTATGTGTGTAGGTATACAATATGTAACTATTGTAGAATTACTTGTGTGTTTTCCTTTGAAGAGTTTGAAGATACCAAAGGGGTAATCAGAATCCATATATCGAAGAACAGACAAAACAATGGCTAAAAGATAAAGTACAAAAGGACAAACAACGATCTACAAAACATATATATAAAACTAAAGATCGAGTAACACGAACCCCACTTTGAGGTCAAGTGTACTGTAAACTAGATACAATGTGTAACATACATCTGGTGGAGCTTGTATAACATCACTGAATGTATCTATTAAGCTTTCAATGCCATGTGCAAGGGTTCTTACACGTGGAGACATTCCATTGGATCATTCTACAAATCATTTACAGAACACTTGATATTTTGTATCTGATTTACAGTAAAGGGGCGTGTCAATTGAATACTCGTCCTTGTAGACTCGTTTGAATATTGACACGCCCCTTCACTGTAAATCATATACAAATAATTACTTGTTTTGAAAATATAACTAAACAATGTAGTATAGGTGAACATGTAACAGTGAATTCTTTCCACCAGTGTATTCTTTCCTTTTGGATAAAACACACTAGGGTAGAAATTCCATGACAGAAATACACTTCTGACGGAATAAACACACTAGTGCAAGGTAGAAATACACTAGGGTATTTACGTACCCGGACATTCTACACACCGGAATGAAAGTACGCTTACAAACAGACTTATACATACACAGTGATGACAGTAACTCACATGAGCCTTTACTCCAAGAGAACAGACTTATACATACACAGTGATGACAGTAACTCACATGAGCCTTTACTCCAAGAGAACTAAAAAAGTAAGCCCAAAATGTATCTTGCACTTCATAATATGATTAATTAAATGATGCATATACTCTTTAAGTTTCTGATTATTATATTTTGTTCAAGTAAAGAAAGATCTGTTTACATATCACAATGCTTCCATATTTTATTCAATCTCACAATGTATCAGTTCCACATATTTTAACAGTAGAACCCATATCAGCAGGGTCATCGTCAGTTATATTTTCTGTGGTTTTTAAGTATAAAGCATTAGAGAAGCTGTGGCCATTTGTATTGTAAACTCCCTTCTGTTTGTTGAATCTTATCACAAACAAAATGGCAAACACTATTACTACACAGCCCATAATTCCTATAATAATACCAATGACTTGTCCTGTTGTAAGTGTTGTTGAAGTTCCGCTACCTGAAATGACGATCAATAAATTCTGGTTAAAACATGGACATGGTATAGGTATATTAGTCAAACCTACACATGTGGTCACCTCTATTAAGCAGTCACCCTTTTCTTGCCCTGTCGTAGATAATTTTATTTGGATTGAACCCCTTTTAAGAGGTCACCTGTCTAATAAGGCCACTTTTCTTTGTCTCAAAGGTGTCCTCTTAATACAGGTTTGACAGTACATGCATTTAGGAGAGTGTCTTGGATAAATTAGAAAATCCTAATATAAAATAAAAAAAAAAACCAACATTTTTAAAAGATTATTTATTAACAAAAAACAAATGTCTTCCCCACCAAATTTGTTAGGGTGAAATATTCATATATGCACATCCTACTATTCTAATATGCAAGTCAAAAAGGGCAGAAATTCCTTCGAAATAGTTCGATCAAACTGCCATAATTATATACAAATCTTCATATGGTGATAAGCAAGCATGTCAAGTTTGAGAAATTTTCATTTAAAATATAGGAGCTGCATAAACATCCTCAATATTCTAAGTGAAAAAGGCCAATAACTCATTCAAAAATCATCTGATCAAACTGCTGGGTTAGGGTTATGGAGTTTAAACGCCACTTTCAACAACATTTCAGTTATATCGTGGCTGTCAGTTTTATTGGTGGAGGATATTGGAGTACCAGGAGCAAGGATCATCTCCGACATATTTGGTTTTAATTGCAGTTCTTAAGATCTTTGAAATACTAGCAAATCAGAAGCTTTAATGACACCTGACAGCCATAATTGACATGAACATAGCAACTTAGTCAGGACCTTGTAAGGAACATTTCAGTCAAGCTTAATTTCAATCCCTTCAGTACTTCTTGTGAAGAAGACTGAAATAAGACAAGCTTACAGACGACTGATGCTAAGTGATGACAACTCAGTGTCATATGAAATAATACTAACCTATTTTTTCACTGTTTACAGATTTCTCACCACTGGGGTAAACCACAGGAGAGGGTGTTGTTGTTTTTGTTTCTGTATTTTGTAACTGTGTTGTTGCTTCTGTTGTTTCTATGACAACTGTCATTTCCTCTGCTTTCGTTGATGGCATTGTGGTTGGTGGTTCTTTCTTAACTGATAACACATAAAAAATAATTATATAGAGTGAGCGAGTGATGATTGTTAAATGCCAACTCATCAATTTTTCAGCTATATGATGGTAAGGAACAGTTAATTTTCAATGAGATGATGATGAGGTCAGCTTTGAACTAGACCAACATGATTAGTTTTACAGTGCTAACTCACTAACAGTCCACAGATAAGACATGTCGACCCACTCGAACACATTATCTTGATTCCGAACCAGCCAGTCTTTGCTCTTTCTTCTTAATGCTGCATATTTAGCAGAGAATCAACAAATACCAATTTTATAGTCTTTGGTTTGACCCGATCGGGACAGGAACCCACAATCTACTGTCCTCTAGGTGAGCATGTTGACCATTACACCTCCGATGCTGTTATAATATGTCAGTTCTTACTCAGTGTTGTTTATCATACTGTATTTCAACTGTAGGAATTGTCTTTAAAGTTTTTGACATTTAAACATTCTTTTTTGTGGTCACATTGACAACAGAGCTCCAACCTTATCAGTTCTATATTAAACACATAGGAGTTGTTTTAAAAGGAACTGTACTGTTTTATTCCATAGACATCAAGATCTGAAATAGGACAACCTAAACTGATTCCGGAAAAATATGTTAAACCACAGATATATGTTGTTAACACTATAATTTCATATTTTGTCTTGAAAAGGTTGTTAGAAAAACATCAAAGTTGTTTGTTTCCTCTTAAACACTTGATGATCATTTAATAAGATGTCTCATACTAGAGGCTCAGTGGACTGAGCCTATGTCGCTCACCTGTCATTTTGTTTTGAGAAAACTTTTTACAGAACCTTCCATATGTGCTTCCTTCAAAATTTCGATTAATTTGGCCAAATGATTTTAAAGAAGAATTTTTTAATTGGCCAATCACAAGCCTATCGTTAATTCAATGTACCTCCTAGTTTCAGAGGAGAAGATTTTTTTAAATTTCAGTCAATCAGAACAAGAATTTCCCATAGCGCCCATGTTTTTTGTCCAATCAGGATGAATTGAGGAAATCTTCCATAGATGCTTCCTGCAAAATGAAACAAGTATTGCCTATGGCGGCAATGTTTGTAAATGGATCGGGACCAAATGAGCAATCTTAATAGAGGACATTCATTAGATGCTTCCTACAAAGTTTCGGTTTATTTGGCCAAGCAGTTTCACAGAAGAAGATGGTTAGAAATCGACCAATTAAAAACAAGAATTGCCTATAGCGGCCCTGTTTGTTAATGGATCAAATGAATAGATCAATCGTAAGAGAGGACCTTCCATAGATGCTTCCTACCAAATTTTTGGTTCGTTTGGCTAAGAGGTTTTAGAGGAGAAGATTTTTTTAGAAATTGAACAACCAGAAACAAGAATTGCCTATGACACCATGTTTGTAAATGGATCAGGACGAAATGAGCAATTTCAATAGAGGACCTTCCATAGATGCTTCCTACCAAGTTTCGGTTCATTTGGCCAAGCAGCTTCAGACCAGTAGATTTTTAGAAATCGACCAACTACAAACAAGAATTGGCTATGGCAGTCATGTATGTTAACAGAACAGGACGAAATAACCAATCTTTATAGAGGACCTTCCATAGATGCTTTCTACCAAGTTTAGGTTCATTTGGCTAAAAGGTTTCAGGGGAGAGTATTAAAATGTGAAAAGTTAACAGACGAAAGATGCCAAGTGATGGCAAAAGCTCACATGGCCTTTTGGCCAGGTGAGCTAAAAACAAATATACTATAAGAATTACTAAAATAAGATGCCTAATAATAATAACAAATAAACTACCATACCTGGATCACCACGACAGAAATAAGCTCTTTCATAGTTAGCACAATTAATATCATTCCATTTTCCTGATGGTTTCATTTCTACACATTTTTCACTAAGATCACGCCAAGAATTAGAGGATGGTTCTCCGTCATTCCAGTTTCTAAATAAGTATGGAGACTCGTCTGTCCATGACCAAACTGAAATAAAATATAAACGACTGAACACTTATTTTGCATCAGATCAATTTTTGATTTCTGAATTATGACACAATTCTTAAAAAGGTAGATATTTTTTAATTTTACGAAACAAAATAATAAAGATTTGTTGTTGGAGTGTTCATATATTGTGGCAAATGTCCATAAAACAAGTAGTACTGTAGAATTTCGGTGGCTTGAAGTCGAAAGGACTGTCAAAATAATTTTTAGTTATAGGAAGTTCGAGCTATCAAAGTTCCGAGCAAAATATTATCCACAGTTTCATTGTGCTATGATAAACTGACACCCTTGACAGGGGTCCTTAGATTAAAAATAAAAGGCCATTGGCCACTGGTCCCCCGACACCAAGGTTATGTCGTAAGATTAAATTTTGAAACTACTGTAAACTAGAGGGTCAGGTGAGCCTGTATCACTCATAATTCTGAAAGGGGACCACCCAAGGACCATTTTGAAGAAAAAAAAGGGGAGTAACCCTGGTTAGATTTGTCAAAAAATCATCATTATCGAACTTGACCTAGATATTCATGAGATACACTTACATACCAAACCTAGTTTCAATCTGAC
>MJUT01016341.1:261736-292920 GCA_002080005.1 Gigantidas platifrons | reverse complement strand
ATAAGATACACTTACATACCAAACCTAGCTTCAATCTGACTTTTCATTCACAAATTATCATCTGGAAGCCAAAAAGCACACGGACGGACGACACCCATTTCTATAGTCCCCTTCGACGAAGCGTTGGGGGACAAAAAAAGATGTAATCCTTTAGAAAGCTCTAAAAGATTATGGCTTCTGAATACCTGTACTCATTTGGTATCTTCAAACTGTTCATAGAAACTATTTTTTTCCCACTGTTTTCCCAATCTTTTTGTTGACAGGAAATACGAAGTCAGGTATTAATAGTTGGATTGATATCTATATAATGTTTGATATTTTAGCATATGATCATTTCTTACAAAAACTAGATGTGTCGGAACGACACGCATGTCCCCGCCGTGAATATTAAGGAGGCTCGGAAATGTTTCACCCTTTTTTTAATTCCCTAAGTAATAGGCTAAGAATAATTATTGTTTAAGATCTGTATCCTCGAGCCTCCTTAAATTCACAGGATTTATTCAAGGAAACAATATTGCCTGAACAAATCTTGATATACTTGTTTCCCAATCCATTATAAGCAAAGAAATTTAAACTAGACACAAAAGTAAAACAGAACAAGAAAATCCCATATACGTAAATATATTTTAACACAAATCACAATATAACCTCTACTTAATAATACACTAACATTTCAAAAATCAAATCAAATATCTAAAAGTACAGTTGCATTAAGTGGGAACAACAATTTGAATACTATGTAAAATTCTAAAATCCAAGGACAGTAATTTGGCCAAAATCATTCAGTGGGAACAAAAGCTAAATTTGATCTGTAACTCATCATTGTAATTACAAATACCAAAAATCAAGTGAAATAAAGTGGTGACAACTAAATATTTGGCCAAAGTTAAAAGTCCAAGGTGCGTAAATTAGCCCAAAATCATTCAATCGGAACGAAATTCAAACTTGATTGGTAACTCATCACTAAATACTCACATACCAAAAATCAAGTCAATATCTCAAATCAGTGGAAAAAAAAGTGGTGACAACTAAATATTTGGCCAAATTTCAAAGCCCAACGGCTGTAAGGTGGCCAAAAATCATTCAACCGGAACGAATTTCAAAGTTGATCTGTAACTTATTATACACTCTCATACCAAAAATCAAGTCAATATCTTAAATAATAGTTAAATAAAGTGGTGACAACTAAATATTTGGCCAAATTTCAAAGTCCAAGGGCCATAACTCGGCCAAAAATCATTGGACCGGAACGAAATGTAAACTTGATCTGTAATTTAGCCTTATACACCTTCATACCAAATATAAAGTCAATATCTCAAAGCATAGCGAAAAAAAAGTGGTGACAACTGTTTTATTTCGGAATTACGGACATGAGTAACACTATATGTCATACCATATGACACCGGCCACTTAGTGGCGGGGACATAAAAATAGAATTAAAAGCAATTATATTTGTTTCTTTTAGTATTATATAGACATAAATACTCAGGTTAACAGGAATTTCACTTCTAGTTCATTTTTATATAAACCTTGAGATCACATAGTTTGATATTGTTCAATTCCAATAACTTTAAATATTGAAGAAGAAAAACACTCTAAATAATATTACTTTATGTAATAATAATTCTACATAATATTGTACTTATAAACTGCATTACGATTACAAACATTTGATCATGCGATTGTTTCAAGTTATTGTGATGTGTAGGCTCAGCTTTGTATAAAAATCTTTCATGATTAATTGTAATTAACTGTTAAAATTCATGCCACAGCTAAATAACTTTTAATTGTGGTCTAAATAGTAATGCAGTGCATGCATTCCCTTACTGTAGCTGGGATGAAAGAATCTCTAGCTAAAGAAAGTCTACAGAATGGAGCAATAATATTGTTATCATTTCGAAGGGGATAACTAGTCGTACTTTGGATTGTTGGGAGAATAAGTTGAAGTAAATAAGGGGATGTGCTACCGTTTGGAATATTAAAGGATTGGAGCCTTTCCCAAGGTCTTCTTTCTCCATATCTCTTCCAGCTAGTTCCTCTATATCGATATTCTGAGTTGATAAAGAAATTACATATTACGATGCTATATGGGTAAAATATATGGAAAACCACGACACTAATGCTGGTACATATTGTGGTTACATGTTTCATGATACATCCTCTTTTGTTCACTTAAATGAAATATTGTTGAAAGTGCCGGCGTTAAACATCGTAACCGTAACACCTAATCCCCATGTTAACTTAAAATTTCGGTGCTACTACATTTCAATGTGCATATAAATTGATGTTTGACTTTTAGATCTGACCTTCAAACTTTATATGGGACAAAAAGTAAAAGACGAACTGTCTAGTGATGGAATACATTGTAGTGTTAGGATTATGATGTTTAACTCCACTTTCAATATTAATTCAGTTATATCGTGGCAGTCAGTTTTATTGTTGGAGGAAATCAGAGTGCCCAGAGACTGTGGGCTGAGCTTGTGTCGCTCACCTTTCATTTGTTTTAAGGAAACTTTATGCAGAACCTTTCATAGGTGCTTCCTACCAAGTGACAGTTCATTTGGCCGAGCGGTTTCAGAGGAGAAGATTTTTTTAGAAATCGACCAATCAGAAACAAAAATTGATTGTAGTGGCCATGTTTGTTAATGGATCGGGACGAAATGAGAAATCTTAATAGAGGACCTTCCCTATATGCTTCCTACCATGTTTCGGTTCATTTGGCCAAGCGGTTTCAGAAAAGAAGATTTTTTTAGAAATCGACCAATCAGAAACAAGAATTTCCTGTGGTGGCCATGTTTGTTAACGGATCGAGATGAAATGAGCAATCTTAATGGCAAGGTGAGCTAAAAACAGCTGACAAATTTTATTGCATAATGTTGCATCAAGTACACCTCGCCATGAGTGGATTTGATCTCACAACTTTAGTAGTGATAGGCACTGATTGCACAGGTAGCTGTAAATCCAACTACCATGCAATCATGACCACAACAGCCCCGAATATATTGCAACAATATTCCCCTCCCCTAAAACTGTCTATAAAGGTCGAGGTACATAACATAAATGTTCAAACAGATATATAATATATCTGTGAAAAGAAGTTACTTTACTTACTGTATGAAGAATATCTTGACTTCATCTTATTCAATCCAATCCACAATTTCAACCTTGTTCCTGTCAATTTCAAGACCAGATTTATCATAAACTCAATCTGATCCAAGTCTTGTATACTAGATAAATGTAAGCCCTTTTGTTTACACATATCATTAGCCTGTATCCATGTCAACCGATCATGTAGACTTGGATAATAACATTTCTCTTTGTATGCATAACCACCTTCCTCACAGCTTGATGTTTCTGGTGTTGTCGGTGGCGATTCTGAAGACAAAGGTCAAACTTTAGTAAGACTTCAACAATGGGGAACATTAATATACAGTAAAACCTGTCTAAACCGAACCCAGAGTAAACGGAAAACCTGCCTAAACCAGACAGACTTTATAGTCCCATCTACTAAATGTCTATGTAATTTGAACCTGTGTAAACCAAACACCTGTCTAAGCTGAACAAATTATTCAGTCTCAAAGGGGTTCGGCTTAGACAGGTTTTACTGTAGCTTCCTTAATGTCACGTAAGATCAGCTATTGATCAACCAATCTTACAATTTCAAATCATGAACACTTTACATTGTAAGTTGGAAACAATAAAGAATGAAAGTTATTCTCACCTCAGCTATTTTATTCAATCAACATGGTATTCAGTGACAGAAAATACTTGCATAGAAAATCCTTATTTACTGAATATTAGGAATATGTCAATTTTGACTACTCAGCACAATCTTAGATTAAAAATTACAGTAACATATGTTTGAGTAATAAGCCAATAATTTACAATTTTTATTTATTTTCAAAACACATAGATTAAACAATTGCACATAAATGGAGGGGGGAAATAAAATAACCACTGTACAAAAGAGGGAGTCCTAAAATCTTCAGATTCTATGCCTGAATAATCCAGTCGTTATATCCGTATTCCCTACTGTTGCTACATTAATGCCGGAATGCATAGACAGTAAAAACATCTCCACCAGAAAAAAAAAAACAATGCATCATGGGATTTTTACATTGATTAGCCACAAAAAGTAGGCATAGCTAATTGTATTTGTAAACATGGGCGATTGAGACTTTAATTGTTTTCATTGTAAACACATGTTTGATATTTAAATAACACGAGTAAAGAATATAGAAGGGACGTCCAGTAAATTCATGGTGATATTGACAGTGTAAATATACAATTCGGCACGGAACTGGGGGAAAATGCTCGGCTAAAGACTCACATTTTCCTACCAGTTCCTTAGCCTCATACAAATATTTTCTATATTCTTCTACAATACACTAATATTGTTTTTATCCTGCAATTTCGGAGTTAGGTAGTGTTTTTTTTTTAATTTAGAAAAATAAATATTCCTCAAACCTTTCGTGGGTCCCAAAGTAAGTTGTGTGGCGTGTCTTGAAGCTGTATTTGTATATTATACAAAATACAGCACACCTGTATTCGACACATGTTATTTGCTTACTAGAGTGCTCATTGTAGGATAAAAGTGTTTACTGGAGCATCGCATTGCGCACAATCAGCAATGTATGATACAGACAACAAGTGACACAAAATTAATGAATGGAGAGTTCAAGCCATCGTATTATTACAATTCTCGATAGAGTGTGCAGTAATCATTCAAGTTACAGAGTCCAGAGAGTTCAAATATTTTATTGAGAAAAACAAAAAGAAAAAACACGATGATTTCACCTTTATATAAATAATCTGTTAAGCATTCACAGTTAATTAATCATAGTCCTAAAAGTACTGATAGACAATGATCCTGAGGAAGCAGGAGTAACACATAAATACATTCAGGATAATTGATAGAAACTTATTTGGTTCCATTAGCTTACTAGAAGGCAAATCAATTAAAGTTCACAGCAAACCCTGAGGAACCATTAGGGATATCATAATAAACTGTGTTGATATTGTCAAAACTTTAGGAATTTACTAATAAAGTTTGTAATAGGTTGGTTTGGTTTGGTTTATGGTGTTTAACACCACTTTCAACAATATTTCATCAATGTTGTGGCAGCCAGTTTTATTGGTGGAGGAAACTTTACTAACCAGAGAAAACCACCGACCTGTCGCAAGACACTGACAAACTTTATCACATAATGTTGTATCGAATACACCTGGCTATGAACGGGGTTCAAACTCACAATTTTACTGGTTATAGGCACTGGTTGCACAGGTAGTTGTATATCCAACTACCATACGACCAAGACATACCGTTTTGTAATAGGCATCCATCTGAATGTTATTACTGATGCTGTAAATTCATTTTTATTTCATGAATAATAATTTTCGTTTTCAATAAAACCACAAATTTTAATGTATAATGAAATGTTATAAACAGCAAGAGAATTCATTTGAAAGTATAAAAACCATGAATTTAAATATCAACAAATATCTCAATTTCTGTCAATCAACGAAAATTGACACCACAATATAACCAATATTTTAAAATTAACAAGATGAACAGTGAGATAATGCTCACTTATGATACCCCCGCATATATGTTCAATGTGTATAAAAACCAACTAAGTCGGCAAATAGGAAGTATGAATCTGACGGGTCCAAAAACGCTTGCCACAATATGGCATACCCATATGAAGCTTGTGACCAAATATCAGATTTCTGCCATCAATAGTTGCTGAGAAAATGTGACGAATAATATCTTGGGACAGACGTAAAGACGGACAGAGGTAATACAGTATACCCCCCCCCGGTAGATAGAATAAGAATAAGAATTAAGAATAAGAATTTTTTTATTGCCAATTAAGGTCCCACAAGGGGAAAACAATTTAATACAATGATTGGAATGATTGGAGACATATAAAGATACATGTAGATACAAAAAACAAAAAACAAAAAAAAAACAGGAAAACATATTTATGTTCAGTGACTATTTGATCAGAGCCTATCAAATACCACCATAAATCAATTCACATTTAATATAACATGTATAATAACTATAATAATTCACATTACAAATAAGTAATGATATCTATACGATCAGTTGTGTCCTCGCAGCAAAAAACATTCTTCAATAAAGCTACCTAATTTTACCCTAATTTTTCCGCTTGTGCTCCATTTAGGGTTACGAATCAATCTCATTCAACGTATGGGAGCAAATTAAAATTTTCGTTCCATGAATATTTCAACTTTCTTTTTGCATATCTGGTCATATCTTATTATTCCCAACAATTTTTAAGTAATGGTGATACGAAATAAGTGTTACAATCCCTGTTTCTATCTTCAAGACCGGTTTCGTTTTTGAAAATTGTTACTTGTCCGCCATAACACCTTACGTAGACTCTCGCGATGGGCGGAGCCTATCCATATATGCCAAATGTGGAAAACTGTTACTACATTTTACTATAAAATTGATCCAAATAAGGATATCTCAAAAACGAGGCAAGTGCGCATGAACTAGCAACTTGTAAAAAAATGTCGGACAGAAAGAAGATTTTATACATTCAAATTTTCAGATGGATATAAGTCTACCATGGATTGCTGCAGCGATTATTTAACACCTCAAGGTTTACCTAAATATATTTATCTTTCACCCCCGTTAATTTTTCCAACCACTTGCAACGGAATTAGGACAAAAAACCGCCCGGTGTGAATCACTCCGGGCGCTGCTCCCATACATTGATTGGGATCGATTTGTAACCCTAAATGGAGCACAAGCGGAATGAGGGTTACGTTATCGTATCTACCCCCCCCCCCCCCGGTGGAGAGGGAGTATAATTATACAACAAATATATCGGGATCCTGTGATACTGTGATAGTTTAAACAATGGCGGTGAAAATTGGTGGAAATAGCATGTGAATGCACAGCACTATAGAAACCAATGATATGATATGATAGGACTACACATTCATGTATACATTTTGTAAAACTTTTTATATATGTAAAATTCCTGTACTTACTATTAATTACTTGACACATCGCAGGAAGTTTCTTGTCACAATATTCGTCAGTCCAGAAATCAGTTCCAGAAGAAATACAAGATTTGGTAGGACTTTTTTTATCAGGATTCCAATCTGTATACACAACTGGCCAACCACTTATCCATGTGTAAGTGATATCCTTAAACAAATTATAACAAAGATGATATAATGATGATTTTAGATATTTTTCTTCTTCACACTTTTGGGGAAAAAAACACTAAAACCTTTGACAGTCTTCTATCAGTTGGACTATAATGCATAAAAGCATATTTATTAAAGCAGCGTGAAGTACTTGACAACTTTTGTCAGATTTCACACAGGCTTGTATAAAGCAAAATCTTAATTTCATACTTTTTAAATTTAATTATAGTTGCCAGATATTTTTATTTAGAGCCATATCATTATCAAATTCCCCATATTTCTTAGATGGAAATATTAAACAGATCCTAACATGATTGTTATGGAGATGTTGTAATAACAAGATGTATATATATATTTGAAATTCATAAACTATTAATTATGTTTTTTGTTATGTTAATGTTAACATCCATATCAAACTACAACAAGATGTTGCATGCTACGTCGTGCTAAGAATACCCCCACTCGTTCATTTGTAAGTTGCACGGTAAACAGGAAGTAGATGTGCGGTAAACATGGAAAGGGGAGACACAGTACAAGTCACCATGCCAAAGCCATATATCAAATATAAAATCATTTCTTCCAGTAGAAGCTGAGATATCTGTTACGAAAGTGTAAACGGACGGACGGACAAGGTGATTGCAATATAGCCCCCTCTCTACGAGTGGGGGTATAATATGTCCCAATTCTGGCAGATGAAAGCACCATATGTTATAAAACTCTGTAGTCTTCAGCCTTTTCAGATGAACTGAATCAAGTTATCTAATAAAAAGGTGAATACTAAACTTTTCTAATGGCTACATATTTTAAAACTTATAAAAAAATATTCATATTATTTACACATTATTTGCAATTTCACAAAGAAAATTAGACATTGCTGAGAAAATATTTTATCTAGAAATTGTAATCGCTCACCTGGTTTTCAATTTGACATGTAAAGTTGATAGAAATGGGGGGTGTTACACATAATCCAAAGATCATTTCAACTCAAATTTATGAGCAAAAGATTTTGCGGTGATTTTTATCTCATAATATTCCTAAATGGAATAAACTGACTGAAAAAATCTCACAGAAAACCCAGAAAGCAGAAATTGACAAATAAAGAAATTTCTATTTTTAGTAACAGCAGCCATGTTGAATGGAGGGCGGGGCTGTCGGACACATATTTAAAGGGGACCACCCAAGGACCATCCTAGCCAAATTTGCTTTAATTTGGTTTAGCAGTTTCAGAGGAGAAGATTTAAATGTGATGTTTTATCAAAATATGCCTAATTTGCATTATCGGTATAAATCGGCTGAAAGAAAAATTTCACAGAAAAACCCGGAATATATGTTAAACTACTCATTTTCATGTAGCTGCAACAAATATTTGAGCTCATTTAGATTTACAATAAAGCAGCAATAGACAATTGAAGAAATTTCTATTTTTAGTAACAGCAGCCATCTTGAAAGGAGGGCGGATCTGTCGGACACAATTTTGAAAGGGACCCACCCAAGAACCATCCCTGCCAGGTTTGGTTTACGGGTAATTCGTTTCAGGGGTTTCAGAGGAGAAGATTTAAATGTGAAAGCTTACGACATACGTCGGACGGACGCCAAGTGATGGAAAAAGCTTTCACGGCATTGGCCAGGTGAGCTAAAAATGAATAACGACAAAGAAACAAGTGTCAACTAAACATATCATATTAAAGCATGGGACCAACAAGCTGTACATCAATTCCCTTGTCAAAACAAAAACTTCTTAAAAACTGTTACCTATATAAATTAACCGTCATGAAAATGGACCACACCGTCCATAGTCCATCATCCAAGTCTGAAAAAGCCTCTAATAACAAAGTGTGTGTGATACCCCTGTAGACCGCATTTTTATTGCAAGAAATTAAAGTTTGATATTTAAATTGTCGATTTCCATGTGTTATACTAAAATTCAAAACGTGGAAAATAGTATAAATTCAGCTTTTTTCTACCCCTCGTGTGCTTATGTAGTGGGGTTGTTCTGCCTTGATGCAGAGAGTATAACCAACTATCAATAGAACCATCTTTATTGATGAAAATGTGGTAAAAAGCTACAAATAAACAAGAAAAAACAATCTTAGTTCCTTATACTAAATTTCAACATCATCAAAAACAATCATGACAATATGTACACAAAAACATGAAAAAACAATGGAAAACGAATATTTCCTTACAAAAAAATGTCTACAGCATACATAAAATGGATTTACAGAAATGTGGAATAAAGATAATAAGAAACTACTCATCACATAGACAATTTAGTAATATACTATTTGACCCTTTCGGTGTTCCATACTTTTTTCTTCTTCAAAAGCGAGTGTAGGTGCACTGTGGTAGGTGTATCTTGATTTTATGCACAAAACCTCGATTAAATATGTACTTGTACAAAATCATAATATAAGTATCAAACAACTATTATAAAGTGTAACGATCAAACGGTAAGTTATGTTTGTACAAACTGAAAATTGTCATGCCGTACTGTACATTGACGAGTAAAATAAACCTGGATCAAAGCTTCTAACACTTTTCATGTATGTAAAAAGGATCAAACTTATAAATAGAAAGCATGAATATCATAATACATTAAGGAAAATACACTTACATCGTGAGCTTTCATAGAATTTGATGACTTTTGGCAGATAAACGACTATGCTTGATTTGACAAGGAAAAAATGAATATCGGGAAAAGCAACTAACTATAAATTTAAGGAAACCGATAAAACCTGGAATACAATCAGACTGGGGACAGTGCAGGGGTTCAATAGCTTGTATGACGTTTCATAAATATCACCGCTTTGATGTTCAATATTGGATGATATATGTTTAGTACAAGTATAAAAATAGCATAATTTGACATATCCTTTGAAAAAAAAACGCATTTTCATTAGAGATATACGTTCTCAGAAAAGTAGTCTATGTGTGCTTAAAAATAGCATGTTTTTTAACTATTAAACACATGACTGCACAGGATAAATCGTAAAACATGTTAAATAATCACGAATACATCATATTCGATTTAATCGCTACATTTGAATATTTTTGCACCATTAATTCTTCCAAAACGCGCTTTTTAAAGAATTTAACCATTGAGCTAAATATTTCCGGATTTTCCAGTTATAACCGATACGGTTTCATATTACAAATTGATTGTAAATTTTCTTTCGCTTTCTTTTTATGTTAATTTGATGGTTTTGTACAACACATATTTTTCATTTGTCAATCTAGATAAATATTTAGATCATTATCGACAGAATGTAATCAATTAGTGGATTAATTGTTTTGGGTCTGTTTGACTTTGTTTGGGGTGCGTTTGATTTGTATTTTCTCATTTAATTTTTCTTATTGATCATTGATGTCAGTAGATTAGCTTGATAGCTTTTCTTGTTATTTTTGATATATGGACGCTTGTTTCTATTGTTGCACATTTCGTTTATTGATTTGTCACGTTATTGTCATTTATATTAGACTTTTTGAGGTTAATTGTATTGATTTTTCATTTGTTAGCTGTTCATTTGTGATTGTGTTTTTGGTGATATATTTTCATAATTACCTTTTGAGGGTATTTTGTCATTTAGGAGGGTTGTTTTTTCTACATTTTTTAATTGTTTAATTTTTTTATACCATGTTCTTATATTTGAGGTTTTTCTGCGTTTTTCCTTGTTGGTACATTTTGTATATTTTTTTATTAATATATATTGCATACTTTGTTGTCTTTGTCTCTATATCGCAATACTTTGCTCAAAATGAGCAACAGTGAACTTATACTTCACAAAGCAAATACAAGTGAGAAACAGATAAACTGGAAAGAGTGTCTTTGTCACAGTACTGGTCAAACTAGCGATCTTTCAATTTTGTTTGGAGTAGACTTGTTTAGAAAAGCAGCCGAAATAAGAAATGACCTAGCTCACAATCTTCTAAAACACAACTGGAGTGCCAGTCCAAGGGGTGGGTACCACAGGCGATGTTATCTAACTTGCACTAGCAAACGTAATCTGAAGTATCCACTGAAAGGCAAAATGGACGACAAAGTCAAAGTACCAGTCACAAATAAACCAGCCAAATTACCTAGAACATATGGCAGTTCAAAATGTGTTATTTGCTTAGAAGACAAGTAACTATATGATAACAAATCCCGGGAACAGTTACGCCAATGTTTGACCAAAAACAGCGTTTCCTCGTTGAAGAGAACTGGGAAAAATGACATTTTCCCGCGAAAAGATTGGAATCGGGTTATGTATTTTATATCACAAAACATGCTATAAGAAATTGACAAGGTGTCTTTACAAAGTTAATGAGAACTTGGAAAATATATAAGGTAATGAGGAATCGGAAATATTTGACAGATCTTTTGATACTTTAGCTTCCGAAATTGAAACAAATGTTTTGAAAGGTTTCGTCAGCTTAGTGAAGAAGGCATTGAGGCCTCAAATTACAAGTCCTGGTATTTGAAAAAAGGCTAGAAAAACGCTCCGGAAACAAACTTTCATTTTAACGGTGGCAGATCATTAAAGCATCTTTAGAATCTATGAAGCAGAACAAATATAACGATTTGGAACTATCAGATCTCCCAAAAGAAAACGCAAAAGTTGATGAGCTAGCCCGACATGTGTATTGCACAGCAAAAGCGATCCGGAGATTGACTTTGTCAGAAGCCAAGTCGTCAGTACCATTTCCTCCGACTGGTAGCTTTATAAATGAGCAATCTGTGACCATGCTGAATTTGTTGTATAATTTGATTAACTTGGTTCTGACTGAGGACCAATCAGATCGACCCATTTCAGACTTAGAGGTTGAAATGTCAGAGGCAGCCAATATGCGTGTTGTATCATTTGCACAGGACCTCATTTACGATGTCACACGTTGTAAGGTGCAAATCCCTGAACATGTAGGTCTGGCTGTACTGCTAAAATACCTTACTGGTTCAGCCGAACTAGTAAAGGTTCGCCAAACACTTTGTAGAGTAGGTGATATTTCTAACATTCCAAACGGCATCCTCCTCGATGTGAAAAATGTCCTATGTGCTGTCTACGATTTTCCGTCAATTGGTGATATTAATGAGGTACGATTCCTTTTGTTTTGATTATCAAATAACACCCACTGCGTTAGCTACCACCTACAAAAGACGCAATGCAGAAACACACAAAGAGCATATTTCCAGGTAGCAGTTTGGAAACGCACCGTTCAGTCAATATATCAGCTGAAAAGCAAGGATGGGAGAGATATATGTTGTCTGTTAACTGGATGGACCAGCAGCCTTGAGGCATTGATGCTGCTCATTAGTTGTGGGTGTAAAACAATCTGCGCTACAAAACGTTGTTCTTGTAGGTCACAAAGTTTATCATGCACAGATGCTCATATTGCCAAAGCACAAATCAAAGAGCAACTCTATCAGAGAGAGATAGTGAAAGTGACGATGAGGAAGAAGATTTAAACGTGAAATCATAGTTTGAGGAAAAAAGTACTGGTTGTTAGATTTCAGGTTCTTAAGTACAAAATTAATGTAACCCCCCCTTTTTGGGTCAAATATATAGAATTACTTCCATTAGATTAATCTTAGACAGATTGGAACTACAGTAAATACTGCAAATTTGAAGAATCGAGCAATAAAACGTTTAGCACAGAACTTGTAGACACTAAATTATTTCATCAGGTGAAAATTTTGAAATAATATAGTAAAAGTACCCCCCCCCCCTGAATTCACAACAAGTGTTCTTTCCATATATGGTTATCATCTTTCTAGCATTAATGACATAACATAAGCATATATAAATAACTCTCGAAGTAAATTAACCGACATGATATACCCTAACTGACGGCAATGCTTGGCTTTGTTTTTCTCCTGCTAATTTAGGGTACCCTTAAAGGTTCGCTTGTTATACTATTTTCCGCATATTTTTGTTGAGTATAACACTCGAATAAATAATCTACATATATTTATCCTTCAATTTATGCCAAAAAAATGCGGTCTACAGGAGTCTCCAGCACCAAAATTTTGTTTCGGGTCTAGCTGATGGACTACCATCAATTAAACTCAAAATGGACGACACCATCCGCTGACATAAAATCAAAAAGGGACGACACCGTCCACAAACAAATTAATTCCAAAACGGACGACACCATCCGTAAATAAGGTATAAACTAGAGTAAAATACGGACGACACCATCCGTTAAAATGAAAAGAATATGCAGACGGCACCATCTGCAGGGGACGACACCATCCACAAACAATTATTAATTCCAAAACGGACGACACCATCCGTAAAAATTAAACTAGAGTAAAATACGGATGACACCATCCGTTAAAAATGAAAAGAATATGCAGACGGCACCATCTGCAAAGGACGACACCGTCCACAAAAAATAATTCCAAAACGGACGACACCATCCGTAAATAAATTAAACTACATTAAAAAACGGACGACACCATCCGTAAATAAGTTACACTACATTAAAAAAACAGACGACACCATCTGAGGAAAGGAAATAAAATCATACTTACATTAAATATTAAGAGCGAGTGAGTTCGACTAGTAAAACGTATATGCCACGTGGATCGCGTGAAGCACGAAGTGTAAGTAAAAGTGAGGACAGAAACACGTGTGTCCTCGGCGACTGCAGCTAGAAAAGTTAAATAAAATAATGAATCTCGTGACTTCTTGCGTGATGTCGCTTAGGATATATAAGTACCTATGCAATCAGTGCCTATCACCACTAACGTTGTGAGTTCGAACCCTACCCTTGCGATGTGTACTCACGTGGTGTACTAGATACAACATTATGTGATAAAGATTGTCAGTGACTTGCGGCAGGTCGGTGGTTTTCATCGGGTACTCCGGTTTCCTTCTCCAATAAAACTGACCACCACAATATAACTGAAATATTGTTGACCATAACACTAACACCCAACCCTTATAGAAACAAATAGCATTCCGAAATTATCATCAAACATTGTACATAATAAAGGAAAAATGGTCCTAGAAAATTCAAATTTCCAATGGAAATGTGTTTCAGGGGATAGCACATTCCTGTTATACAGAGATCTATTTCTTCTTTTGTTTTGCAGCAAATAAAACCAACAAGAGATCAAACTCGCAAAATGCTTGACATTCTGGGTTACAGAGGCAAAACGGCAGCTAAGGGATTATCTGATGCATTCTTGAACACCTCGAATAAAGAATTAGCAGTGTTATTGGCACCATATATCGAGACAATACAAAGTGAAGACAATAAAATGAATCCTAAAAGTATGTATTTTGAAACCGAAGACCTTAGTTGTCTTTTCTTTCTCTATTAATTGATTAATTGATTGTTTCACGACAATGCCATATTATGTCACTTTTATTTTCGTAATGAAAAAAGTTAACAGTAATAAACGGGAAAGGACTGGAAAGTGATTACAACAAACGGAACATAAAAGTGGGACTCAGATGGATCATGGGCTTGAAGTTTAGATGGTCACAGGAAATAGAGCATGTAATGGGTAAGACTAGGAAATGTTATCTTGTAACATGCCACCAATGACTGCTCCCTGTCAGACTGGATAGTTATTACAACAAACGGAACATAAAGTTGAGGCTGGGATGGGTCATGGGGTTGATGTTAAGATGGTCACAAACTGGATAGTTATTACAACAAACGGAACATAAAGGTTGGGGTTGAGATGGATCATGGGCTTGATGTTGAGATGGTCACATGAAATAGAGCATGTAATGGGTAAGACTAGGAAATGTTACCTTGTAACATGCCACAAATGACTAATCCCTGTCAGACTGTTATTTTTTAGAAGCTTCTGCAAGGAAGTATACAATTATGTTCTGTCCTTATAACCAGCAGACACTCCATTCAAGATGATCGCACCTTGTAACAGAGAAACTCAAGTCACATTTCTATACACTTGGCTCCCTCGGGGTACCTCAAGTCACATTTCTATACACTGGGGCTCCCTCGGATTACCGCAAGTAACATTTCTATACACTGGGGCTCCCTCGGGGTACCTCTATTGACAAGATTTGCATTACAAACTTGTATTTGCAAATATTATGATTTAAATTTCTTTTAGATTCTGATGACGAAGGACACAAGTATCACTGTGCACAGGGATCTAACTCACTCACCACGGCAATATATGATGGAGTTCATATCAGCTCTCCATAAAATTTTGAAACGATTGCTTGACAGATAGATTAATGGTGAAGTGAACAATATTTCAACCATAGTGTAAATCATTGGGTCAGGGTGGTGTACTATTTGTTCCCGAGGGTATCATTCGCCTTATAGTCAGCGCTTATATGGTTTATTAAACATATTTATTATCAAAATGTACAGTTCCAAAATCATGTAATTATTATTAAAACTAAGGTTTCCTCCCTCAAACATAGGTGACCATACCTGAATTTGGCTATCCTGTGTAGGCCCTTTGGTCTTCTTGCTCCCAAACAACTTTTAAATTATTTGGCTTTCAAATATTTTGGCTTTGAGCTACCAGGTGAAGGTTATTGCAGAAACCGGTCGTGCACACTCAGATTCCATAGCTTGTGGTTCCTATCAGAATTTCCTTGATAGAGGGTTGCTTCTAACAAGAAAGCTCTTGAACCCAGGGTTCCTATTGGTTAAGTTGAAATCATCACTTCGAAAGTTTAATGGTCGCCACCATGACTTGGTTGACCTTTATGGAATATCTGTGTCACAAATGACCACGAATATGTTCCACTTGTCGTAAATACTTCCCGGTCCTATCCTCATTCATGACTTGTCACCGGGTTTGTAACTAGATTAACACAATGGGTGCCATTAGTGGGGCAGGAACTGCCTACTCTTCCGTAGCACCTGCGTTCATCCCTGGTTTTTAGTGGGGTTCCTGTTGCTCGATCTTTAGTTTTATGTGTATGTTTTGTAGATCGTTGTTTGTCTCTTTGCTCTTTTTCTTTTGGCTATGGTGTTGTCTGTCCTTCGATTTACAGATTCTGATTACCCTTTAGGTATTTGCACCTTTTTCAAGATATATACGTTTTTATTACAAACAATAAATTATGTACCATGGTAATGTATTACCAATGTATTTTTATTGGTTTATAATTTGTTGCCAGTAAGATTTACCTTCATTACTGTTTTTAGTGAAAATGGCTGTATTTGATCTAATGCTTGAAATGTTTTAGTAATAACATTTTCTGTAGAAAAGAAAGACATCCTTTTCGATTCATAGTAAGTGTTGTCTGATACATCTGTTTGTAAATAATGCATGTTCGGAAGCATATGCAAACACAACTTAATTACATGCGACAATGAAAAACTGTAGAACGAATTAAGCAGTTAAAAATGGGAAATGTTAAACACTGTAGACACAATAACACACCAATCAACCGCTGTGTATCATTTTGAGCAAAATCAGCATGATACGGTTAAAATAGATATCAACAGAGAAAGACACGTCAACACCAGGGTAAGATTTTCTTAATTTCTACGTTCTTCTTTTACTTTCATGAGTGAAACTAAGCATGAAACGGTTCGATATAGATTGAAAATTTTATACATACAACATTCATTACCTTTATATTTCCTTTACATGAATAAATTTGATAAATGAAATGACAGTATGTGTAAAAAATAAATATTTCTGACATTTCTACGCAAATATTACCCCTTTGCACATTATTTTCGGGGCATCGATTGATATCATGTAATATATTATTGATATAGCTTCCTTCTAATACAAAAATAACGGTCGAATTGTATTTCATTAAGGAATTGGAAACAACCAACGTAAGGTGGTCAGAGAAAAATTGATATGATTAAAATCCGTGAAATGATCCGATCCAAATTTGAAATTTGTTTATATATGATACGATCAGAAACTGAGAAAAGAATCACTTAAAATTGAATTTTTCAAAATGAAATTTAATTTATGACTTTCAATTGGCTTTTTCGAAATAAGCAAGTTTCTATTCAACGAGATGTATTTTTGTTTGGTTCTGCTGACTCCCGGTGCTGACTGCTAAACGTCCGATCGATGAATTCGTTGCGGACTCTAAATGAGCATTCGGACTTCATTCTTTGTATTGCAAAAAGTACTTAAATATCCACAGATGGTTTTAGTTTTCTATTTCAGTGTTTTTACTATAACTAAATGACTATCATCTTTTTTGCCTTCCAATTAAAGCACACTGATGAGATGTTATATTATCGAAATGTTCGTATCAGCTGCATGCATAAACAAAAAGTAGTTGCTTTGATGGACACTTTCTTACTTTAAACTTGGATAACACCTTGTAATATTGCACTGCAGGTCAAATAATAATGTTGAACCATGGAAACAGACAGATTCCAATGCTACTATTGCCCAAAAACGTTCACTTTATTTTCGGACATTATTGACCATCTATGTCGCAACCACAAGCATGAAATTATTAAATACCGAGAGAAGGAATTAGAGGATAGAACAGGAAGGACAGGTTACAGGACGAAACTTTACCAAGACATTATTAAAGAGATCTCAAGCTTCTTGGTGATCAAAATAAGTGTTGGTGAAACTGCTATATATCCATTGAAATTATTCCCGTCAAATTGTGTGGTTCGATTTTTCTGAAATTTTTATATTTTTGTCAGTTGATCAAAGTAAATATTTTACCAAAATTTTAGGAAATTTAAACAAGCCAAATTTATTATAGTCAAAATGTTGGGTACCCCCTTAAGAAAAATAACCTAGCTGTAAAACTAGAAAAAAAAGTATGCCCAACACTTCTTAATTAAGGACAAAGTTGATTGTGAGGAGGGAATAATTATAAATGGAGTGTGTCTGTAAGATACAAATGATGCCCCAGCATGCCCATAAGAAATCATAAACAATTCAAAAGAGATGAGTTAGCCAACAAACTATGTCCCCCTTTATGCAGCCAGTGAGAAAAATGATTTTGAGAATATTTTCTAAAACTCAAAATCCTGCGAATATGAACACCTCCATAATGCGTACAAACATCTACAAAATATTATAGATGTAGCTCTAAACCTGTAGGAGGGGAGAGTCAGACAGACCATGTATCTATATCCGGACGGATGGACGAACGGACAGGGGTAAATTATTATTATTATTATTTTTTTTTTTAACAACATAATATCTTTTATTCAAATGCTTGCTACAAGGGTCAATTATTATTATATTCCAGACTTTTCGTCGCGGGGCATAAAAAAGAGGATGGACAAAAGGCCCTGAAGTTGAGGTCCAGGACCATGAGTTGGGAAGACATGGCACGGGAATGCGAGGGGCGGGACTCAAGAGTTAAATAAGGGGACGAGAGTGGGAAAAAATGAGAAAAACGGGAGTGGAAGGGACGAAATATGGACTTGGGTCCACCTGCCCAGCTTCTCGAGATTGAATACCTTTGGTTGTTGTTTTTGCGATCTTATTCTAGTAAGTGTCTCCTTGACACACTTTCTGTTTCCATTAACTATTCCACTAACTTGTGCTCTTTATGACATTTAGAAGGTCCATTGAATGCAAATCATTTATACAAACATTGTAAGCTACAGGCAAAACAAATCTGTTCAAAGTTTATCCCAATTTGTTAAAGAAGGGAAGGCCTTGTAAATTATTTTCGTTAATACGGCTTTATCTCGAATGACACAATTTCAAGGGATAAAATGACCGAAAGTGAGCATATAAACCAATTTTATTGAAAAATTTAGAACTCCCAATATAATTTGTATCGTGTCATCGAACAATTTTTTATCGTATCATAAGCAAAAAATCAATTGATTTTAATCGTATCAGTTTTTCTCTGACCGCCTTACGTTGGTTCTTTCCAATTCCTTAATCAAATACAATTCGACCGTTATATTGGTATTAGATGGAAGCTATATCAATAATCCATTTCATGATAGCAATCGATGCCCCGAAAATAATGTGCAAAGGGGTAATACTTGCGTAGAAATGTCGGAAATATTTATTTTTTACACACACTGTCATTTCATTTATCAAATTTATTCATGTAAAGGAGATATAAGGTAATGAATGTTGTATGTATAAAATTTTCAATCTATATCGAACCGTTTGATGCCTAGTTTCACTCATGAAAGTAAAAGAAGAACGTAGAAACTAAGAAAATCTTACCCTGGTGTTGACGGGACTTTCTCTGTTGATATCTATTTTAACCGTATCATGCTAATTTTGCTCAAAATGACACAAAGCGGTTGATCGGTGTGAATAAAACTATGACAAATAATACTGAATAATCTCATATGACTATGGATGTATGAAATTAATGTATATGGGTTAGGGTCAGGGTTATTGTATTTAACTCCATTTTCAACAATATTTCAGTTATATCGTGGCGGTCAGTTTTATTAGTGGAGGAAGCTGGAGTACCCGAGCAAAATCCACTGATCTGTCTCAAGTCATAGACAAACTTGATCACATAATGTTTTGTATCGATGACACCTCGCCTGAGCGGGATTTGCACTCACAATATCAGTGGTAATAGGCACTGATCGCATAGGTAGTTGTAAATCCAACTACCATACGATCAAGTCACGACGGCCTCAGACATTAAGGTGTAATACCACTAATTAATTTCTTTAACATTTCTACTAAAGTTGTGTTTTTTCCGAGCCTACCTGGCCATTTTATCTTAAGTTTAACCTTTCCAAGACCATATATTTTCTGAAACGTACATGATTCCTCTACGTTCTGTCAAACTTTCAGGGCATGTTTAAAATCATGCAGTGAAATGCCAGGCTACGAAAAACATCTACTCTAAAAATAGCTCGGTCATCCCCCCAGAAATTCAGTATTTATAGGTCATGCATCAAATCCCCCATAGAGGTATTGAAATACAACTACAACTAGTAAATCCATCAAATTTAGGCTCAAAATAATCCCTATATATTTTACTTCAATTGTCAATTTTAATTATTTGATTCCATTCAGTAGTTTTCACAATACTACAAAGCGAAAGGAACATTTTTCTTTAAAAGGGACTACTTACCTCATTAGGTATGTGGCTGTCTGATATTTGCAAGAATAAGTGTGCAAATGCAAAGGTACCCCCTTGAAGATTTTTAATGAAAATATCTCCATTTACAGCTGTTGAGTTCAGATTGTGTAATATACCAAAACTTACCTATTCTCTTATATATTACAGTTATTAAGCTAATTTCTAATATAATAAACAATTTTAACACATACATATGCCTCATTTGTATATTTAATAGCTAAATACTATGAAATGTTTGCATTTAGCCCCCCTTTTTCATCTCATAAAATGAGTTCACATCATTCTAAATTTTGTTAATTCATGCTTTAGCCAGGGATGCAAATTAATATATTTTCCCAGTAGCCAGCTGGGCTACTGACTTCAAATTTCTAGGGGCCCAGCTAAATTTTTAAGGGCCCAGTTTTATTTTTCAGTTGATGAAAAAGAAAAATTAAAACATTAAGACATGAATAATTATTAAATCATTTTAAAGACCCATTTAATCAGGTAATACAGGCTTTTTAAATACTTGTAGCAGTATGCATTTTTATCTTCGTCTGTCTTCTTCTTTTGTGGAGGTTTTATGCCACTGATAAACTCCCACATTTTCTAAACAGGAATTAACTACCTACTTATAATTTAAACTCTTAAAGGGGAATGGTTACGCAAAAAAGATTTCCAGAGATGTTGAATTAATTTATGTGATAGATCCAGCAACAATTAAATTTAATCAGGTCTTGTCNTTATTCAAAAAAACAACAGAATCCAAAAACAAGTCAAAATTGACTTGTCAAAATGGAGATATTGTTAAAATATCTGATTTACCATATCTGTAATCTACCTGAAAAAAAGCTGGGCGCCTAAATTATTTGTTGGGCTCCTTGAAAATGAAAGTTAGGAGACCAGGTGGCGACCATGATTCAAAAGTTAGTGTATATCCCTGATATATAATGCACAGTATAGGTATCTGATTCCAGTTGATGTAATGCATACAGTATATGTAAATATCTGTGTTTACTTATTCCTTTTACTGTATGCTGTATATTATTACATGTGTGCAGATATTGTATTTTAATATATTGTAGCAGATAATTTTTATTTCATAGGTTTATAAACTTGAAATATATTCTATAGTATGGTATAAAATTAAAAGTATCTAATACACATCTATTCTTTTGGAAATTTTTAGGATATCAATTGAAAATAAACTAAAATGTACAATTGTAATAGACAAGTTATTCACCTTACTTAGTTTGGATTACAAGTATCAATCAAATTTCATGTAAATACATTTGCAATTAAATGTTTTTCTGTATAGTTATCTAAAAAGATAGTAGATATGGCCAACAATCCGTATCTCACTGTCCGATCCCGTTCCGAATATTTTACATCAATGTCAACATCCGGTTTACCTACATGTTTTAATTTCAGTTAAGAACATGAATCTGTTGTCATCTTCAATATATAAGCATCTCAAAACAAATTGAATTAAATACAATCTTTGATACCTTTGGAGTGTGGAAGTCAACTTATTTCTGTGCTCAGTAAAGTATTTCAGTTTTAAGGCTTCACGTATTGCAGGTGCCCGTTCCTACTAAAATGACGTTTACAATGCGTAGAGGAAGAAGTTCTGATTAATAAAAATAGGAATGTGCCGGTCTGACAGAATAAATAAACAAATTTCAAGTCTGTCTGACATTTTATTAAAACTGTAAATGGAATTTAATGCCGTTCTAGAAATTCTGTTGGCAGTGGAAACTTGGAGTGATGAATAAATTTCAATCGCCAACTGGGCGACCGCAAAGTAATATTTGATCGCCCAGCTGAAATTTTACTCGCCCTGGGCGACCGTTAATTTGCATCCCTGCTTTAGCCCCATAAATTATGGAGTTTAAGGCATAAAATAAGTTTGTGTATCCACATCTTCAGTTGAAATTCCTGCTAATTCCATAAAATTTGCAAAAATATGATTTATTGATATTCAAGTCTTGGAATTTATTATGGTGCACAACTATAATTTCCCCCAAATCTCAATAAATATATGTTTTCACATAATTTTTTCCCACTGTTTAAGTAAGCTGGATGTTCAAATGTACTGTTTACAGCCAAATAATACTCTAAGACATGAAATCCAAATTGACAATTTGAAAAATTAACAGAAAATACTAAGCAGTCAAAATAATTTTTCTGGGATTACTTAAATTACCAGGTTTTTACTACATACTTTTCAATTAAAGCTGCTTTATATAGCCTTATTTTGTTTTATATAAAGTACATTGTACATGTATTCTAACTGAAACTATCAAAATTTAGGAGGAACAATTTGTAGGATTGAAAAAATCCAATAATGATATCACCATATTCTATATTGACAAACTGGCACATGATGAAATTTTTTTAATTTGAATTCTTCATATCAACCATATTTTCAATATTATATGCGCTTCTACTGCAAAAACATGTTCAATCACATATTCCCAATAACTATAAAGTCATAAATAAAAATAAAATGAGTTGCAATATGTATATCCATTATGTATATCCAGTGTTTGGGAGCAATATTCCAAATTATTACTCTTCATGTAAGAAACTTTCATTATAATTGACATGATATTATCGAAACATAATTTTACAAAGAATAAATAGCGTCGTTGTATTATGCACTCGCATAGTTCTAATGTTGGAGTCATTACTATGCTGATGGGCGGAGCTTATAACAATGTTATGTCATTTAAATAGGCGGGGTCTAAACGGGATCACCTGAGCGCTTTTAGCAGTGTACAATTTACAATGTATTATACGTTTTTCTTTAACGTTGATGCAGGTTTTGGGAATTAAATATTTCTTGAATTTAAGGGTGTAGACCTGGGCAAGGATTTCCTTGACCTGGGTTACCCTAAAATTTTCACATCATTCAATTTTTTAAAATTTACATCATGGATTAGTTATTTCTAAATACATTATCTGCCAAAGTTTCAAAAAATTTCACCGTGCCGTTTTCTCCATAGCACATCCTAAATATAGCAATTTTGGGGGTATTCTTGACGCCAGATGGTAATACTAGTTTGGGAAGATTCTAATAGATATGCACATTTATTCCTGATTGAAAGGGGATATTTTGGCTTTAATACACTTGAGAGTGTTGTTGTTGAATAGATATGAAATATCTAGCATATCTGAATATCCTGTTTGGAGATAATCATGTACAAAACAGTGAAAACTGCAAAAAGGGGGGATGCCCTGAGGACCACCTTGGTATTAAAAATAGGATTAAAAAAAATCCTGTCATTTAATTTCCACCAAAAAATGTCACACTGAAGAATAGACATATAGACATCATTGCACCAAATTTTACCGTCAGATTTTTAAAATATTTAGATTTATGTTTTTCATGGATGGTACCCAGAAAATGAAATTGTCGAGGAAAGTTATCACACACCCATCCTTTGCTAGTTTCTTTGTTTGTGAGATAAAAATTAACTAGTTACAAATAACAAAAAGCTTTTGAATTCTTATAATTGACACAGTGGATGTCCAAATTACTAAATGACTGCATTTGTCTTTTTTATTTTCAGGTCGGCTGGGGGAGAGAGAGGGGTGGTTTTAGCGTGACTCTGCTTGATTAATTTATAACACACACACACACACACACAAACCAAATACACAGACAGCCACCCAGCTGTATTGTTATATTCCTTCAAATTCTGTGCTCCAGTTGTATTCGTTTGATTCTGGTTATTCTTTAGTTGTCTTTGGAGAAGGGGGCGGCGGAATAAGAGAGGATCAGATATTACAAATTGTGTTACATTTCTAGCATTTTTGACAACGTATTTCGATGAACATTTTTTTCTGGAAAGAGATATTTCGATGATATTTGTGGGCACCGGCATATAATAATAACACACTGCCCGACATTGGCATAAGCAGCAATAAGATGTAAAAATACAAGGAGCACAGCTATGGAAAGGTAAAAGGAAAAGGACTTTTTTTTAACTGGCCATATCCAATGTAAACAATCTTTGTCACCAAGAAGCTTGGAATTGAGGGAGAATTTTCAAACGCACAGATGATCATATATTTGAGAAGACACTGAAAATAGAGTTATCTCCCATACCACAGGCCTACACCCTTAAATTGACATGGTTCTGGCTATAATATATTGTCCGTATATATTTATTTACCTGTAAATTGTATTTATAAAATATTTTCCGGATGGGTCGGGTGATTTATAAATCAGCGTCGGAAATAATATTACATACCTTAGTATAAAATATTATCCGAATTAGCTCATTTGATGGATCGGGTGATTTATCTATGAGTAATATTACAGATGCGTCTCGTGATTTAATAATCAGCGTCGGACATAATATAACACACAGACCTTAGTATAATTTATTATCCGGATACTTTTTTATAACAATGGAAAGTATTTTATTATAAAATATTTACCGTGACATAAAATTTAATATTAAATTCTTCCCACCGGATACAATTTCAACCGGAAAAAATTATGCCTTACATATTGACTTCCGGTGTGTCATTTCCGGTGCAAGAAATTTAAGCCATTAGTAATATAGAAAATATTGCTATTTCTACCATAGTTGGGACTTCGTCCCAAGTGTTATTTAGTTTTTTTCCTACAATGTGCCTGGACCTGCAATGCTATAAATCCTATGGTTAAATGTTTACAATTCATCAATATTCTTATGTGGCTGTAAACTAAAGAATCACAAATGACAATAGCTATTCCTTAACTTTAATACATGACTATTGTTATCAATATAAAACAAATATAAAATATACTCCGTCATTTTTGTCGATTTAATGGTGTTTGTCGTCTATCACGGTAAGAAAGATAACTCTAATGACATAACGGTTATGAGTGGTTGTGAACCAGGTTGTGAATATTTTAAAGAAGAGAGAAAATGTTATGAATCATAAATTAAATAAAAGTTTGAAGATACCAAAATGGTAATCGAAGATGAGCAGACAATACAATGGCCAAAATAAAAAGAGACAAAAAGACAAACAATAATCTGTAAAACATTACACATAACATTAAAGATCGAGTAACACGAACCCCACTAAAAATCTAGGGTGAACTCCGGTGCTCCTAAAGGTTCCAATTACAGAAATATGAGATGCACATTGTTTCGCAATCTCAGCTGGCTACCGAACGATAGTGTCTTATAGACTTCAAACGTTTGAACTGGTAATCCAATAGAACGTAGTTATTTTTAGGTACGTGTTAGATTATATAGAAATGTCTGAAACGTTTTTTTTTGTTGTTGTCTAGGGGAACGACCATTTAACTTGAAAAGGGGGGGTATGGTTTTTTCCAAAAAAAAAAATTCTGATTCCCACTGTTGCTGAAAAAAATATTCTGATTTTGGTGGAGGAAAAGAAAATAATCTGATTCAGAGTTTTTGTCATATAACCTAATGTTAATTTCTGGAAACAAAAAATAAATATTCTAACTCTCGTGTTGTCCGAAAAAAATAATTCTGAACGAAAAAAAAAAACCATAACCCCCTCCCCCTTTGCAAGTTAAATGGTCGGTCCCTAAGTGATTCACCAAGAGAAAACCACATACATACACACACTACCACCAATCTCTCTCTCTCATGTTTTCTTCCTTCTCTGTTCTGGTTCAATTTACACATCTTAATGTAAGAAATAGTCATATACATCATACATGTATGCTCTATCAAATATTGTTGTAACTTACTGTACCTAGGAGAAGACTTCATAAATTTTTATAATCTTGTGTCTTATCATTTTTTGTACACTTGAGCAAATAAAATATGCTCAATTTAAGGAATAGAGTGTTATCAATCGTAGTTTTCCAATAGGCCAAACTGTTAAATTAATGTTATTTAATTTTCTTATTTTCTACAGCAATAAACCTACACAATGTACAATATTTTCAGGGGCCTTTTTTTGTAAAACAATGTTGACAGTTTGGCCTATTGGAAAGTTATTTTGAAATGTAATTTGTTCTTTCAGTTGCTTATATTGGACACTGTAATACATATCAATAATTAAATATAAAATTTGTATAAGTTGTACATTTAAAACTGTGACATTCTGCTGTCGTTGTTGTGTTACTTTTGTATATTTATAGACCTATAATTTTATGCTATTTTTTTTAAACAACCAGCTGCAGTTCAATTATTTCGTAATGTGTCTTCTGAAAATAAAGGTTACAAAACAAAATCTGTTTAGACATATATATTTGTCTTGTATAGTGATATGACACGTGTGCTACTTATATTGTGCTACATTGAAGACTAAGGTACACAATATCCAGGATGAAATCAAATTTATCACTTTGAAAAAAAAATTCTTTGTCATATGTCATTCATTTGCGTATGTCTTTAATTAACACCTATCACATCTTTTTTTAATCTAGGCCGAAGTATCCTTCATTGTGGGCTGGCTATCTGGAATATTTTTACCGGTATCTAGTAACATTATCGATTATACTAGGATCTTGTATTGCATGCTCGCATTATTTATTTTCATGAGTGAGTGAATGATTTTTGCTTAAGGTGGTACCATACACTAAAGGTAAAAATTGATCTGCTCATTTAATTTTCTTATTTTTTTGGCAGTGTGTTTGAATATATCCACTGTAACAAATATTCAAATTTTAACAAGTTCCAACCAACAGACTCAGAGCTATAAATTCACTGGGCACATAGTAGCTTTTCTCTCTGTGGGTTTAATCAACGAGATGCTTGAAATCTGCATAGAAACATCATATGATCAAAACGTTCAACTGATTTTAAATAGTTATTTGCCTGTAGTGTATGGTACCACCTTAAGCTTCAGCATTATAATGGCGAGAACAAGTAACATTTCGATGAGATGATGATGATGGCATCTGCTTTGTACTGGAACAACACTCTGGGTTGGATGTTTACAGTGTTTGCTAACTGAAACAACAGTCTAAGGATAGACATGTCATTCCACTCGGGCTGGCCTTACGAAGTTCAGGGCCCATTTGTTCTCTGTAAAACTTGCAGTGTGTTGTTGTGTGTACTTGAACAACCCAGAGCAGATTACACCAGCGTGGGAGCAATTGGTTTAATTGGCTTATGGTCGGCCCTGATTGCCCTTCCAACATTAACAATGATAAATAAAGACAGAAGAAGATGACTGAATTCGAAAGTTAAGTAGTTCTTAACATCTTAGACATGACTTTATTTTGCAATTTTATTTTATGTTTAGCTGATGTATCTATAATTGATACTCTATAGAATGGAATTTTTTCCCCACCAATCTTTGCATTAATTATATATTCCGCTGTATAGAAGATGTCCTTTCACTAAATAATTCTAGATTTGGTGATTTTGTTGATGGCATCTATTCCATTGAGCTTGAAATAAAGGATACCACAGATACAGATAGGTCTGCTTCATACCTTGATCTACACCTTGAAATTGACCGTGAGGGGCGGTGAAAACGAAACATTACGACAAAAGAGATGATTTCAATTTTCCCATTGTGAACTTTCCATTTATATGTAGCAACATTCCAGCAGTACATCCATATGGAGTATATATCTCTCAGTTGATACGATATTTCAGAGCTTGTGGTTCCTATCAGGATCTCCTTAGATAAAGGGTTGCTGCTAATAAGAAAGCTACTGAACCAATGATTTCTATTGGTTAAGTTGAAGTCATCACTTCGAAAGTTTTACTGTCGCCAACATTAATTTGGCTATGTAATATCTCTGTCACAAATGACGACATATATCTTCCGCTTGTCGTAAGCACATCCTAGTCCTGTCCTCATTCATGACTTATCATCGGGTTTGTAACTAGATTAACACGACGGGTGTCACTAGTGGTGCAGAAACTGCTTACCCTTAAGGAGCAACTGAGTTTACTCCTGGGTTTTAGTGGGGTTCGTGTTTCTCGATCTTTAGTTCTATGTGCATATTTTGTGGATCGTCGTTTGTACTTTTTCTTTTATCCATTGTGTTGTCTGTCATTCTTCGTTTTACAGATTCTGATTAAGCCCTTTGGTATCTTCAAACTCTTCTTGCATTTTTTGTTACGACAAGGCTATTAAAATATGTAAAAAGTGGTTGCCATTTGAAACTGTCCTTGGTGTGTGAAATTCAAATGTTGCAAAATGTTTGTTTTGATAAATTAAATGTATTTTGTCCGTGTAAAATTGTATATGCATGTCATATGTTTTTGTATTCGTATCTGCTTGTCCTTAAAAAATCCTGCTGTCAGTGTTGTGTTACTTTTGTATAAATACCTATGTGCAATTTATTTTTAAACAACCAGCGGCAGTTCCATTATTTTGTAATGTGTCTTCTGAAAACAAAGGTTTCAACACAAAATCTGTTTAGACAGGTATATTTGTGTAATATCATGATCATGGTATTTATTTTACTTATATTGTCCTACATTGAAGACTAAGGTACACAATATCCAGGATGAAATCAAAATTATCACTTTGAAAAAAATGTTCTTCGTATGTCATTCATTTGCGTATGTCTTTAATTAACACCTATAACATATTTTTTTAATCTAGGCCGAAGTATCCTTCATTGTAGGCTGGCTTTCTGGAATATGCTTACGGCGATCTTGTAACATTCTCGAATATACAAGTATCTTGTATTGCATTCTCACTATATCTATTTTCATGGGTGAGTGAATGATTTTTGCTTAAGAGCATACAGGCTGTCAGAATTGATTTTTTTGGGGTTTATATTAAAAGTTGCCAATATTCGATGTTTATACTAATAAAATGTTCTGAACAAAAAGCCAGGTTTAAAAAATATGATATAATGTCGTAATTAGTGAAAAGAATTCGAATGTCTATTGGTGGAATGGCCATCTTTGTTTGTCCTTTTTCTTTTGGCCATTGTCTGTTGATCTTCGGTCTACGGATTCTGATTAACCCTTTGGTATCTTCAAACTCTTCTTGTACTTTTTGTTACGAACAAGGCTATTAAAATATGTAAAAAGTGGTTGGCATTTGAAACTATCCTTGGTATGTGAAATTCAAGTGTAATGTTACAAAATGTTTGTTTTGATAAATTAAATGTATTTTGTCCGTGTAAATTTGTATATACATGTCATATGTTTTTGTATTTGTATCTGCTTGTCTTTAAAAATAAGCAAATTACAAAAACAAGGCTTTTATGAAATACTAATCAAATAAAGTAAAAAAAATATAATATTTTTATATTTCTTTGATGAAAAAAAAACCCCATAGTAAATGTAGATTAAATAGGAATGTCCAATTCCCAAAATGGGAATGAATCTTTTCCGCTTTACACATATTTGTAAAAAGGTCCAGAAAACTAAGCATACTTCATGCTAGACTACGACATCAATGCAGCCCATTGAATGCTTATTTATTTCACATAAACATTTTAATGACTCAAAATGTCAATGTGGTGCACCTTTCGAAGATTCAATTCATTATCTAATGTAGTGCCCATTATGCAAAAACGAAAGAGACTGTCTTTTAGAAACCTAAGATAAACCCACAAAAATACTAGTATAGAAACATTTACTCTTTGGAAACGTACGATGAAACTAATATAAATGAAAATTATATGATGACAAACAAACAGATTTTAATCAGTGGTCTGTCATCTGGTCTACATCATAATCAACTTATTTCCCATGTTTCACTATATTTTGTTAAATATTATCTGTATTTGTGTATATGCTATTTTGGTTAACATTTGTATATGTGTATTATTTGTAGGGAGAGGACAGTCCATAAGTTGTGATAATATTTTGTCCAATCCCATTGTTTTAATGGCAATAAAATAATTGTTTCTTTCTCCTATCACTGACAAGACATTTACCGGACTTGACTATTGACTACATGTAGCTCTGTTCAGAATGTTCAGTAATGTTCAGACTATGTTCATTCAATGTTCAGAATGTTAAGTAATCTTCAGACTCTGTTCAGTCAATGTTTAGAATGTTCAGACTCTGTTCAGTCAATGTTCAGAATGTTCCGAACCTGTTCAGAATTCTCAGTAATGTTCAGAATCTGTTCAATCAATGTTCAGAATGTTCAGAATTTTCAGTAATATTCAGAATGTTCAGGATATACTCAGTAATGTTCAGAATGTTCAGAATCTGTTCAGTCAATGTTCAGAATGTTCAGTAATGTTCAGACTCTGTTCAGTCAATGTTCAGAATGTTCAGTAATGTTCAGAATATCTAGCACACAAAATAGTCTGTTCAGAATTTCTTGACATTGTATTGTACCCTTCTCGAGCACATGTACTCGGTGTTTCGATATGGTTCGTGTTGCTCATCTATTTAAAAAAAAAAATTTGGTATTGTGTTTTTGTTTTGTTGGTCTTCGTCCTGTGTCTTGTGTACACAATCTTGCTCGTGTTTTTGAGTTGTCCATTATTCATGGCAACTTCGGTTGTCTCTGACGTTTCACTTTATGATGAGTATCCATTGAAAATAAAACCACAATGTCATTATTTCAATCATCGGTGAACAATCTTGTAAAGATCAAACTTGAAAATGAGAATGTGCTAAATATATTTGTTGAAAATCAGCTTTTTTGCATTTAACAGGCATTGTTCGGTTCGTCTATACCTCCAGTTGTTTGTAGGAGGGCTCATGTTTTATTTACATTGTTGTGTTTGTTTCGTTCTTCTTTACCTCCAGTTGTTTGTAGGAGGGTTCATGTCTTATTTACGTTAGTTGTGTTTGTTTGGTTCGTCTTTATCTCCAGTTGTTTGTAGGAGGGCTCATGTCTTATTTACATTGTTGTGTTTATTCGGTTCGTCTTTACCTCCAGTTGTTTGTAGGATGGCTCATGTCTTATTCACATTATTTGTGTTTGTTTGGTTCGTCTTTACCTCCAGTTGTTTGTAGGAGGGCTCATGTCTTATTTACGTTGTTGTGTTTGTTCGGTTCGTCTTTACCTCCAGTTGTTTGTAGTAGGGCTCATGTCTTATTTACGTTATTTGTGTTTGTTTGGTTAGTCTTTACCTCCAGTTGTTTGTAG
>MJUT01016341.1:235604-260787 GCA_002080005.1 Gigantidas platifrons | reverse complement strand
GTCTTTACCTCCAGTTGTTTGTAGGAGGGCTCATGTCTTATTTACGTTATTTGTGTTTGTTTGGTTCGTCTTTACCTCCAGTTGTTTGTAGGAGGGCTCATGTCTTATTTACGTTAGTTGTGTTTGTTCGGTTCGTCTTTACCTCCAGTTGTTTTGTAGGAGAGTTCATGTCTTATTTACATTATTTGTGTTTGTTTGCGCATAGTGGTGTTCCACACATATATTGCTGTGTTTTTGTTATGTGTTTCTTCGTCTTGTGTACAGTATGTTGCCACTTTCTCTGGATTGTCCTTTTTTGATTGCCTCTTCGTCAATATTCTCTAACGTATTCTTTTTAGTGTGTTTTATTTTACATCCAGTCTATGCATGCAGCACAGACATATTTCAATAGGCTATTTCAGTGTTATTATGAAGGGAAAGTTTAAACAGTGAAGATAAATGAACAAAGAAAAACGACAACGACATTTGACGTTGGAAACACATGTCCTGGATTGAAATAGGCACAAACATATGATGGATTTAAACCGGTTAAAGGGATCATGAACATCCAACTGCAATACGTATATGTAAACAAAAGATGTGAACAAACAATGTTAACAAAAGATGTAAACAAGCGATGTAAACAAACGATATACAAATGTATATTTAAAAAAACAATACAAAAAACGGGACATATTCGCTTCCTCGTTATTTGTGTTTGTTGGCGTATAGTGGTGTCCAACACATATTGTGTTGTGTTTTTGTTTTATTTTTCTTCGTCTTTCGTCATGTGCATTACAATTCCGCAATCTTAAAGCGAAATTTATTCCCGAAACAAATAACAGATTTGTGTATATTTTAACACTGGAATCCTTCTCTTTTTACACTGTTTTCGATTTCGAGCCGCACCTGATGAAGGTTATTCCAGAGACATGTGCACTAAATTATATATCTACGTTTTTACTCTTACCATTGACTTACATATTATAATATTTATATTGTGTCTAGTGCCTGTGATTACACCAAAGTTTAACCTCATTGCAACACTGTTGAAGCTTCAAATTTCAACTTCATTGCAACGTTTATGACGCGTCAAGATTTCGATATCATTTTTTCAATTCTTTTCGACGTTGACGTTAAATCAGTATTGAATCAACAATGATGTATCTGCCATTTTTTTTTTACAAAATAAAATATATGCCACCGAAAGGCTTTCAGAAATATCAGGTTTTGACATAAGGGCTATTTCATATAAAAAACGATTAGTCCACCGAGTAGTCGATTTTAATAGCTCATTAGACCTTTTGTTGTATTTATGTTAGGTATCGACTCTAAATAAAACTTTAAATTGAATTGAATTTGAATATTCAACATTTCATTTTCTACCATTGATGAAGTTTTAAATGAATTGTTTTGCAATGTATCTAATTCCTATACCTTTATATCTACAATTTAAGGAACATAGTAGCTAATTAATATTAATATGTAAATCAAAAGCCCCAAATCAAAGATTATGCAAAATAATGGACAAAATAATATAAAAAAGACAAAAGGACAACAATGATCTTAACAACATGGCGCCTAAAACTAAAGATTGAGCAACACAAATCCATCTAAAACAGAGAATAAACCCAGGTTACTGTCCCAGAAAGGTAACAACTTCCTGCTCTATATTACAATATCAATGAACACTTCAGTCGAACACTTAACATTGCTATTGTTTTGTAGGTCTTTATTATTACTTTTCTTAGCAACTAATACAAAAGGGGACCACCCCTGTGAAGTGGTGGGATGAATGACATTGACATAATTTGTTTTAATTTCTTAACTCTGTTGTCTTTCAGATGTTAATTGCAATAGTTGGTTCAATGTATATTTGTTCCTAAGAATATTTGTTCGAGATGGAAAAATATTCTGGTAGTAATTTTTCTTCAGAACCTTTTTCATAGAATACTTTTTCCATAACCATTACAATTATTCCACTTGTAAGGAGAACTTATATGTTGATGAATATAACTTTCATTCTTCAAAATCGGGTGATTTGTTTCACTTCATTAATTTCTGTCTACATCAAACAAGTGTTTTACCTGGTGATAATTCAAATCTATAAATTCTATAAAATTAAAATAAATGTTATATAACAGTTATACCGATCAAATAAATATTATACAAAAGTTATACCGATCAGAATAAATATTATATAACAGTTATACCGATCCCAATAAATATTATATAAAAGTTCTCTTTTTATCTTAGTATTTATTCCAAAGATATTTTATCATGTAACATAAGTCCAGTTGAAATTTATTTTATGTAATACATATTCCAATGAATTGGTATTTTTATTATGCTAATGGAATTTGTATTACATAAAATAAATTCCAACTGGAACTTGTGTTACATAATAAAATTTCTTTGGAATAAATATTATGGTGGAACTTCTATTCCGTGACAGTTGCACATCCCCTCTGTTGATTTGTTATGCTGTAAGAAATATTTGAAAGATACGTCAGAGGTAATTAATTAAAAGCCATAAATTGATGGACTGGAAACAATTATGGATAAATGAAAAAAAAACCAAAGACAAACAAGAGAACTGAGTGCAACGAACCCCACTAATAAACGAGGTGAACTCAAATCAAAAAGAGGCTGTAAATCGATGGACAGGCAATGCATAGACCAAGATAAATAGACAAACAATGATCAACAAAACATTGCACCAAGAACAGAGTAATACGAACCCCATAATAAGAAGAGTTTAAAGATACTAAAGAGGTTACCAGAACCAGCAAATCAAAGGATAGACAACACAATGGACAAAGAAAAAAATACAAAAGGACAAATAACGATATAAGAAGTTAAGATTAGTGTTTAACGCAAGTTTCAATAATACTTCAGTTATATAGTGTCGGTCAGTTTTATTAGTGGAGAAAACCACAGTACCCAGAGAAAACCACCGACCTGTCGAAAGTCACTGACAAATTTTATCACATAATGTTGTATCAAGTACACCTCGCCACGAACGTTTATTTCATTGTGGCCTAGCTAATATCATTGTTCGTGTTGGGAACTAGCTACATTTTGAATATACACTCTGTATGGCAGCTGTGTCAGCCACTAACATAGAGACCAAGTTTGTACAATGTATATTTTATTATTCTGGAAGTATATGGGTCATTATCAAAATACACGCACTTTTTCGTTTTCATATTCTGGTGACATCAAATATTTTCGTTCCCGTTTTGCTTTAGCCTATTAGTTTCTCCTACATTACAATGACATATTCACATAATATGTAGTCGGGAAAACCACCACAAAAATAAAATATTTCTAGATATGTAGCACCCCTTCATACCTTTCAGTCCGTGGTGTTACCAACATAAAATTATTCTTTCTAGGAAAATGAAAAATAATTTTTATGTAAAAAGTGGTTACATACATAATATACAGGGAAATTATGCATTATTTAGGATATTTTCTTTGGAGCACCAGTTTTTGTCACAATATTTTGATATGTAGTTAGGGAGTCCCATTTAAGCTGCATTATGAAACAAACAAGTTTTCATAATTGTATTTTGTTTCACTTTATATAAAGAAAAGTTGACTTATACATAGTTATCAAAGTCAACTTTATTCAACTATAATATAATTTACTTTAATATATTCTGTCTCTGCAGATACAATAGTAAAAGATACATTTTCATATACATGTAATGAAAATGTATAAAGATAAGGATTTGGTATACGTGGTTTACAATGTCAAAAATATGTTTTGTGAATGTGTGACGTAAAAATGCTTTTGACATTTAAGGTCGTAATTAAAATACTTCAAAGGACTCATAGTTGATGGTGATGGTTCACGACCACGGTCAGGACCATTGCGGTTTTCCAGTTTCCCGGTTGTTGACTGATTTTGTCTGTTTATTGATTTATGAGTTTTGAATTTCCCTTTGAAGATTGCTCTGTGTTCGGTAATTTTGTTATTACCCTTATAATTTACTTCAATTATGTCATTTATCCTTTTTGAAACAATTTACATGAGGTAACACCACAGATGACAAAAGTAATACCAGACCAGGGACATCTTCATGAATGTAAACATTTAATTCAAGAAAAAAACACAACTATCAACCTATATTTGTTGTTTTCTTAAATGTTTTCAGTACAATATTAAGTTTTTCAACATATTGGTATAATGCATGAACAATATCAGTTTTGTCCATGGTGTTATGAAGATATGTCCATGGTGTTACCAGGTCTAAACAGTATACCCTCATCATCTTGTTAAACTATATCTTATCAGTAAATGACGGTGTTTAAACAATTTCTCTACTTAGGGTAAAGGGCAATATTTTGTTCTGAATATTACTGTTTAAGGAATAATGTGTTTATTCCCAATTGTAATGCTAAACGTCTGTGGTGTTACACAATCTTTATGGTAACACCACAGACAGACAGGTAAGTATTTTCAGGGATAAAAGGAAAATAATTTCTCCCTGACTATATTTTATATGTATATCCTGTGAAGAATACCAAATGTAATGAATTGTATATTTTTATATTTTGTTTAATTCTAACAAAATGAAGTAGTGAGAAGTACACCACAGACATAAAATGTATATACTATAACAATCGCACGTACCTTTTCGGCTCTATATTAGTTTATGGGTCACTTTTGTTTTTGTCGTCTGTACATGTCATGAAACAAGAAATAAGCAAAGGGAGAAACTAAATTTGCTTGAAATATGACAAGACAGATAACTCTTACCAGCCTTAATAGGAAGGGTAACACCACAGACATGAAAATCTATAACAGCTGGTTTATGCTAATTTTCTTTTTAAATTTAAATATGTATCAAGTAAGACTAATGTTGTGCTATTAGAGTTTTAGAAATAGTTAAAAAATAATATAAAGATCGAATAAAATCATTACATCTGAATAGTACAATTGACCAGAAGTAAGTCATTTTGGAAAAATAACACGTAACACCAAGGAAAAAACAGGTCTTCGTGTAGTAAGTATAAATTCGCCATTGGACCAATCTGTATTTATATGGTAAAACTATAGAAAGCTGATGTGCCTTCATGCAAAACATGTTTTCTCCAATCATTTTGATTGATATTTGGCTTTTAATTGCGTAATAACAGAAAAGTGCGTGTATTTTGATAATGACCCATAAAACATTTATAGATGTATATATACAAATAAAATTCAATAACACAAAGTTAACAATAACATCAGCGTAATTTTTCATTTAGAAATCTAATGCATAGCTGTTACCATAGCATATTCCCAGGCAATTTAGACAAAATAAGACATAAGCAATGTTTGCTTCATCTAACCAATATATTGTGAAAAGGTCCTTTTACAGTAAGTTAACGTCATTTAATAGAAACAGATAATAAAAGGTTAAAATGTTTATCACTTTGTTTAACTCTGTGGGATTCATGTTGCTCAATCTTTAGTTTTATTGTTTTGTAGATCATTGTTTGCCCTTTTGTCCTTTTTCTGTTGGTCATTGCACTGTCAGTCCTTCTTTCATTTACGACTGCTGATTACCTTGTCAGTCCTTCTTCCATTTACGACTGCTGATTACCTTGTCAGTCCTTCTTCCATTTACGACTGCTGATTACCTTGTCAGTCCTTCCATTTACGACTGCTGATTACCTTGTCAGTCCTTCTTCCATTTACGACTGCTGATTACCTTGTCAGTCCTTCTTCCATTTACGACTGCTGATTACCTTGTCAGTCCTTCCATTTACGGTTGCTGATTACCTTGTCAGTCCTTCTTCCATTTACGACTGCTGATTACCTTGTCAGTCCTTCTTCCATTTACGACTGCTGATTACCTTGTCAGTCCTTCTTCCATTTACCACTGCTGATTACCTTGTCAGTCCTTCTTCCATTTACGACTGCTGATTACCTTGTCAGTCCTTCTTCCATTTACGGTTGCTGATTACCTTGTTGATATCTTGGAATTTTTCTTGATTTCTTCAGATAATTATATAAATACATTTAAATGTTATTATATTATTTTAAGATTTGCAATGATCGTTTTGTTACTAGATTAACACGACGGATGACACTACTGGGGCAGATCACCCAGGGGTTTTTAGTGGGATTCGTGTTACTCGATCTTTAGTTTTATGTGTAATGTTTTGTAGATCGTTGTTTGTCCTTTTGTCCCGTATCTGTTGATCATTGTATTGTCAGTCCTTCTTCAATTTACGGATTCTGATTACCCCCTTGGCATCTTCGAACTCTTCCTTCTCAGGTGTTTTTGATCTGTATGACTATATAGCATGTAGGTGGTGCTTACATGTCAAATTACAATTATTTACAGAAACTAATAGAACTTTTGCACATTCAGGAATTTATTCTAAAATCATACGTTTTTATAATTGTTTTATACGAGTTATTCCCCTTGCAGGATTGACCAAAGTCGTACTCGGTCTAGCAAGAGCAAAGGAAAGAACAGGAAATGCGAGTTTAATTTTCTCATAATTTGTAGATATTTGAATTTTGTGAAAAATCAGAAAATATATTGATAGCAAAAAGAAAATTTGATAGTTGTTGCAACATTACAATTTTGAAAAAAGTATGGCAAAACATATATGTTATTTTCATTGAAGTATGAATAAACACGGGACCTTTGTTTGTTCCTCCTCAAAGAAAAATAACTCATACAACACTATGATTTTAGAATCATTGTAAGAAATGGGCAAATGGTGTATTTGTATTTTACATTTAGATTTAAAAATAAAATAAAATAATAAGGACACATTCTTGTGGGAATATGTTGTATAGTTTTTTCGGATATTCATCATTTACATATTTTCATTTTTTTTATTATTATTTAAATACATCTTAAATATCACGGCACAGTTTGATTTCACGAGACAGACAAACCTACTGGACAATAATTGATTGCCATATATTAGTGCATGAAACACGAAATGTATCCCTACTAAGAGAATCATCCTTTCACTTGGTGACCTCGTAGTCTTTTACGGCCTTGTCTGTGGTAGACGTATCCAAAAGTAAGTCTTCGTTGCTTGTATATGTAACCTACTTTACACACATTCATCTTAAGAAATGATATTGTTCTTTCTCCCATTAGTGTGGCGTTTTAACCCCGCTGAACCAGTAGTGGAAAAATCTGTAATTCTCTAGAGGATTAAAATGTCTCGTGCCTTTCCCCGCATTAATTTCAAGCGCATTAATTTCAAATTTTGAAATAAAGTTCGTCTTAAATAATGGGAGAAACAAATTCCCCTTCAATTGCCATGTGGGTTACGATATTTCTCCACTCTCGAAAGTTAAATTTAAAATGTTAACCACTCGCCTGATGGCTTGTGGTTAAAATGTTTAATTTAACTCTCTTGAGTGGAGAAATATCGTAACACACGGGCAACTGAAGGAGAATCTATATGTATTTAACTTGCTTCTTGAGGATGAGAAAATAGCCTGATAGTTTTATATGCTGGGTAAATTTGCTGTACTATTTTAAAAACGTTACCATATATGGTTAATGTTAATATTTTGTGAAATAATCTTTAGTCTAACTTTCTCGATTTCCACTCAGATTTTGACACTACGTTTAATATTGTGAATATTGCACACAATGTTATATTTAATTTCATAGAAAAGGCATATTCTAGTTACAATTGGGTCGTAATAATGTTTCGTTTCTATGACAATAAATTATATTTTATTTACCATATACACAGCTGGACACTGTCCATGTATTTATTTATTTATTTATGATTTAGTCAATTACCAATTCAAATGTTGTTTTTAAAACACAACGGATGAAAACGTTAGTAACTATTATTTCATTCAAGCAACAAATCCTGTAAAACAAAGAACATGGCACAGCGCTAAATTAATGGAAAGACGCCATCAGATAAACACTGTTTGAAACGGAAGGACATAAATTAATCATTGCAGTTTCCGTTGTTCTCTTACCGAGTCACTATCACTATCGGTGGCTAATCCTTCCGGTTAGATATTCAAGCTGATCTAAAATGAAAAGATTTGAATGGAATAACGTTAATTGAATCTTCATACATCAATTACGTAAGGATAAAAGGGGTACGGCAATCCCGGGTTTAAGTGGTAAATTTCGTATTCAGAAATTAATAGAGAATTTTCCATAATTCTTTAAGATTGATTTGAATACCTTGAGCTTCGATTTTTAGTTGTCATTTTTGTTTATGTTGATACAATTCACTCTTGTAAATCCAAAAAGCGTGAGTATAATTCTAATTACATGTGTTAAGAATTCATTAATTAAAAAAGACTTATTCTTATAAATATCAATTTTATCGTAAAAAATAAGATTTTATTCAGGAATTTTACTCCATTGTTGACCTCTATCGATAAAAACGATTGATTTGCACCCGGTAGCGCTTCTATATCAAAACATTAATATAATACATAAATATTAAAACCCATTGCCATCTCTCTGATGTAACTTTATGCTACGAAGAAGAACAAAGGCATGCTAATTTGGTCAAATGACGAGCGAGCACAAAGACACGTACCTGTTGATTAATGTAGATTTATATATATTTTTATTTCTGATAAACCTTTGTAAGTACAATGGTATACAGACTATACAATAAATAAGCAAATACATTGACAAATATAAAATATGTACACTATTTACAAAATGGTGAAGTTATACATACCAAAAGTTAACCAGGAGGACACACATTGTTGTTAATAAATCTAATAAATACACATAATTTTTTAAGTTTTGATTTAAAATATAGATTTGGCTGATATAACATTGATTTTTATTGGCGGAATAATCAGGGATGATGGACATCGATATTTTGGAAGTCACTGAAGACATTTTTCACAAAAAGCTTTGTGGTGATACAATATATAAATAAGCACTAACTGACCGTATTGATAGTGTAATAGTTATCATGATTGTCTTGAATGCTGTAGATAGTGGATTAACACCCCGGTAATATTTGGTAAATTGACGAACGAACGAGTACAAAGGCACATACCTTTTGATTTATGTAGATTTGAAATATAAATTGAGGTGATGTTAGTATTAGGCTTAGTTGTCGGACAAATCTGGTGAAGACCATCAATATTTCGGAAGTCACTATCTACATTTGTCACAATACCCTTAGTGATGATACAGTGTATATATGAGCACTGACTGACAGCATCGGTTGTGTAATGTTTAGGCGTGAATGTCTCAGGCATGGTAGATCATGGGTTCGAGACCCGTTCGGGTTAAACCCTATATTATTGGGTTTTGTTGCTTCTCCGCTAAGAGCGTATTATTACGGAATAAGACAGACCAAAGAATGGCTGGGTCGGAAACAAAATAATGTGTTCGAATGGAGCAGAATGTCTAATCTTTGAGAGTTAGTAAGTGAGATAGCTCTAAGCGCGTTGGTCTAATATTAAGCGGACATTATCACTTCTCGTCATGATATAGCTAAAAATATTCCAACATGGTGTTTAACAATTACCACTCGCTCACACATTAAAAACGGAGATTGCTTAGAATCGATATACATACGTTCGTGGCCACCACATCTCCCATCGCTTATTTTATTACTGTTATCTATTGGCATTTAATATTTCAAAAGTATCAATGGTTTAGTTGTGGAGTTGTTCAATTTCCAACATGACGCATGCCCGTATAAAAACAACACTAAAGCATCTAAAAGACCATGATATTTACAGGACTCTACCAATACCTCGATTCTACCCTGTCAGTATAGAATAATGAAAACTGCATTCAATAATATCTTTATTGTCAACTCATTATCAATAACGTTCATTTCGTTGTGGATGTTTATTATTAAAAAAATATGTGTAAGTATTAGGTCATGTGACACATTGTCACATAAAAGCCCGTGTGCAGCAAGACAAGCTATCGAGGCTCGCTATAACCAAGAGGCAGAGGTTTCTTCTTCATCTACAATTTGTAATACATTGTACATGCATGGATGTTCTTTAATATGCTTAAATAATAAATAGTGACGTGTGTACTATAAAATATATGTACTGAATATAGATTATAGCGAGTACCATTCCTATGTACGTTTTATGCTAATATTATATTACTCCTTAGAATAGAAATACTTTATTTTCGGACGGACGAAGTGAGGGAGAATATAATCATATATCATTTAAACGAAGTCTAAAAAATCTGCAACAAAGAGTTGGTTGCCACTGGTGTGGTACTGGTGTGATAGGAAATGCGTCACAATTTTTAGTATGATCGTCGATGACTATTCGCTATCTGTGATCTTAAGGTCTTTCCACTACCATATGATGACCTTTTTGTATTTCGTATGATCAGTATTACTTGTCGCCACTTTTTAAAGACCTCTCCAGCTCAAGAGTTCGCCACATACCGTATCAGTACCTCATAAGGTATTCAAAATTAGGTCAGCATACCGAACAGTTTTTCTTTACGGGGTTATCTCCCTTACCACCAAAAATCATTTTATCGAAATACAACAAAAATGAAGGGATGAAAATGTTTGACCAAAAAACTAATTATAACCGTATTCAAATGATAAAATACACCCATTCTATGTCAATCTTTCCGGAGCGCTTGGTCACACTACAGATGCATGTAGTGTTTGTATTGTCATAGATTTTGTTCTCTTTCTTAGCTTCCTTTATTTACCCTGCAGTTCGTCTTTCTTTCAAAAATACCTTTGTTAGTTTTAGAAATATAAGAATGTCTTTGATGATGATTAGTATATAGCTCCCGTGTAACATGACTTCACTACGGATTTTAGTTGGGTTCGTATCGTTGATGTCATCAAATTACACCTTTTCATGTCTTTAGTTTGTTGTGCTGTCGACTACGATTTCCGCGTAAGAGTATGTTCGGTGCAACCAGATCACTTGAGTTCACCCCGATTTTTTTTGGTGGAGTTCAATCTTTTGTTTTCTGGGTAGCTATTTGTAAGCAATTTTGTGTCTTTTTGTTTTATTTCTTTTGACAATTGTATTGTCTACCCTTCTTCGGCTTACGTTTCTGGTTACCCCTTTGATGTTCTTAATGCTTTTTCAGTGGAAATGAAATATAGTACATTGTATATATAAGTTCAATGTAAGGCAGATATAATTGAATACAATATGTATTTCATAGCCATATATTCGTACAGATGTCTTAGCTTGTCTCTGGTACAATAAGCTACTTTTTACTCTCTACTTAGATAAAGTTTGTCAGCGACTTCGATATGTCGGTGGTTTTCTCCTGATGCTCCGATTTCCTCCACCAATAAAACTGACCTCCACGATGTAACTAAACTATTGTTGAAAGTTGCGCTAAGTACCATAACCTCCTCTTTAGAAATAAAATTATGTTACTTCACACAGCATCAATTAGATTAATGAAGTTAAACAGTGGAAACCATGAACTAATGTCAAAACATAAATAAAGATAATATTTAATATAATTTTCAATTTGTAAATGTAATAGAAAATAATATATTTTTGTAATTAAAATGATTACACAAACAAATTCCATATCAAAGGACTCTTTAGTGTACATGTTTTGAGCGATTACCTTAGATATTTCAAAACATTAATTGACATACAAACAGTCTACGTTTATTTGCGTTCGTACTAAATGACTTATACGGTCATTAGAATAAACTCTTAAGTAGCACAAACTATTTAACACATCTCTTGAATAACATGGAAACCATTTTAAAGTATTTTGTTTTCTTCAACTGCTTTACTGGTTTCAGTTAAATATTTTGCATTATAAAAATCTACATGATTAGTATATTAATAGTAATAATAAATTGAGCAAATATCTTAATAAATCGTGTAGAAATTCTATCACGAATAACATGAAAATGCATTTGTATATTACTACGCTTGTTCAATCTTTTTATGACTTTAATAGAAATATTAATGAGTCTTTTTCTACCCTTTAAGAGTTTTATTTTGTAAAACAAAATTTCTATTCTGTCGTAGGCCATTAGAACGTTAGCTATGTAATGGCTTCATGGCAGGATACCCGGATCTCATTGTAGCAGACGACAAACAAAGCAGTAAAATGTCAGCAGACGCCAAACGTGGATACATACTTAACTAATCTTGTTTAATTGTTTTATACCGTATTGTTTACCCCACTTCGTGAGATGAAGGAAATAGTAAAAGTCCCCACAAAACATCAAAGCCATGTTTATGACGACAAAATGGATAATTTTCCGGAATTATTCTTAACCGTTATCGATTCTGATATTAATAAATAACTACACAACTGTTTTATGGCATTTCCCTAACATGGCGCTTTAATATTGGAAACTGAGAAAGGCTTATTGAATGAAATATTATTAGATTTTATGTCCAGTAAATCTTTATTTTTGGGAATGATATTAATCTCTGTACATTGTAGCACATTACTCATAATAGTACATGTACATGTTCAACAATTTTGTTGTATTTTTGTTGTATGTGCTTTTGATATTTGTGGATAGAGACAGTCTACAGAAAACGTCAACTATTACAAATTAACCGTTAGAGAAACACATAAAGGGTAATCACGAATGGACAATCCAGAGACAAAATTGGACACCCGACAAACAAAACAAACAAAAAATACAACACAACACAGAAAACGAAAAGATGTACAACACGAACCACCACCAAAAACAGAGGATGAACCAAGGTACTAAAATCCAAGGTTTAAAATGTCTAAGGACAGTATGTTAATTTTATTTTTCATATTTGTTAGTAAATTCCGATAAAGAGTGTTGAAAGATATTAATGATTTTTGATCATTGAAACTGTAGTTACTGTAGGGTCTATCCTAGTTGAGCTTTGCCGAATTTAAACGCCAAGCGGAATGACACAATCGTTCTAGTTTTTACCTTTCTCCAGTTTCATTGATAAAGAAGAGCTTGAAGTACCAAATTGGTAATCAGAATCCGCATATCAAAGGACAGACAACACAATGGTCAATAGAAAAGGTACAAATAACGATCTACAATATACTTCATATACAGCATTGTCTAAAATCAAGTAAGTAGATTTCCAGCTGTACATGTGTTCATGACGAAAACAAATGTTAAAAACAATAAATCACGTAGGAAAAAGTCTTGCACTAACATCGACTTGTAAGAGGAAATTTCGATTGTCAAATGGAATACAAGCATGTATGCATTGAATAAACGTTAGAGATTGCCGAAGGGGAATAAAAAATGGACAATCCTGAGAAACTGGCAACATATGGTACACAAGACGAAGAAAAACAAAACAAATACACAACACAATATGTGTTAGACAACACTAGACGTAAATAAACACAAATAACGTAAATAACGACATAATCCCTCACACAAACAACCGGAGGTAAAGACGAACCGAACATCGTTTTTAATGCGGAAATCGTAATCGGCAGTTTTAGTCTTGTAGCTAGCCACCAAAGATCAACCTATCAAGCTACAGTTTATTATGAGCTGTTGTTGTATCTCTGGATTGTCAATTCTTCATTGTATCTTCACTTTTCTTAAAAGTTTATTCATATTGAAATTCATTGGCAAATTGTAAATATTTATTAATTGAACTGAACAAATGAACAAAAGTTTCTAATTAATGTAATTATTAATAAGGTTCTCCTCCCTCAGGCATATGTGACCTTAGCCGATTTTGGCTATTTCCTGTTTAGGCCCTTTGGTTTTATTGCTCCCAAAACTTTAAATTATTTGGTTTTCCAATCTTTCGACTTTGAGCGTACCTGATGAAGGTTATTCCAGAAACTAGTCGTCCGCACTGAATTTGATATCTACATTTGTATTAAAATGTGACTTTGATTTGAACTTTGAAATCCATGTTTATATGAAAATAAATAAATCCATGACGACAAATTACCATTCATCATAATATATTAACAGTTAAACAATGGTTATCATTGTCCAAGTTTGTTCCTGACATATATTAGTGCTTTTTACATGAAAGCATGCTTCCATTCAGATATTGCATAGAATGAATAATAAATACGTGGTTTTTAAACAACCTATAGTTGGGTACAAGAGGATAATATGGAGAAGTGGGTGATTTTTTAACATGTTCAATACCAAGTGAACAATTTGTTAGCCATATTATGGCGAGACAAATTTACTAAGTACATTAAAATGATGATGATGATGTCCGGTTTGTACTAGACCAACACGCTTAATTGAATTGTCATAGTGTTATCTAACTAAGACCCATACAGACACACGGGACATATTATTCTGAATCAAGGTCAACCTGTATTTGCTCTTACTCTTGAATGCTGCGAAGAGAAGCGGTATATAATTATCGTATAGTGTTTGGTTTGACGTTACTGAAACCACGATCGAAACCACGATTTACCGCCCTGAGGGGTGTACATGCTAACCATTACACCACCAAGACGTTTCCGCCAAAGGTTAAGAAAAAAACAATCAATCAAGCAATATTTAATAGTTATATTTGATTCTGTAGCTGATTGTATTGAGCACCACTGCAGACAGTGAATATAAAAATGTGCATTTGATGCTACAAATCAATATTAACATCTTTGGTTTTAACTACGATACAGGACGGCAAAGACAAGCATTATCCATGTTTGCCATCACTTGGCGTCCGTCGTCCGTCGCCTGTTAACTTTGAACATTTTTGCACTTCTCCTCTGAAACCGCATAGCTAAATGAACCGAAAGGTGGAAGGAAGAATCTCTGGAAGCTCCTCTATTCAGCTTGCTCATTTCGTCCCGATTAGATAACAAACATGGCCGCCATATGCTATTCTTGTTTCTGGTTAGTTGATTTCTAAAATAATTTCTCTCTTGAAACCGCTTAGCCAAATGAACCGAAACTTAATAGGAAGAATCTCTGGTAGGTCATCATTATAACGATTGCTCATGTCGTCCCTATCCGTATAACAAACATGGCCTCCATATACAATTCTTGTATCTGGTTGGTCAATTTCTAATAAATCTCCTCTGAAACTGCATAGCCTGTGAAAAATTTTCATCGCCGCCGTACGCAGTTCTTGTTTTGTGATTGGCCAATTGAAACAAAATCTTCTCTAAAACCATTTGGCCAAATTAATTGAAATGTGGGAGGACGCACCCATGGAAGTTTCTGTATAAAGTGTCATCAAAACAGAATGAAAGGTGAGAGACAAAAGGTCAGCCCGCTGAGGCTCTAATTTTTTTTTTCTCACGAACAAGTGTAAATGTGTAAATTAACACTTTTGTTAGCGCTTTCTAAAGTTCATGTAGATGCAGTTGTGTAGTAAAATTCAGCAATCCAGGACTGTTGACCAGGATATGGGTTGCGTGTTGACCGATATTTAGTTTTCTGTGTAGTGTTTTGTGGTTTGCTGTTTGTCCTTATGTTCTTTTGGTTATTGTGTTGTCTTTTCTTCTTCAATTTACAGATTGTGATTACCCCTTTGATATCGGCAATTGTTGCCAAATGAATCTCCATGTTTGTGTTTTGAAAGATCAGTCGGTATCATCTGTTGTCGTCCAATAGAAAGACAGGCAATATAATGACCAAGAGGAAATGGGAAAAAAGACTAACAATTGTCAGCAAAACACTACAAAGAAAACTAAAGATTGAGCAACACCCATCGCACTAAATATCAAGGGATCATCTCACGTGTTCTGATGGGGAGCAGTTCTTGCATCACTAGTGGCAGCCGTGGTGTAACTGTCAAAACGACACAATCATCACAGTAGGTTAGTGTGATGACATGATATTAGATAATGGAATAACATATTACATGTAGTATGCCCTTATATCCTTTCCCTTTTGGTGATTGTGTTGTCTGTCCTTGAATTTACGGATTCTGGTTACCTCTTTGGTATCTTAAAATATTCTTTACTTGATGTCAATATGCATTTGTTGTCTGTGTGGATTAAGGTTAAAGGTTAAAATGTTTTAACACCACTTTCAACACTATTTCAACTATAAAGTGGTGGTAAGTTTTCTTGGTGGAGAAACCAGAGTACCTGGAGAAAACCACCGACATGACGCAAGTCACTTACAAACTTTATCACACAATGTTGTATCGACTACGCTACGCCTGAGAGGGATTTGAACTCTCAAAAGTGCTCAAACCCCTATAAGTACAAGATTTAATTATCATTTCAACAATTTACAATAGGCAGGAGCTGCGAAAATGCTTAAACATCATCTTTTTATATCCGGGAATGGAATACAATTGTACTTAGTCAGAGTGTGTTATATTACAGTTGAATAATCACAATTCAACTTAAGCACAATAGATAACTTAATACATGATACCATAGGAAATAATTCAGTAAGTCATCTTTACCAGGCTGATGGAGCTCTGTACAATTGCCCCTGAATTGGTTAGTGGGTATTAAGTCAGATGGAACTGACGTTGTAGAATTGTTAATCAGTGGACCTGTATGTTATTGCAATTATACAGAGCCCCTGCTTACCAAGTTAACGATTGCCTGTTATTGCAATTATACAGAGCCCCTGCTTACCAAGTTAGCGATTGCCTGTTATTCCAATTATACAGAGCTCCTGTTTACTAAGTTAGCGATTGCCTGTTATTCCAATTATACAGAGCCTCTGCTTTCCAAGTTAGCTATACAAGTTCATGTGTGCTTCTAGCTAACATTTTAAAAATGTTGGAAATTCGCTCACTTGGTACAGAAGCTATGATTAGTATTTAGCAGTAAGCAATGCATGTAAAATGTCGTCTATCAGATAATGTGGTTTCAACTGCTTCCAGGCATATCAATGAAATACTGGTCATTTTGTATTTATATCACAACGTTAGCAGTAGTCTGCAGTTAGCATTATACAACATTAAGTAGCCAGTTAGCTGATCAATCTATATCTGGCTGACACTTTTGCCTTGGTTTCCAATCTTTCAGTTTTGGGCGTACCTGATGAGGGTTGTTCCAGAAACACGTTTTACGCATTGCATTTTATATACGTTTTTATTTAAGCATGTCCATTTTTTGTCCGACATCTCTATTTTCTTTTATTAAGGATTGTTAATTTGGTATGTTGATCCGTCATTTTAGACCTGATTTAGCTTACGCCATATCCGAGTTTCAGACTGTTCGCTTTTATATATCTATGATATATAATGCTAAAAGTATCAATTTGGATCGTCTGCATGTCTTAGATCTTAAATAGAGGAATAATCCGGCACAGAAAGGAATTATAATGCAATCAAACAGAAATATGTTTTTTAAATTGGTAAAACATTCCGATAAATGTATAATTTAAGTTGAATGGACCTTCGGTCCAGTAAAGGAGTACAAATTACTGGACCGAGCATCAAGTTTACAGGACATTCACATGCTCCACAGAGAAGATGCTCAGATTCCTACTGGTCATTTGGTTCAGTAATGAATAACCTTTTACTGGACCAAACCAATTTTACTGGACATTGCCACATGTCCGACGGACCTTGGGAATAACTGGTACTGTCGTAATTACTGCAATTAAACCTTCATAGGGGGTCGCATGATAGTTGGATTAACAGCTACCTATGCAACCAGTGCCTATTACCATTGATGTTGTGAGTTCCAATCTCGATCAGGGCGAGCTGTACAACATTATGTGATAAATTTTATCAGTGACTTGCGACATGTCTGTGGTTTTCTCTGGATCCTCTGATTTCCTCCACCAATAAAATTGGCCGCCACGATATCACTGGAATATTGTTGAAAATTGCGTCTAAGCACCATGAAACCAAATCAAAACTTCATAGGTAAGCATGGCGTCATATGTTCGCTTCCAGTGCAAGATGAGGACAATTAAACTCCGCCTACTAGATAACTGATACTTAGTCGCGTGATCAATACATGATTAGCAGCAAAATCAATAGATTTTAACAGCAGAATGCATATTATTACGAAATATACCTTCAACGCTATATATTGAAAAACAAAATACAGTCAAATATGTATGTCAAGGTCACTCAAGGAAACCAGATATTGTGCTCTTTATGAGCTGTTGCCCTTTATATACAAGGAAAATTATATAAACTATTCATCAATGGGAAATATGAGGTTGTCCTTTATAGACAGTGATTTGCTATATAGAGGTGCCCTTTAAAGCAGTTTTGACTGTATATGCGAAATTAGAGAACTTTAAATATAGAGGAACTCTCTTACAGAAAGCATAATATTTTCTATTTATCTTTTTTTTTCAATCTACTATATCTTCTATATATACCAGTTAAGTTTCTCCTTAGCTAAGAAGAGTTTGAAGATACTAAAGGGGTGTTATCACAATGCGCAAATTGAAGAAGAACAGACAACACAATGGCCAGACGGTAAAGGACAAAAGGACAAACAACGATCTACAAAACATAGACATAAAACTAAAGATCGAGCAACAGGAACCCCACTATAAACCGGAGAGAACTCAGGTGCTAAGAAAACTCTAAGTGAAATCTTGGTTTACTTACGTAAAATTGTTTTGTGCTTTCCGGTCCTGGCCTCTATAGCTAAGGAACGGTCTAGTGGTTAAGATTGTCTTCTGAACATAACACCACTAATCAACATGCGTTTGTGTTCAGATACCCACCTCAAGTGTAAAGCTTCCCAGACATCCACACAAGGTCAGTGGTTTCACGCAGTCAGTTCGTTATATTTGTCTCTAGTCTCTCCTCCAAGATATAGCTGATAAAATGTGGAGTGGTTTATTGTTTTTAACGCCACTTTCCACAATATTTCAGCTATTTCGTTGAGGTCAGTTTTATAGGTGGAGGAATCCACACTGCCCTGAAAAAACCACCGACCTGCCGCAATTCACTGACAAACTTTATCATATAATTTTGCATCGACTGAGCGAGGTTCGAATTCACAACGTGAGTGGTGACATGTACGGATTACATAGGGAGTCATAAATCCAACTGCCATATGACCACGACCAAATGCGGAGTGACGTTAGAAATAAATAACACAACCCACGTTCAGTTAACACAACCCACGTTCAGTTATTGTACAGCAGTTTATTACTAAATTAAAAACATCTTCAGATGTTCAATATATTAGTATATTAATGTTAAAAAAAAACCAAACTGAATTTCTATATTTGGAGCAGAAACTGCTTAACATTCCGGAGGCCCTGGGTTAATCTTAGGTTTTAGTGGCGTTTCTGTTGCTCCTTCTATAGTTTTCAGCATAATGTTTTGTAGATCGTTGTTTGCCCTTTTTCTTTTGTCTATTGTATTGTCTGTCCTTCGATTTACGGCTTCTGATTACCCCTTTGGTATCTTCAAAGCTTTCTTCCAGAGTTGGTATGAGGTGTCGGTAAAAAAAAAAATTCTCCTCCCGCAGACATAGGTAACCGTAGCCGATTTTGGCTATCCTCTTTAAAATAGGCTCTTTGGTTGTATTGCTCACAAAGCTTTAAATTATTTGGATTTCCAATCTTTCGGAAACGCACCGTGCGCACTAAATTTTATATTTACACTTTTACCGCTGTACAGATAAAGATGGACGACTAGCGAAAAAGTTAGTTCGGTAACCTATGCTATTTTTTTGTTTTGTTCTTCAGCCCAGAACATATGTCCCTTTCATCAGGCAAAAAATTGAGAACTTGGTATTTCTTTTTGAAATTCGATCCAACCTCATTAACTAACTTTTTATTGAAGTGTTTTTCCAAGCCATTAAAGTGAACGCTCATGTACTTGTGTTTCAGGTTGATCGATTTTGCCTCTGTCTTAGATATTTCCACTGGAATTTAAAAAAATTCGGACAGTGTGGTATTTTTTGTTTTTCATTTTATTTCCATATAATTTTTTACATATTATGAAAATTATAACATAATTGTAGTTTATAGAAATTATATCAAACCCCTGTGTGACCCCCATCTAACCTGTGGGCGCCCCTTGTCTTATGACCATTAGATAATGTCCAGCCTCACTTCAATATTTTCTGTTGACCTCTTATCAGTGCATGGTGTTTACATTTTTCAATTCCGAATTTTCAATTTTATTTCTAATTGCATCATGCATTCAGTGTTTATTCTATGTATATATGTTAGACTCATCAACAATAGCTAGTTATTTAAAAGACTTGGATAGTTAATTTAGAAGATTTTTTGTGATTGGGATTTTACTTTTAACATTCGAACTTTCTTGATTACATAATACTTAATTAATCATGGCAAGGAGAAATTTGCCTCAAAATCAACTAGACAATTCTAACCCCGCTAATTGGACCAGTGCACAATTAAAAGATGCTTTGAAAGGACTTGGTATTAACATTACAATTCCGTTGAGTCGTGGTATTTTGAAGAAATTATATTTGGACAATGTAAACAATGGCGTCAGGGAACCTGTTGAAAGTCAAAGTGTTGTGTTAGAAACTGATATGCCTGTTACAGATTGTTCGGGAGATGCTACGTTGGACAGTAATGTCTCGGCTGTTAGAGGTACCGATTTAACAAACACGACGGATCGTAATTTTGTAGAAAGTGAGGCAGTTACAGAACAGGGACAGAGAAATCACGTTGATGCTACGCGGAGTAACTCAAACAAAACAAGCAGCAGTGCGCATCGGTTTGACGCATCTTCCGGTGACATGGGTTAACTGATTGTAAATACTTTACAACTATGTCAACAAACTATGCAACAATTATCTAACAGTAATAATAATCGACAACATACAATTAATTATAGTTTGGGTAGCGACCCAGTACCGCCAACATTTAATCTTCACACTGCAATGGCTGTCTCATCTACAAATATGCCTTCAGCTTCATACAGCCCACCTGCCCATATCGGAACGGATCAATCGTGTAACCGAACCTTACCAATTTATTCCGCCAACAAGTCCTAGAGCGTCGTTCGGTGTCCCATCTACATCAGTAGCAGACTTGGACATGATTTCACCGGAAATAAGAAATCAAATTATTTCAGGTAAAAATGTGAACTTAAATTTACTTTTAATTCCAAATTATGAAACGCCGGTAAAAAGAAAAGATCAAGACAAGGAGAACGTCTATGGAGAAATTTGTCCTTGGGTGAATTTATAGTTGCTTTTGGCCGTTACAAGAGAATTATGTGTTCTGCTTTTTCATCAATAGCAGAAGAACTTGAGCTATATTTGACACATATCATTGAAACAGCACAAATTTGGCCAAGTAAATTTTTTGAATATCACAAGATGTTTTCTGCCAAGTGTGCTATAATGTTATTACAACACAACATTAAGATTGATTGGTCAAGAGGTGATATAGATCTACGTCAAAAAATCTGTGCCGGATCTAGAGTCAATAGTTGTTCAAAGTGCAATTCGACTTTGCACACTACTTCAATGTGTTCAAAAAAAGTAGGAAGTAATTTTCCAGTTTTTTCGAAAACATCCGATACTTTGGGACGTGATATTTCATATCACGATGGACGCCAGGTCTGTAACAATTTTAATTGGGCCCGTGGCTGCGTCAAGCCTTATTGTCAGTATTCTCATGTTTGTAAGCAGTGCAAGTCGACAACACATGGAAAATTTAATTGTAATAAGAGCCAAGAAGTCAATGTGGCAAAACAGTATCAACCAGGTCAAAAATCTGTACATGTACCAACAAAGAAATGACTTAAAGAAGCTTCAACATCCATAAATTACAAGCAATTGAGACTTGAATTATCGAATCACCCCGACAAAGAATTTACATTACATCTTTGCAATGCTATTCAGTGTGGTTTTGACATGCTAGTTTCTGATTCTAATGTTGTAACTTATGAATGTAGAAAAGCTTTATCGGCAAGGAGAGATCCAGAGGCAGTCAATTTGTTATTAGAAGATGAAATTAAAAAAGGTTTTATTTATGGACCTTTTAAAAAACCTCCCTTTCATTTTTACAGAGTCAGTCCTATAGGTATTGCTACACACAAATATTCTTTTAAGAAAAGACTTATTCTGGACCTCTCTTCACCACACAACAATGAAGACCATTTAAGTATTAATGAGTTAATTGATAAAGATTTATGTTCTTTATCTTATATCAAACTTGATGATGCTATTCGTGTAATCCAAGAATTTGGTCCCATTAGTATTTGCTGTAAGATGGACATTTCTGATGCATTCAAACAATGGCATCTTTTTTGTTTTAAATGGGACAATTTATATTATAATTTTGTAAGATTACCATTTGGTTGTCGGTCAAGTCCACGACTTTTTGATATGCTATCTAGAAGTATATGTTGGATTGCCAGGTCAAATTATAATATCAATGTTATTTTTCATTTGTTGGGCGATTTTTTAACTATTGATAGGCCTACTGAATGTGGTGAGAGAACCATGGCTTTGTTGTCTTTAATATTTAATAAATTGAACATTCCCCTCTCTGTTAAGAAAACAGTAGGCCCCACATGTGTGCTTGAATATTTGGGAATCATTTTAGACACTGTACATATGCAAGCTCGTTTACCGGAAGAAAAAATTGTGCGTATTTCAGGCTTCATTCAAACCATTCTTAATAAACGCTCTTGTACGAGAAAAGAGTTAGAACAGTTATTGGGCCACTTGAATTTTGCGAGTCGTGTGATACTGCCAGGTCGTGCTTTTGTCACTTACTTATACAGGCTTATGTCATCTGTTAAGGAAGCTTATCATTATGTACATTTGAACAAAGAGTGTAAAGCAGACCTACAAATGTGGTTAGAATTTTTGACACACTGGAACGGAATCAATCTATTCTACGAAAATGAGTTAACAAATGCATCTAGTATTTCATTGTATACCGATGCATCATCTACAATTGGCTTTGGTGGTTTTTTCCAAAACGAATGGTTCTATGACAGTTGGCCGGAAGAATTGCCAAAAATGTTAGATTATTGTGCTTCTATGGCTTTTCTAGAGCTGTATCCGATAGTAGTTGCTGCTGTTTTGTGGGGGAAACAGTGGTCAGGTAAAAAAGATACTTTTTTACTGTGACAATATTGCGACGGTGCAAATTATAAAAAATGGCCGCTCCAAAGAACCTTGTATCATGAAACTTATGAGACGTCTGACCATGTGTGCTATGTTGAACAATTTTGCTATTTTTAGTGAACATGTACCGGGATCAAGTAACTGTATAGCTGATGCCTTATCTCGTTTTCAGATCCAGAAATTTCGAGAATTGGCACCATGAGCAGCAATAGCACCTACATCTTGCTCTCCACTGTCGGAGATACTTTGGACAGCTCATTAGATAATCTGTGGAGACAATCCATTTCCAATAACACTCAAACAGCATATAATACTGGATTAGATCTTTACATTAAGTTTCTTTTATTACTGGGAGAAACATGGAGTACAAGTAGTCTTCCACCAGTTTCTGAAAAGTTCTTGATGCGCTTTGCTGCTTCTTGTCATGAACACAAGCAGTTACGTTATTCTACAATTAAGCTGTATTTGTGTGGCGTTAGATTCTATTATATGAAATATGGTGGTTTTAATCCTATGGTGAACTATGGAAGACAGCTTGAATGTTTAAAATCAATATTATGCGGTATAAAGAAAAAACAGGGGCCTACTGTTAAGCGCACTCGTCTACCTATTACCATGCCTATTTTAGCAAATATGTGTTCTTTGTTAAATTCTTTTGTATTTGGTTATTTTAATAGTATTATGTTAGCTGCTGCCTGTGTTGCAGCTTTTTTTGGGATTTTTAAGATGTGGAGAATTCACAATTTTGAACCAGTTTGACCCTGAATATAATTTATGTCTAAATGATATTCAAATAACTGATGAGTGTGTTTTTATAAGACTTAACAGATCAAAAACGGATCCTTTTAGACAAGGTATAGTTATTCCTCTTTATAGAACAGGTTATGGTATTTGCCCTGTTTTAGCAGTGTCGAGGTATTTTCAGTTAAGGCAATCTGTAAAATTTTTGACACTGAAGCATTTTTTTTATATCTAATGACAAGAAACCTTTGACCAGACAATTTTTTATTACACATGTTAAACTGTTGCTTGATAAGTTAGGTTTGTCTAGTGATTCTTACAATGGTCACTCTTTCAGAATTGGAGCAGCTACAGCTGCTCAGGAAGCTAGACTTGAGGATCATTTAATCCAAACTCTAGGTAGGTGGTCTTCAGACTGCTACACTAGATATATTCATACTTCACCAAAAGTAATTCAACAGGCTCAGAAACAACTTGCATAAACAGACCAAACTCAAAGTACTGTTTAAATGTTTTGTACTGACAACAAAGGTTCCCTTCCCTTCGACTTGGGGGCTACAGCTGCTTCACTTTGTTTGCATCCGTATTTGGCCGATTCGATACTAATTTTACACATTAGCTTTCGTATTTCATCCCCCCTCAAGTTACAATCTTTTTATTTTCTATGGTAAAAGGGGGTACCTCTAGAATATTTCACTTTTCTAAATTGATATCAAACAGCTGTTAGTCTCCAGATTTTCCAATTTATAATTAAAGTGTATATTTATGTATATATATAGTACCATGTTAGTATAATAAATGATTGTGTTTGGTTACATAATCTTTGTGTTTATTTAGTTAGAACATGTACATGTAGACAGATAATAGTTATTCAGCATTACAGAAGTACCATACACACAGTATATAATACACATGTACAGTTGTGACACCTTCTTTGACTGTAGTAATTGCACATTTTATCACTATTTATCTTAGTCACAGTTCTTAATACAGAAGGCAATAATTTGGCTATAAAGTTGATCATATTCTCTCCATGAATATGCATGTAATAGTTGCTGCTGGATGTTATTTTTCTCACTCTGGAACTGACATACCTTAGTTTAAAAGTGTAAAATCTATGGTAGACGAATGTGGTGTCAAACGTTTCGACTAATCAATCTTTTGCAAGTACCACCTGGTTATATATTATTGTAGAACAAAGTCTAATTGATCATTTTAAACAGTATTATAATTCATAAAAATCACCAATAGCACTGACTAACGTTTGGATTTCAAATCCCGCTCATGGCGAGGAGTACTCGATACAACATTATGTGATAACGTTTGTCAGTGACTTACGACTGGTCGATGGTTTCCTCCAACAATAAAACTGACCGCCACGATATAACTGACATATTGTTGAAAGTGCCGTTAATAACCATAACCCGAACCCTAGCCCCTAACCCAAAAATCATTGTATTATCGTATTCAATTAATCAAAACAAGATGAACTGTGAGCTAATGCTCACTTATTATATCCCCGCATATATGTTCAATGTGTATAAAAACCA
>MJUT01016341.1:201297-233532 GCA_002080005.1 Gigantidas platifrons | reverse complement strand
TGGACAGTAATGTCTCGGCTGTTAGAGGTACCGATTTAACAAACACGACGGATCGTAATTTTGTAGAAAGTGAGACAGTTACAGAACAGGGACAGAGAAATCACGTTGATGCTACGCGGAGTAACTCAAACAAAACAAGCAGCAGTGCGCATCAGTTTGACGCATCTTCCGGTGACATGGGTAAACTGATTGTAAATACTTTACAACTATGTCAACAAACTATGCAATAATTATCTAACAGTAATAATAATCGACAACATACAATTAATTATAGTTTGGGTAGCGAACCAGTACCGCCAACATTTAATCTTCACACTGCAATGGCTGTCTCATCTACAAATATGCCTTCAGCTTCATACAGCCCACCTTCCCATATCGGAACGGATCAATCGTGTAACCGAACCTTACCAATTTATTCCGCCAACAACAGTCCTAGAGCGTTGTTCGGTGTCCCATCTACATCAGTAGCAGACTTAGACATGATTTCACCGGAAATAAGAAATCAAATTATTTCAGGTAAAAATGTGAACTTAAATTTACTTTTAATTCCAAATTATGAAACGCCGGTAAAAAGAAAAGATCAAGACAAGGATGAACGTCTATGGAGAAATTTGTCCTTGGATGAATTTATCGTTGCTTTTGGCCGTTACAAGAGAATTATGTGTTCTGCTTTTTCATCAAGAGCAGAAGAACTTGAGCTATATTTGACACATATCATTGAAACAGCACAAATTTGGCCAAGTAAATGTTTTTAATATCACAAGATGTTTTCTGCCAAGTGTGCTATAATGTTATTACAACACAACATTAAGATTGATTGGTCAAGAGGTGATATAGATCTACGTCAACAAATCTGTGCCGGATATAGAGTCAATAGTTGTTCAAAGTGCAATTCGACTTTGCACACTACTTCAATGTGTTCAAAAAAAGTAGGAAGTAATTTTCCAGTTTTTTCGAAAACATCCGATACTTTGGGATGTGATATTTCATATCACGATGGACGCCAGGTCTGTAACAATTTTAATTGGGCCCGTGGCTGCGTCAAGCCTTATTGTCAGTATTCTCATGTTTGTAAGCAGTGCAAGTCGACAACACATGGAAAATTTAATTGTAATAAGAGCCAAGAAGTCAATGTGGCAAAACAGTATCAAACAGGTCAAAAATCTGTACATGTACCAACAAAGAAATGACTGCAAGAAGCTTCAACACCCATAAATTACAAGCAATCGAATCACCCCGACAAAGAATTTACATTACATCTTTGCAATGGTATTCAGTATGGTTTTGACATGCTAGTTTCTTATTCTAATGTTGTAACTTATGAATGTAGAAATGCTTTATCGGCAAGGAGAGATCCAGAGGCAGTCAATTTGTTATTAGAAGATGAAATTAAAAAAGGTTTTATTTATGGACCTTTTAAAAAAAAAACTTTCATTCTTACAGAGTAAGTCCTATAGGTATTGCTACACACAAATATTCTTTTAAGAAAAGACTTATTCTGGACCTCTCCTCACCACACAACAATGAAGACCATTTAAGTATTAATGAGTTAATTGATACAGATTTATGTTCTTTATCTTATATCAAACTTGATGATGTTATTCGTGTAATCCAAGAATTTGGTCCCAATAGTATTTGCTGTAAGGTGGACATTTCTGATGCCTTCAAACAACTGCCTATTAGTCCACAACAATGGCATCTTTTTTGTTTTAAATGGGACAATTAATATTATAATTTTGTAAGATTTCCATTTGGTTGTCGGTCAAGTCCACGACTTTTTGATATGCTATCTAGAAGTATATGTTGGATTGCCAGGTCAAATTATAATATCAATGTTATTTTTCATTTGTTGGACGATTTTTTAACTATTGATAGGCCTACTGAATGTGGAGAGAGAACCATGGCTTTGTTGTCTTTAATATTTATTAAATTGAACATTCCCCTCTCTGCTAAGAAAACAGTAGGCCCCACATGTGTGCTTGAGTATTTGGGAATCATTTTAGACACTGTACATATGCAAGCTCGTTTAACGGAAGAAAAAATTGTGCGTATTACAGGCTTCATTCAAACCATTCTTAATAAACGCTCTTGTACGAGAAAAGAGTTAGAACAGTTATTGGGCCACTTACTTATACAGGCTTATGTCATCTGTTAAGGAAGCTTATCATTATGTACATTTGAACAAAGAGTGTAAAGCAGACCTACAAATGTGGTTAGAATTTTTGACACACTGGAACGGAATCAATCTATTCTACGAAAATGAGTTAACAAATGCATCTAGTATTTCATTGTATACCGATGCATCATCTACAATTGGCTTTGGTGGTTTTTTCCAAAACGAATGGTTCTATGACAGTTGGCCGGAAGAATTGTCAAAAATGTCAGATTATTGTGCTTCTATGGCTTTTCTTGAGCTGTATCCGATAGTAGTTGCTGCTGTTTTGTGGGGAAAACAGTGGTCAGGGAAAAAGATACTTTTTTACTGTGACAATATTGCGACGGTGCAAATTATAAAAAATGGCCGCTCCAAAGAACCTTGTATCATGAAACTTATGAGACGTCTGACCATGTGTGCTATGTTGAACAATTTTGCTATTTTTAGTGAACATGTACCAGGATCAAGTAACTGTATAGCTGATGCTTTATCTCGTTTTCAGATCCAGAAATTTCGAGAATTGGCACCAGGAGCAGCAATAGCACCTACATCTTGCTCTCCACTGTCGGAGATACTTTGGACAGCTCATTAGATAATCTGTGGAGACAATCCATTTCCAATAACACTCAAACAGCATATAATACTGGATTAGATCTTGACATTAAGTTTCTCTTATTACTGGGAGAAACATGGAGTACAAGTAGTTTTCCACCAGTTTCTGAAAAGTTCTTGATGCGCTTTGCTGCTTCTTGTCATGAACACAAGCAGTTACGTTATTCTACGATTAAGCTGTATTTGTGTGGCGTTAGATTCTATTATATGAAATATGGTGGTTTTAATCCTATGGTGAACCATGGAAGACAGCTTGAATGTTTAAAATCAATATTATGCGGTATAAAGAAAAAACAGGGGCCTACTGTTAAGCGCACTCGTCTACCTATTACCATGCCTATTTTAGAAAATATGTGTTGTTTGTTAAATTCTTTTGTATTTGGTTATTTTAATAGTATTATGTAAGCTGCTGCCTGCGTTGCAGCTTTTTTGGATTTTTAAGATGTGGAGAATTCACAATTTTGAACCAGTTTGACCCTGAATATAATTTATGTCTAAATGATATTCAAATAACTGATGAGTGTGTTTTTATAAGACTTAACAGATCAAAAACGGATCCTTTTAGACAAGGTATAGTTATTCCTCTTTATAGAACAGGCTATGCTATTTGCCCTGTTTTAGCAGTGTCGAGGTATTTTCAGTTAAGGCAATCTGTAAAATCTTTAGACACTGAAGCATTTTTTATATCTAATGACAAGAAATCTTTGACCAGACAATTTTTTATTACACATGTTAAACTGTTGCTTGATAAGTTAGGTTTGTCTAGTGATTCTTACAATGGTCACTCTTTCAGAATTGGAGCAGCTACAGCTGCTCAGGAAGCTAGACTTGAGGATCATTTAATCCAAACTCTAGGTAGGTGGTCTTCAGACTGCTACACTAGATATATTCATACTTCACCAAAAGTAATTCAACAGGCTCAGAAACAGCTTGCATAAACAGACCAAACTCAAAGTACTGTTTAAATGTTTTGTACTGACAACAAAGGTTCCCTTCCCTTCGACTTGGGGGCTACAGCTGCTTCACTTTGTTTGCATCCGTATTTGGCCGATTCGATACTAATTTTACACATTAGCTTTCGTATCTCATCCCCCCTCACTTTTCTAAATTTATGTCAAGTTTAATTAATCAAAACAAGATGAACTGTGAGCTAATGCTCACTTATGATATCCCCGCATATATGTTCAATGTGTATAAAAACCAACTAAGTCGGCAAGCAGGAAGTAGGAATGTGACGGGTCCAAAAACGCTTCCCACGATATGAGGTACCTATATGAAGCTTGTGACCAAATATAAGATTTCTGCCATCAATAGGACAGACAAACGGAGGGACGGAAGGACGGACAGCGGTAAAACAGTATACCCTCCTTCCGGTGGAGCGGGGGTATAATTAGAATTGGAAAGTTATTTTATGAATCTAGACGATAGAAACATTACAACACAATGTAGATTGAAAACGAAGTATCATACATTACTGACTGAAACTGGCAGTTGGCAAAACATTGTAAGAGAAAAAAAATCAACGTTTAATGTGATATTCTGGTGACGTTGGCGACGATTTCACTGCATATTTTCATGTTCCAAATTCGACGACCACAGCAATTATCTTTCTTCTGCAAATTTAAAAACAGACTAAACTCATTAGAATTCAATTTACTTCTGAATACATGTAGTAATAACTTGTCTGATATGGATAATTTATGCAAATTTATTAGATCAGTGAATCAAAGGTTGGACTACCCTGTGTATAATCTGTATGGGTTTTATTTTCTCTTATCACCTTTCTAAATATGTATTTAGAAAGCTCAATTGTTCGCACAATTACACATGCTTATTTTGATAAGACGGGGCCGTCGTGGTCATGGTAGTGTTGGATTAACAACTATCTATGTAATCAGTGCCTATCACAACTAAAGTTGTGAATTCGAACCAGGCTCATGGTGGGGTGTGCAACATTATGTAATACAGTTTGTCAGTGACATGCGGCAGGTCGGTGATTTTCTCCGGGTACTTCTGCTTCCTCCTCAAATAAAACTGACCGCCATGATATAACTGAAATACTGTTGTAAGTGGCCTTAAACACATAAAATCAAACCAAACCATACCATTGTGATCAGAATTATGCGTTTGTTAATTGCTTAATTGTTTTGTTGTATTTCGGACCTGTTGAAGTTACGGTTATGGTTCCTTTGCAAGTTAAAGGTCATACATGTATCTCACTTACTTTCAAGTGTGTTCGATTTATACGAGTCGTTGAAAATCTCAATGTGACTGCGAGATACAGAATAACAATCAAAGAGAAGCTCTATAAATTTCATTGTTACCCTAATGTAAGATGTATTATCTCATTCTTGTTAAATATACGGTATGCTATTATTTTATGTATTCATCATGGAAAACGACCACATCGGATGTGTATAGTGGTTACCATGCTTTCCTCGAGTGCAGTAGAACCCAGTTCGAGCTCTGGTCGGGTCAAACCAATGACTATAAAATCAGTATTGCTTGCTTCTCTGCTAAGCACACAACATTAAGGGGTAAGAGCAAATACTGGTTGGCCTAGAATAAGGATAATGTGTCGGAGAGGAGCGACACCTCTACCTGTGGACTTTTGTTTCACTGAGAAAGCACTATTGAAATCCAACTAAACGTGTTGGTCTAATACAAAGCTGACATCATCATTCCATTGATATATATAACTCACCATTTTACAGTTGAAAAATTGCTGCCCCTGCATTAAACAACAATCACTCACTCATGTAACACGAGAACACCTAAATACTGTGCTAATTATTTTTCTGTATATAATATTATTTTCTAGCTATGGCAAGAAAATGACTAGAATTGAAAATAAATCCCCAAACATTTTAACGACAGTTCGGGTCAGCAAGGGACAATATATTAGATATATGGTTAGGGTTCTGGTGTTTAACGTCACTTTCAACAATATTTCAGCTATATCGTAGTAGTCAGTATTATTGATGGAGTAAACGGAACTAAAACCACCGACCTGGCGCAAGTCAATAACGAGCATTATCACATAATGGTGTATCCAGTACATCTCGCATGAGTTAGATCTTAGATATACGCTGTCCATATCACACCTGTGTTTCAGAAAAACTTCCAAATCATTACCACAGATTAAACAGATTGTTGAAATTAATCTCGATTTCATTGAAGTTGGTTTTCATTATTTAAACTGACAAGAACTCTTAATTAAAACATTATTTGTATAGATTGTCCCATACCGTTATAGTTACATCACGTCAGTAATACACGGGACTATTAAGATAATAGACCCTCTTCTTATCAACGATTTGTTTACAGAAATGTAGATGGGAGTTAAGTATGTATACATTTACAAAGGGAGAAGAACGTATCTGTGATAAACCTAAGATCCCCTTGTTTCTCTGATCACTTGATAAAAGTTGTCTTTCGGTTATTGAAGGATTTATTATTCAAATTAAAGATGTTCCTACTTTAAGATTTTAATAATTTGAATTAAGATGTGATAGTCATTTTAAAAGAGATGGAACAAATTCTATGTAGCTGTTTAATTAACACTGTGGCGTAAGGTACATATTTTACGGTGATAAACTTCTAACACCAAAAAATACAATAAATTTACTGCAAATATATCTTTTAATTAATATAGCAAAGATTTGTAGAATCAGTTAAACTCAACGAAATTATGTATGTGTTTACTGTGTGTGAAAAAAAACTAGGAGTAAATAAACGTGTGAGAATACCGAAGGGGCAAACAAAAATGTAAAATCCAGAGAAACTCAAATATTTTTTTAAAAATCAGTTGAAAAAAATATTACACGTATCATCATTAATTATTTATTTTCAAAATAAAATTTCCCAAAATCGCGGAGACGGGGGTATAATTTGTCATCATCGGTTGACATAGGACCATATTGACGGTCACCCGGGAAACAATTGGTTTCCAATTTATCACTTGACATTTTTATGATGGTCTTTCTAATCGTTATTGATATTTATTCGAGTCCGAGTGTATATCCCTCATCCTTTCCTTGGCATGAGCGTGCGCTTCGCGTCGTCTGCCCGATAATGTCTGCTGTTGTGTTATGATTTGTTGATGTTGTCATTGCGCATGAGTACATCCGATCATGGTGGACAAATGCGTTCAATTGTCGTGTGTCTGCGAGCCGTCATTCCTACTGAGTGAGGTATGATGTCAGTTCTAACAAAGCATGAAAGTGTGTTTCAAGGTTTAATCGCTTGTAAGTTGACTAAATAGCCATTTTAGAGCTGTTTCACGCAATGAAAACACCGCCATTGATTTTGTTTAGAACGCTACAAAGCTTTTCCCATGAAATTAAAGCATTAATCAGTAAAGAATATGTCTTGTTGATTTTTTTTCTTTTAAAACGTTTGAAGAATTTTTAGTCAGAACCAGCTGAAAGCGAGAATTTCGATATTTTTAATACACGTATACAATTGGTTATATTGAGAATTAACAAATCTATCATTACCACTACAGAATAAATTAGGAATTAATTAATTTCATTATTAATGTAAAAAATGTGAAGTTATCAAGAACATTAAATACAATATAAATAAAATAACCGCCACGATTTAACTAAAATATTGTTGAAAGTGGCGTTAAGCACCATAACCCTAACCCTTAAATAAATCATATTGGTGTGTATTTTGTATACTGTTAATGGTGATTTTCTTACAGGATAAGATTGTATGATCGCTTATAATTAATTTAAGTTTACTGTCTCATTTGAGTACTTGGACACGACTTTGACAGAAGCCTATAGCTAACAGCGGTTGAAAAACCAGCAGTCAATCGGAATCATGTTTTCAACCCAATGATAATATAATTGATATTTGCTGTTTCTCTGTTAAGCAGACTGGTTGGAATGGAATCGTGATACAACGTTGGCCTTAAAACAACAATCACTCACTCACTTATAACCTAACTTTGCAATATGTTGTTGTAATGTTATTTATCGAGATTTTTGTATACCCATATGAAGAAATGGCAAAAATTCTTCTCAACAGGCCTTATGTTTTACTTTGTTTTAAAATATATATGCAGCCAATATAAATGCAGAATTTGTGTATTTAATCTGTCTCTTAGCCTAGTGCAAATGAAATATTTAAAACAACGCCGTCCTATTTTTGTGACGGTTACAAGCCATAATATAGACAGTTTGTTACCAATATAGGAAAGTAAGGAAATGGTTATTTCTTGTGCGAGATAGTACTAGTTTGAGTAGGCAGTGTTGAGTTAATATACGAATGAGGTGAATTATAGAAATAAAAACATAAGATATCCATTTAGTACCCATGACGTGTTTGTGGAATAACCTTCACCAGGTACGCTCAAGGTCAAAAGATTGGAGAGGTTTGGAGAAAGAATACCAAAAGGCATAAACAGAATAGCCAATAAGAATTAGTAAGATATAAATTAACATGACAGACTATTCAACATTACACTTAGACACTAATTATTGTAAAGGAACGTCGCTGTTAGCGCTGCTCCACATTGTAGCATGTGAGAAAGCGAGACATTCCATTTTGTTCAATATATGAATATTTTTATTCATTTCCAACACTATACTGGATCGTTTGGATTTAAACATACCTCTGAGATAAGCATCTTTTATCACTACTAAAGATGCGAGATCGATTCTAACAATTGGCGAGGTGTACTCTATACAATAATATTATGTGATATAATTTGTCAACGACCTGAAACAGATCAGTGGTTTTGGCTGTGTATTCTGGTCTTCTTGAACAATACAACTGCATGACTGACTTGATGTCGGTATGGTGGTTTCGTGGTGAATATTAGGGGGGAAATATCATGCTTTAATATGTACATAATTACCTTAAAATTGGATATGTAATTGCCTCCCATTTCCCCATATATCGGGTATAAATATGCAACACAGTCACATAAGGGGTCGTGTTCAACTGACCCTTCTAATAAACTATTTCTGACCAATCAGGTGGCGTGTTACATCAAAGATTATATTACATGTACATGTTTCCTTGGTTACATAAAAAATATCAGACAGTAAAACAAAACATTTGCTTTCTATAATAATAAATGTGCCAGTCATATCCATTAATAATTGCTGTTATTAATGCCTGTTATATTGTTGAATTCAATAAATTTTGTCTTGCTTCATGGGAAACTATTAATAGGTTCGATATCGGTATTTATTACATACTTAGTTAAAATAAAGGCATGTTTGTATGACCAATATGACCGGAAGTAAACTGTCCATATTTTCACACCCCGGGAAAATAACCGGTTATTAGGTGCCCCTCGTGCGCTTCAGACAAAATAAACAACTTCTGGTGTTTACGTCTGCAGATGTCGGAAGTATGTACTATATAGTTTAATACATGGGCATTTCCATATTGGCATGGTTATCATCCCTTCTATTAATCTGTATGTATTTCCGCACAATGCATTTCTAATGGAAGCCGAACGTCCGTTCATGACCGTCAAATGGATCAAGGTAAACCATAGTTGGCAAATCAGTTCCGTTTTACGTTCAGATTTTCTAAGCAATTTGATTGGACTAGTAATGGTCACTGAAACGTTTCGACCTGCCGTAAGTCAGTGACAAACTTTGCACAGTGCTTAATTTCTCCAAAATAAACAATGTCTGAACCTGAGAATGCTATTAAAATGAATAAATATATAATATCAACCTTTCCTCTTAATGTTACCAAACTGTATGCCACGTCTGTGTTTATCGCCATAACCAACTTGACATTTATTATAGTACTTGTGATTTTTAAACAACAAAGTTTGACTCAAGAACGCAAAAGAACTAAATTTCCTTAACTCCTATTATTTATGCTCGACATTAACACGTTGTTTAAATAACAAACTAAAGTAGAAATATAATAAAGACAGAAATGTAGTTCATATTTGATGTGTGAAAAACAAATCCTACAAAAACGCACAACAAGTCAACATGATAACAAACAATTGAGCGAGGAGTCATCCACATGTGTATTATTGAACACTCCGTGACAATAGAACATTTGTGATGATAATGGTCGGAGGTGTTTAATATCGGATATTAATGACAGTTTTATACTTCTCTTAATTTCAGCATCACAGATGTACATTGCAAAATTGACTTAGGATGTCAATAATTAAAACGCAAGAATGATCCGGATGATAGAGAAAATTATCGCTTCCGAAATGAAATGGTTTATTCGGAGGCTGACTTACCTGTACGTTTGCACCTGACACGGTTTGCAATTAACGGTTATTGAGAAGATTAACGACATTTTGTTTGCACAAAAAAACTGTCATTCTGAAACAAATATTCTTTTGTAATGATATCAGTAACTACCATAACACTCTACTTATTGTAATAAGGCATGGCAAAAACAATATGTTTTATAGCTATATCTGCTAACTTCCATCAGGAGATGAAAATAAAATAAAACAAGAAATGTGTGCATCACAACGTACGCACATCTATATAGATTATCAAACGGTATACTGGTAATGACCTCAAAATAAATAGGGTTCTTCCCTGTCCACAGGGGAATCAAGTGGCCAAGTTTGGTAAAGATCCAATATACAGAACCAAAGTTATCATGAGGAAACGACCCTGTTGTCAAAAAATTTATTTATAGTAACGGTGACCTTGACCTTTGACCTAATGACCCCAAAATAAATAGGGTTCTTCCCCGTCCACAGAGAAATCAAGTGGCCAAGTTTGGTAAAGATCCGATATACAGAACTAAAGTTATTGTGCGGAAACCTGTGTGGACGCCGGTTTCCTCCACCAATAAAACTGACCACCGCGATATAACTGAAATATTGTTGAAAGTTGTGTTAAACACCATAACTCTAATCCTAAGCTGTATTATCATTATCTCTGTAGATCGGGGAAGAAGATAATTTTAATGTTACTTGTAAGTTCATTGTGAACATATTGTATACGTTTAGTGGTTCTTTGAAAACAATTCTATTATTGAACGTCGAAGTAGCTTATTTACAGTTAATGGTGTAATCATCATCGAAACTAAGGTTCTCCTCCGTCGGGTATAGGTGACCTCCCAAACTAAGGTTCTCCTCCTTCGGGTATAGGTGACCTCCCAAACTTTTTAAAAATTGTATGGCTTTCTAATATTTCTATTTTAAGCGTACTTGATGAAAATCATTCCAGAAACGTGTCATGCGCACTAAATTTGATATCTACCTTTTTATTATTCACCTTTGTAAACTGCAAAAGGATTTTAACCACATATAAATTTTTAAGAAGAGTTTAAAGATAACAAAGTGGTAATCAGAATTCGTAAATCGAAGAAGAACAAACAACACAATGACTAAAAAGAACAAACAACGATCTACAAAGCATACAGAAAAAACTCAAGATCGTGTAATATTGTTCCAAATAGCTGAGAAATGTTATTTGGTACGATAGTAGAAATAGTGACTATATTCTATCAGGGAACGCCTCATTATCGAAATATCTTACTTCCATCTACTGTTATTCTTTCAGATCCAGTTCTACAGAAAACAAAAATGTATCTCTCACTTAATAAGTTATGTCTAAATTGGAGGCCCCATTGGTACATTTGTAGAACAAATGCTATCCCGAAATACTGTAATGAAGGAGAATGCTAGCATGCGAAAACTATCTCCGGAATGAACAAATCTTTGTAAGCAATTTTACCGAATCTCAAAATTGTAATTGTGAGTAAAAAGAATCAAGCTGACGAATAAATAATATAGTTATAAAGATCAAGAATATGACGCAACATTCTTTACAACAACACTACCCAGCTACAATATAGTTCTGGGCAGGGCCGCCAAGAGATTTTTGGGCCCCAGGTCAAAAGGAAACTTGGCCCCCTCCTCCAATTCTCCAAATAATGATACTCAAACTAAGTCCACCACGGTGTCTCATAAACAAGGAATCAGTACAACAAAAATGAATTGATGAATTGTGATTTAGAAAACAGCTTTCTACTTGTTTATTTGTCTGGACCCTTTACTATAATGATCTGGTACATTTATTAATTTATTTATTTAATTGCATTTTACACCCATAAGGGTCAAGCAATACAGTAATACAAACAATAAGTAATACAAACAATACAGTAATACAAACAATACAGTAATACACACAATACAGTAATGCAAACAATACAGTAATACAAACAATAAGTAATACAAACAATACAGTAATACAAACAATAAGTAATACACACAATACAGTAACACAAACAATAAGTAATACAAACAATACAGTAACACAAACAATACAGTAATAAAAACAATAAGTAATGCAAACAATACAGTAATACAAACAATAAGTAATACAAACAATACAGTAATACAAACAATACAGTAGTACAAGCAATACAGTAATACAAACAATAAGTAATACGAACAATAAGTAATACAAACAATACAGTAATACAAACAATAAGTAATACAAACAATAATAACACAATACAACATTGTTTACAAAAGAAAGAGTTTTTGACCGACATGGACTCTTTACCTTAATTATAATGACTGTTTAATAAAGGTACAAATACCAAGATTTCAAGATTCTTTATTTCTTAAACACCATAGTAAGTACAGTGGTACAAAGAATTTGTTCAATATGATAACATAAATAATAATAACACACGTGACAAGATGAAATAAGTAAAATGATTAACAAATACAGTACAGGAACAACAGAGGATTAACCTGGAAGAACAACTTGAGAATTTATAACCCTTATAAATTTGCATAGATTTTTTAGTTTACTTTTTTATTTAAGATGAAAGATCTAGATTTGGATTAAAATTTCAATTTGTTTAAATCAGACATATCAACAAAGTTAGAGCAGTAATTTCCAATAATATTAAATAATAAATTTCTAGGTTGTAGATAGATGTTGATAGATGTATTTTTATAAACTAAAAACAATAGTCCAATTATTTTATGGACAACTAAATATAAAACATATCTTCACTAATTTAATTCCCTAGGCTGCTGAATAAGTAAACTATAATGAACATTACATACATTGTGCACATTATACTTATGGAATTATTAAGATTAAAGGCAGCTTACATCAAAATTAGAACATTATTTTACTATAGCTTTTAGTGGAGCCTTTCTAGCCTTTTTCAGTGCGAAGCGTGTGATGACATTGTCAAAATTGATTTTTCTGACAATTTCAGATTCAATGCTAAGTCTTGCTAAATCCACTAAACGATCTTTTGACATGGTTAAACACAAATAGTTCTTTACAAGCTTCAGTTTGCTGAAGGATCTTTCTGCTACTCTCAGAGGTAATTCTTAGGGACTTAGCCTGGGTCCCCATTTCCTATATATTTGTCAATAGAAAATCACTTAGGCCTACATATTTCACAGCCCTTATATAGAAAATTAGTGGGAACTTCCATCTGCAACCCTCGATTCGCCAGTGTCAATGGTTGTTCTTAGGGGAGCCCAAGCAGTCGGGCTTGGCCCTCATTTGAGATATTTAATATACATTTAGAAGTCGAAAATCATTAAATTCACTAAATATATGTACATGGTCCAGTGCCCCATACACCGTAACAGAAAAGTTGTTATACATCACCAAGAGCCCTATGAAAGTCATTAGTGGGCTCCTTCCTGAAACCTAGGACTATTTATGTATGAAGAATTGTATATTCACCACACGAAATTGTCATTCACATATTCACGAAAGCACACATTTGCCTTGCTAAAGGTACATCCTCGTTTATTTTTCCTCTGGTTTGGCTTGTGGCCCCCCTAAACGCTTATGGGCCCAGAGGCGCCGCCATAGTCGATCCACCCTCTGAGTGGGCCAGAATTTATGGGTACCGTGGTACTTAAATTTAAAAATGGAGGTGAAAATTAGTTGAAATAGCATGTGAATATACTGTATCATAGAACCCGCTGTACCATAAGGTCGGACTATTTATGAAGATTGGCATGCTACTCAGATGTAAAAAAAAACAACAACACTTGTATGACTTTATCATTTTGCTAAGAGAGGAGGTTGGGCACATAAACCAGTTTAACCTCCCCACTTTTCACTGAAGTGCTTGTATGGTTGTACCAACTCCATGTCCAGAGTGAGCGGTCATTATTAAGCCTACACGCGTGTATTGATGTTACCTATATTTTTACGATTTTACAATAAACATGGCCGACTTAAACCCTAAAATAGACATGTAATATCGCTCAACAACGTGGGTGATTGGATACACAAGACGAAAAAAAACAAAACAAAGCAAAAACACAACACCGTATGTGTTGAGAACCACTCTAGACAAACAAATACAAATAACGTAAATAAGACATGAGCCCTCCTACAAACATCAATTGGAGATGTATATCGTTTTTATGCGATATATACCATTTCACGAAAATGCATATATATTTTTTCCGTTTAATTTGAGACTACATTTGTATTTGATTATTTTCAAACAAGACATACATGTTTCAGATTTCAAGTGTTATCGTACAAAAACGTTTGTTGTTTGTTCGTCTTTTAAATAACACAAAGCTGAGAAAATGTCTTCTTCGTAACACGTATTTGACATTTTCATTATCTAAATACGTATAGGATGTAACAATGATAAATTACGGATAGGTAAATAACAAATTACAAATGAAATAAAATGGCAAAATATTAAATAAGGTGAGGTCTTATAAAAAAGGAAGTGAGAAAATCCTGAATGTTAATATCCTAATATATAGATACATGTAAGAAGATTTTACAGAGAATGTTAAACAAAAATTGTAATTATTGTTTCTACTGGGATCACTGTCATGTACTGTACAAAACAAATTATAAAATATACGAATATGTGGACTTCTATTTTTTTTTTTTCACTTCGTTTGAATAAATATATCTTTCGCCATCATGTTATAAAAGTTTATTTTGAATTTTATAAGTTATAGTTATTATAATTACATTTTGTATATCATACTGGCTATGTTTTGTTTATAAAACACGCCATGATATAGCTGAAATATTACTAAAGTTGGCGTTCAACATCAATCAATCAATCAATCAATCAATCAATCAATCAATCAATCAATNTTGAATTTTATAAGTTATAGTTATTATAATTACATTTTGTATATCATACTGGCTATGTTTTGTTTATAAAACACGCCATGATATAGCTGAAATATTACTAAAGTTGGCGTTCAACATCAATCAATCAATCAATCAATCAATCAATCAATCAATCAATCATGTTTTATAAAATATAAGTTATAGTTATTAGAATATATTATATTCGCTACGTTTTGTTTTTATAAAATATTTTCTTTCAGATCTGAATTTGATATAATATGCAAAAATAAGACATGCTATTTTAACTTGCTTAAGCTTAATAAATTTCAAAGTGAATGATTAAATGAAACACATGGAAAATTATGTGTTATTCTATTTCACATATGTAAATATATTTGTATTTTTTATATTTATCGCTTTATCGTGTAATTTTGTTATGAGAAATAAAGATATATATTAGCAACTGTTTCAAAATTTCCCATGAAAAAGGGAACACAGCGGTGTGAAAAAATTCAAACAAAAGTGAAAGTGGTGATAAACTATGTATTATAATCTAACTGTGTGTCAACAAATCACTGGTCTTCTCTACAGATCAATAATCTCTCGTTTATAAATCATACAACCAATAGCTTTCCTATCTCCTATCAGGCAGAGTTCTCCGGTGTCGATCACACGTGCGAGAATTGATTGACATAAAGTCGTCAGATTCAATTAGATTTCAACATAACCGAAATAAACATTCTATGACAAGAACGAAAAATTTGACCTCGGATAAAAAAAACTTTAAAATAGATCTTGCAGTAAATAATTCAAGAAAAAAAATTATCCCGAAGGAAAACGTCAACAATATTACAACTCATATTGCAGGTAAATGAAATTTATTATTTGTTTTATTTACCTTTGATATCTCAAATCTATAAATTAATTCATTTGCATTTCAAAATAAATATTAAATTCGCACACTGTAAAATATAATTTTTTTTATGCATTGCCTCTTAAAAACAATCGTAATAATATTTGCTTGTATGGTTTAAGACAGTTTTCTTTAACATTTAAAAGTACACCTATCTGGAATTCTGGATACGTTGTTGAATAGATTAGCATTTTATTAAATTAATGCCTTTGCCTTTCTAAATAGAAATTAAATTCGCACACTGTATATTTTGCGCATTACCTCTTAAGACAATCATAATTATATATGGTCATAGAGTTTTTAGACAGTTTTTGTTTAAATATATTTTGGGGAGAACATTTACACCTATCTGGATACGGACCTGTTAAAGGTGTCCGTTGTTGGATACAATTAGCATTTCATTTTGTTATTATGTGATCATCATTTTAATAAATATAAATTATTATGAATTTTACTGGATACATCATTTAATTAAATATATATTATTATGAACTTCACTTGAGTTTCTAATCTTGAAAATTGTCGCGAAAATCTGGGATTAAAGCACGTTTCACATATTAATCACTTTGTTTTTGCTTACGAAAAATATACAAATCTGGGCACGTGTCGAAAATGACACGAATATAATCTTTGATGACCGAAAATAAGAATACTAACATTCAAAGTACAAAATAATTAATTTCCTTTTAAAAGAGATGCTCAAAATTATCTTTATTTTAAATATTTTATTTTTAATTAGTTCAAATTGAGTTTGCTCATTTCTTATTTTGATTACTGTTCAAAATATTCTACAATATTTTTTTTTTCTTTAAGTAAGAGCACAGAGAATTTCGAATCTTCTATAATAAATTGCAATACAATATTTGTAATTGGCCATGACTAGGGAACTTAGAATTTGCCATTTATGTAAGGCAGAAGATCTTGGAGATGAGTTCCATTACCTAATCAAACGTGGTTATTTCAGTGAAAATAGAAAAACTTGCATGAAAATGATAATATTCTGATATTTGATGCTTTGATGAATCTGACAAAAAATCCACAAAAACAACTATGCACTTTTATTACATTTATAAATAAAACTGTCTGCCCTCATATGGCTGAAAAATGTAACACTTTCTCTCATGTTGTAAATATATCTGTTTTGTTATTATGTATTGTTGTACTTTAATTTGTTTTCTGCATGCCATTGTATTAACAAATGTTACAAGAAATAAAGATATACAATATGTACACTGGTTTAAATGAAAACAAATATACATGTTGTCTTAATTATTGGTATTTTATAGTACATTACAGTTCTTTTCTGAAATTGACACAATTTTAAATTAATAATTACGGAAGAAAAGATTAATGTATAATCGATTACTGAAATATGACAACAAACACACATGATTAAATATCAAATGTTTTGGTAGTAATTAATTTAAAGATGTTATCAACACCTCCATCAATGAAATGAACAAAATGGTATTTACCATTGAAATGGACCGTTTTATCAACTAACTGTCGTTTAATCACTTGCACAATTTATGTCATAACGAAATGGGCAAGAAAAAAAAACACTTTCATGTTTGACATTCATTGAAAATGAATAAAATTCAAATAATTGCAATTTTCTTCCCATATCACAAACGTAAGTAAATATTTGATGATTTTCTAAACAAACTTTATGCTTCACAATCAAATATATGATTTGCATACCGTGTTTAACCGGTACGTCCGTTCAATTAGGTAATTGCATGTCATGATGTCCTTATCGGTCTTTAACTGTACCTTTGTCGATTACGCGTACTAATTGCAATTAGAGTATTTTTATACGTAACAATGTTATCATGTATTTTCATTTTAAATTTCCCCTTGACGGGTTATAAATGTGTCATTTTGATAACGTCACATTATGTATTAAACTGTATTTTATCAATTCTTCGAATTTAAAAGTTTCCGTTTTCAAAATTTTATTTTATTTGTGAATAATTTTTGTTCAACTGCTGAGACGCTGAACAAAATTATTCCATTAAACTTTTTAGGTTACCTAATTTTTAGCAGTAAATGCAGAAAATATATATTTTTTCTTATCTTTTTCCTTGTTCAGTAAAATCAAGCCTATTTCTACTTTCCTTAATAAATTAAATACGATTAAATGGTAATTATATATTATACAGCAAATATACCAGAACTTAGAAGTTAAAAATTATAATATGAATTTTACATTTTAGCTTGTATTTAGGCGCTTAGGCGTACAACATTTGGTAACTTGTAAAAAAGACGTTAATAATTGATATTTCAATATATGTGACATTTTAATTTTCACCAATTTACTAAATTTTTCTTCAATAAATTTATAAAAACAAAACAAAATTTATTTACACAAAAGTCTGATAGTTTATTGTGTAGAAATTTATCTGCTACCCATGATTTTTTTTTAAATAAAAAAATAAATATTTAACTGTATTTTATTTTCACATAAATATTAAAAATAATTTACAAAAGAAAATGCAGTTGACCAAAACATATTTTCTTTCACGATTTTATCTCAACTGTTTCATTAAAGCCATGACCTATGGAATTAAGATGAATTATCAGTCTTGAAATGGACATGCACCTAATTTATGTAATAAGTAAAATTTATACCACGGCTTTCCGAGTTAAACGGCTAAACAACCGAACGCGAAAAACAGTGGTAGATATGTTTTATAACATGAAACCATAACATATCACATCTAGGTCGTTGATTATTGCACGGCTGTCTGAGAGTAGTAAAACTGACTTAAAGTGTGCAATATTTCTTATCTGCAATGGAATTTGGGTGAAAATCTGATCTTTTCACCATGTATCTTTTCATCATCGACTAATAATCCCATATGTTAACAATAAGTGAAAATATCATAATTTTCCCGATGAGCGAAAATACATATTTTCACCATGGAAGTATTGCGTGCAAATTCCATCTTTGATCATTGGAAACAATCATTAGTGAAAATCATAGCAGTTCATCATAAAATACAAGATTAAGGCTCTGTTACACAGTAAAGCAAGTATCGCGATACTTGTATCATGCAACGTTTTGTTTCATGATCCTTGTCAGTCTACACACTAAATCAAGTAGCACGCTTCATGCAGAGTTTGTTTTAAATTGCTCCCGCCAAAATGGAGAATTCTGACAATAAAGACAATATCATACAAATTTAGGAGACTCTCCATCTGTTCCTTTGACCAAATAACATCACTACTTTTTCCCCTTTCCAGTCATGTTTTATTTACCATGTGCTGACCATGTGCTTTTATTTGATGATGATATTGTAACCTCCTGGCATCAAACCAAGATCTCTGATTGATCAGAGATCAAATGTATCGCGATCCTTGCTGTACAGAATAGAACATGTCCTATCTCAAAATGTGTATCATGCAACTTATAAAAGTTGCATGATACAGAGTAATAGCACTGTTTACACTATATTATTTGGTTGATGATACAAGTATCATGATACTTGCTTTACCGTGTAACAGGGACTTTAGATATCAAATCTAGTGCCCACGACACGTTTCTGGAATAACCTTCATCCGGTACGCTCAAAATCGAAACATTGGAGAGCCAAATAATTTTAATTGTGTTGGGAGCAATAAATCAAGGAATAGCCAAAACAATTAGTGGAAACTCATATACAAAATAAGACAACAATGAAACACAAAAGAAAAATAAAAAATAGAAGAAAATTCAACGATTCAAAATTCGGACACTGATACAAAACTAATAGTAAAGACCCGAAATTGTGATAGGACCCCCTTTATTCCTTTCAAGACTCGCGCCCTCTGAAGATTCCAAAGTATTGTTTACGATAACTCCCGAGGATTTATCATTTCTCTTTTACTCATGTTTATTAAGAATACTTAATCATAGAATTGTACTCTAAATGTGTCATCAACAAAAACACCATACAGATATATAACGAATATGACATGAAGAAAACATAATCTGTGTTAGACATTTTCTTGTGGTGATTGTTAGCGTGAATTGTTTTGCTTTTACATGTGGTGATTGTTAATCTAAATTGTTTTGTTTTTAGTATATATTGAAACATGTTTAAAACAAACACTGTATAAACCGAACTAAGTAAATGGCTAATGTAGGAAATCCTTGTTAACTTAACCTGTCTATTCTGAACACTAAAGCGGGTCTTAAGGAAGTTCGGTTTAGACAGGTTTCACTGTAAATAACGGATGTTTTACATTAAGACGGAGAAGAAAGCTTAATTTTGCACGTATTGTCTGTTCTTCTTCGATTTACGGATTCTGATTACCCCTTTGGTATATTCAAAATCTTCTTTTAGCTATTATCTGACATAATTTTTAATTGTTCAAAATATCTGAATTCAGACATAAATTTAATATTAAGCCTATTTTCATTTATATTGATAAACATTCCTGTACATAGTTCCTCATTATTTAAACCGTCCTATATTAATCAAAGATACACAATTTCATCTTCTGTTAAATGTGTTTATGCTTCTGTTAACCAAAAGTGAAACCTGAGTTTTTCGCCATACTGTAAAATCCGACACATTTATTAGGTTTACTTGGTGTGTCTGATTAGACATGTTCCACTGTATATATACAGTACGTTGAGTAAAGCAAGCATTACAATCGACTCATGTCAATTTGTTTCTTTGGATTTAGACATATCCCCATTTTCCAGGTAAAATCATGCGCGTTTACGACAAGAGAGATGATGTGTCCCCTAAGGTGAGTTTTCCTCTTTTATATGTAGGCGTTCCTTTAACACCATCACACTGACGTTTACGTTTTCCATTTAGTTGGTTCTGCATGTATTTGTAATAATATTTCTGATAACAGAACAAACAAACAAAAATACATCAAATCTACTGTTTTTACAAGTTATTGAAAACTTTCATTAAATTTCATTAGCACTTTAATGATTCTGGATATATACAATTGTACATGCAGAGATTTGATCAAAGATAGTATTTCCCTTCCATTAATTTATGACAACGTCATTAACACAGGTAAAAAGGTCAAATCTGACACATCTAGACCATAGTTGACTCTTTGAGACAGGTTTCTTTGCTTAAAATATTGACAATGTGCTGGTGCAAATAGTAGATCCAACTGGCAATTAATTAAGAGCATTCTTATTCATTCCATGTTATTACTGCTACTTGTGAACTTGGCCAAACCGGATGACAAAATGTATACGAATTTTGACGACGAAAGCATGAATGGAGGGCTATTCGACAGAAATATAAATAAAGTAAGGCTGAACATGCGTTTATGTTCCGCGTTAGAAACATGTGTATCGTGGGTGTGGAAATGTTTCAGTTAAATGTCAATGGAGAGAGAGTGTGTCCTGATCAAGGGCTATATTCGTATACAATATATATATATATATATAGATTCTCCTTCAGTTGCCCGTGGGTTACGATATTTCTCCACGCAAGAGAGTTAATTTAAAATTTTAACCACAGGCCGTCAGGCGAGTTGTTAAAGGGTTACGATATTTCTTCACTCAAGAGATTTAAATTTAAAATTTTAACCACAGGTCGTCGGGCGAGTTGTTAAAATTTTAAATATAACTCTCGAGAGTATAGAAATATCGTAACCCCACATGGGCAACTGAAGGAGAATTTGTTTCTTCCACTATATATAACACGAACTTTATTATTTGATGTTTGAAATAAAGCATGATTGTTTTTTTATTGACATGCATTCGTAAACGGAAACTTTTAGAGGCTAATGAACACAAGATAGTAATAGTTTAAACATATTTTATTTGCATAAAAGTTGCAAATGGGATTGGACACAAGTTATAACAACATTAGTGAAGTCCTTTCCCTTTTACAAAAATATAAACAAAAATTATTACACATAATGGCGATAATTATATAAATAAATTTTACATGATATATTTAGACGATAATAATAAATTAAGTATAAAGAAGAATAAGGTGAAATAATATGTTCGATACAGTGGAATAAAGAAGAAGAAGGAGTTCAAACAAACAAAAAACAACATTGACTGGAGTGAGTATGCTAGTCCATTAGTTAAAGCGCTGGGTGCTTCTAATAAAAGAAGTCATATACTGTCAACAATGTAAATTTTACTCGAAAAAACACACGTATGTAGATCCTTGTTTGTTCTTTTGGTCATTATTTTGTCTGTCCTTCTAGTTACGGATTTAGACAACCCATTTGGTATCATCAAACTCTTTTTTGGAATACTGTGAGCGGTGACGGCAAAATATCTAATGGTATCAACAAAACTGAATTTATTTAAGACTTGCTCAAGTTATCGCTGTCTCCATCACATTTCATAAGACTATAATTATTCAAGCACCACATTTCCTTTCCATCTGTCCTCAATCAGTATTTGATCTCATTTTTGTCAAAAGAGCTATTTTCAATGCCCTTTCGGGGGCTCAAGAGGATACTTGTTTTTAGTGGATTTTTTTTTCTTACAAATTCGTTTTCAACAGTTTTCTGTCCCAACGAACAACCAAAAACTAAATTGTGAAACAAGTCATATCATATCAACATCTCGAGAAACTTTTGATTTTAACTAAAATGGGCGCATATCTAATGTAAGGAAATGAATCTGTGAACTAAAATGAGGTCCCCCCTCTGGACCCTTCAATGTGGTGACAGAAGTTGATCGTATTGGATTGTTAAAGTGCAATTGTAGCCATGAAAATATTTAAAAGATGAACTTCTTACACGACTCTTGGGCCGTTTATTGTGACTTTCAACCGAGTAATGAGGATTAAGTTATAATCCGGAAATATGTTAATGTATGAATTAGACTTTGTAAATATCTCCATAAAAGGCAAACCGTGTGTTTACAAGGAGATGAAGATCCTCATTGAATGATAATAAATACTCTAAGCTTTGTAGTGTTTCGTCAAACCGCAGGGTGCCCGACTATCTTCTGTTCACAAATTATCTACCGGTTGGAGCCATTGGGAAGATGATATTTTAACTGCATACGAATAAAATTCGAAATTGTTCAAAATTATGAACGCTTTAGTCTAGTTTGTTTGATAAAACATTCATAAAACATACGTATTTATAGGTATAAGTATAAAAGATGAAAATAACCACAGATTTTAAATATTGAAATAAACATGCAATGAAAGTAAATGGACCAATTATGATGCAATTATATTATCATGGATTTACAAAACTGTAAGTTAAACAGCACTAGTCGCGACTACATAGCAACACCATATACGCTACAAGTTTCCATCTCGCCTATATATTCTGCTTTAAAATATTTCCCCTTTTTTCAGTGGTAACACTAACAGTACGATAATTTGATTTTGGATTTATCACTATTGGTGCCTATTATCTCCAAGTTCTGTCATTTTGAGTTTTGTCCCGTGGCTAGGCGTACTTATGATGACATACGACCTTTGTCAGTATACAATTAATACCTGCACTTAAGGTGAACATCATAATTGTTCACCCGAGGGGTGTTGTTTTCCCGAGGGCTTTAGCCCGAAAGGTAAACAACATCCCAAGGGTGAACATGTTCACCGCAAGTGCAGGCAATAATTGTTTTATTATACTGAAACTCTATTTACAATAATGCTGGATGCAAAACACACTTATTTGTGTGTTTTTATCTTGTGTTTCTATAAATTTCATATTTGTGTTTTAAACTTCCGGTCAAGATTGTAATTCTGGAATGCAAAAACGGATACATTTCGGATTTTAACCTTGATCAAAGAAAAACCCAGAGGATACCCGATTTTGAATATCCAATGAGAATCGAAGAAAAAACCCCCGTGAAATATGATTACAGTACTGATCCACCGGTCATCAGTAAAAAAAACTGATCACCTGTGAAATAGAGAAAACAAGGAATTTAGGATTTATTAGTTAAAATATTACACTTGATTTTCTATTGAAAAAAGATACTGAAGTATAATAATGATATATGAATGATCGATGACTTTTCTCGGGTACTACAAAGTCCCTTTTCAGAAAAACGGACCGCATTAATTGAATAACACATTAATAAAAGTGGCGTTAATACCATATTCTTGGTCAAATATTTCTTGTGTATATTGGCAATTGACGTATTGATGTTTGACGTATTGGCGGTTGACGTATTGATGTTTGACGTATTGGCAATTGACGTATTGATGTTTGACGTATTGATGTTTGACGTATTGGCAATTGACGTATTGATGTTTGACGTATTGGCGGTTGACGTATTGATGTTTGACGTATTGGCGGTTGACGTATTGGTGTTTGACGTATTGGCAATTGACGTATTGATGTTTGACGTATTGGCAATTGACGTATTGATGTTTGACGTATTGGCGGTTGACGTATTGATGTTTGACGTATTGATGTTTGACGTATTGGCGGTTGACGTATCGATATTTGACGTATTGGCAGTTGACGCATCGATGTTTGACGTATTGGCGGTTGACGTATCTATGTTTGACGTATTGGCGGTTGACGTATTGATGTTTGACGTATTGGCGGTTGACGTATAGATGTTTGACGTATTGTCTGTTCATATATTGGTTGCTGACGTATTTACTATTGATAATATTACAAAGAAATTTAGGCGGTGCTGTTTTAACAGGTTGTGTCTACCATATAATTCTACTGAAAATAGATACAAAAGTCAGTTTTAGCAACCTTGTGGACAACTGCCCCATATCAGCATTAACATATTGGCTAGGGAATCTCTGTCATTTTTGCTGTGGTTTTTAATACATTTAGTTTGGCTTTTTGTTTGTTTGTTGAAACACATACGAGGATACCAAACACTCACAATAATTTTATCATTTTGTTTAGCATAAGACTATCTAAGTTGAAAAAAAACTTGTGTTTGATCCTTTTATTATTATCATTCAGACAATAAAATATGCTTAAATTAAATAAGACTATATGATAATTATTTTTAATTTATAAATTAAGTGAGGGACGTTTAACAGATAAGCCATCGACGCTGTGTGTTATTTATTCTCTAACGTATGATATCTCTATAGATGGGAAAAGTTACTCAGGATGGCTTATAAAATGTAAATATGTTCTGTGTTGTGCACTTTGTTGAACTGTTGTGACAAATCCTGAGGATGTCATGAAGTAAATTTTAACTTTTACCATAAAATTTACATTTATCATTTCTGCACATGAGCAATTTAACAGATGATTACGTGAAAAAAATAATAATTTAGGAAACGATTACAGACAAAAAAAATCCGGATTATAAACCTAAGATTAGATTTTCACACCTGGGTAATCCAGTTAGTTTATTATATGGAAACTATATTTTCAATCAATTTTTATTCATATTCATATTTTACAAATAAATGTTGTGTAAAAGACTCCATTTTCATTGAAATAATTGCTTACTATTCATATCACACTTGAAAAATATTCTTAGTGACGTCATGTTATAGAGGTGCTAACTAAATAGAATTAGATTTCATCAAAGTTTGAAAAAAGTGTTAATTTCACCATTAAAATATAAAGATAATTGTAAATTGATTAATGACTTAACATTTGCGATTTTTGTGATATACAATATAGTTCGTGATGGATATTAATCCAGAAAGGCGCTCTACCCACTAAATATTATATCTATGTTTTTCTTAATATAAAATTAAAAAACAAAATTGATGTAAAAATAATTATCACATAACGTTATATATATTTTGTATTTCAGCAAAATTCAATTAAACAATAAAAATAATTAAAATTAGAAAAAAAAATAGAAAAAAAAACCCCAATAAAACCACGATAATACCATTACATAACATTTTAACGTCCTAATAAAAAATAAAGTGAAATTCAGACAAAGAAAGGGGTATATACATAGACGAAAGAGAAAACCGAAGGGACAATTCAGAGACACTGGCAACATTGGACACATAGGACATAGGACGAAGACAAACAAAACACAACACAGAAAACTAAAAAGATTAGCAAGACTGTCTCGCCAAAACAAAAACAAACTTCGCGTGAACACGAATGGTAACGGTAATATATTTTGTATATTAAAATTTAATTAAATCATTTTCTTCTCTAAAAGTACAGGTGTAGAATACTCCCACACTTCCTTTAAATTATCAATAATCATTCAATTTTTATGGCATTTGAACAGTACTAAATTTCTTAGATCTATAACACACTATTTAACCCCCTTTTTAACCAAACCTTCGATGGTGGCATTTTTTTAACGAAACGAATTCTGTGAATCATTTACTTATACGACTGATTAATAATTTATAAAGGATTGGATTTCCACACATGTGTACTTCTTTGATGTTATGATGACTTGCAAAAGTAATGCTCCCTCGTCCGAAAAATACATATCCGTTTATTCCAATTAAGCGGGCAATAACAGCTACAGATGGATGTAACAGGGAGCACTCCGTGCACAATATCTAGAATTAACATCGCTTCATGTTTGTGAATAGAAACAATTACATGTACACGTTTTCTTATAATGTTTTAAAGAATTTAGCATATATTAACATTTGTAAATTTAATGATAGATATAAACAAAAAAATTGAAACAAACATTTGTCTTTTGTCGTTTAAAATACAAACGTAGATATCTAATTTAGTGCGCACGACGCGTTTCTGGAATAACCTTCATAAGGTACTCTCAAAGCCGAAATATTTGAAAGCCAAATAATTATAAAATCTTTGGAGATTCTGCATATCGGTAAGAATAGATATAGTATATAATGGGGACCCCATTAACAGGTTCAACTCAGCCACCTTTTTGTGCCTGTTCTGTTTTTAATACTGTAGATCTTATTAATATTAAAGTGTTTAGAATATTAATCATGTTGTTACAATATTTAGTTTTCTGTGTAGCATTTTGTATATCATTGTTTGTCCTTTTGTCCTTTTCTTTTGACCATTGCATTGTCTCTCCTTTGATTACAGTTTCTGATTACTCCTTTGATATCTTCAAATATTTTTATAGATAACAAGTAAATCTTCAACGAATTGCAGTTCAACTTCATTTTGCTGGTTAGTATAATGGCCGGGTAAATATATTACAGTAACCTGCGTGTGAACCTGCCAAGATTACTATTACACGTCATTAATTTCAAATAACATGGCATTACAAATGGTTTGAATCTATAATAATTCGTACCAACGTGTAACATTTATTCTTAATAATTCATAACTTTTAACGAATATATCTAAATAATACCTAACGTCTGATAACGCCATATCAAATCGTCATCAATGCACGTGCGCGATGACAAATAACATGGTCGGTCTGAGTCTGCGACAATCTTCATCCTTCGTGCGTTTAATGCAATGGTCATTTTGACACTCCCCACAAGTAGTAGCATTAGAGATTAATCTTCCAAAAGCGATAATCGTGCGAACATTAGCACGTGCAGTGTCGCGCGTTATTGTATTTGTAAACTCATGCACATTTAAATTATGCTAATAAAACTGACAAAGATTTTGTCACGTGTTGTAATTTTCAAAAGTAGCTTTGCTTAAATTCATGGTTCTAATAGAAATTATTGTCAGAATTTTGACAGAATTTGGAGAGTATGATAGGCACTTGAAACTTGATTAGCCATTAAGAAGAAACGTCACTTAGAAAGTTCAATATTGTTTGTCACAAATGCCCGGAGTAATACGGCTTACACTAGAGGTAATTGGATCTTTTAGAAGTTTTCGAGGGCTTTTCACTGATCCTTGACTTTAAAATTACAGTTCGCTTTCGAAAATACCATTTCCGTTGCGAAATAATTCATTTAATGTATTTTTACTTTTATTTTCTCTCTTCTTTTTATCATTATTTCTATTTTACATTTTCTTCTTGATAAATACATCTTGTCAACATTCACCGAACCTCAAACCTGTCAGTATTTCTGAACATTGATATAAAAAAAATATATTCTCATATTTAATGAATAAAACGAATTTAAAGGATCAAACCCTAAGTTTTGTAATCCGTGTAGCAATAGCCTATTGCCAACTGAATCTGTCTTCTTAGCTAGTAATAGGTTAGCAACACCATATTATTACTATGTAATAACGTTATTGCAAAACAAGAAATCCTGACGGGCTGTGCAAATTACAACAAATAATGACAAGTTGACAACAACATACAGTAAGAATTCAAATCAAGTTTAAATTTATAATTGACCAATGTGGACCCTATTTTCGAAACTCCATAGCTTGCTTTATAATAGTCGACAACGTTGGTGGATAAGATATCTTGACTGTGATTTAAAATAATTTTAAGTTTAGCGATTAAGTCAAGCTGATTGAAATCAGGATAATAGTTTTCAATTTCTTGTATCAGACTGTTTCGAATATTATAATTAATATGACAATGCAGCAAAAAATGTTTCTCATCATCCAATACTTGGCAAACTTTGATTACTGATGCTGTGCTACTTTAGGGTCACCATGATATAACAGAAAATGCTGATTAGACGTTAAACAACAATAACTCTCAACTGTAGGAAGTCAAATTTATATTTTGATCAATTATGTGAACGTATTTGATTTTTTTTTTGTCATTTGAAGCAACTGTAGATTTTTTTTAAAAATAATCTGTATATATTTGACATAATTTGTTTGACTGCTTAAAATCTAGATAGTGAAACGTATATCACATTCACTGATTTGACCCCGCCACATTTCTTACCTTATTAATTCCAGGGAGTATATGTCTGTCATCTTCTTTGGTTGTTTTCAGTTTTCTTTGTAGTGGAGAAGACGAATGTGTTCCTACCTTTCAACCAATTTCTAAATATTATTGCGGTAAATCGTGGGCTAGATCCCGGTTGGATCAAATAAGCCTCTACTATTTGTATTTCGTTTTTTTTTTCTCCACTATGCAGGCACCATCAAGGAGTAACAGAAAAACAGTTATATTGAAGCAACGATTATATCTATCTGTGAACTGTTGTTTCAGAAAATTATCACCAGATATCCAACAGTCAACATGTTAATCTAGTATAAAAGCCGACACCATTATCATCTAACTATAAAGTAACTTGTTCTCGCCATGGTATAGCTGAAAAATGTATCACTTGGCGTTAAACAACAATCACTCACTTTTTATGAAATAAGTGATCAATTTTTAAGGATTTTAAATTCGCTTATTTCATAAGAAAATATACATTGTTATTAAGATAACTAACAGTTTTAATATACATGAATAAAAAACGTATGTACATTTGTAAGCATCTAACTTAATGAGCACGGCGAGTTTCTGGAATAACCCTCTTCATGTACATTCGATGTCAAAAGATTGAAAAGCCAAATAATTCATAAAGTCTTTGGGAGTTTGTTTAAACAAATGGTCTAAACAGGAACATTTTATTTTTTAGTTTCAATTCTTCGCTAAAACATCATCAAATATAATATACAATATACATGTTGCATTATTATTTCATATTAGATGTGCATTGTTTACCCTATTGCAGTTCATATTAGTTTATGTTAATTTTAAAAGTGGAATTGAATAATATAGTATTAATAAATGGGTGTTTTCATAATGGACCGGTTATATGTCCAAGGTTAGTCATAATGGCCCAAGGAAGGTTGTATTGTCCCGAGGCAACGCCGAGGGCCAATACAACCTTCCGAGGGCCATTATGACTTAACCGAGGACATATAACCGGTCCATTATGAAAACACCCATTTCTTAATACTTTTATTAACCATTCAATTTCAATTTTAGGTAATCTTCATTCTTTTTGAAGAAGGTCATAGTATTGACCGAAATGGTAGACTATATATATATAATTATCCTTCAATTGCCCGTGGGTTACGATATTTCTCCACTCAGGAGAGTTAACTAAAAAATTTAAACAACAAGCCGTCAGGCGAGTGGTTAAAATTTTAAACTTAACTCCCGAGAGTGGAGAAATACTGTAACCCACATGGGCAACTGAAGGAGAATTTGTTTCTCCCATTACTTAACACGAACTTTATTTCAAAGTTTGAAATTAATGCGGGGGAAATGCACGAGACATGTTAATCCTCTAGAGGATTATAGATTTTTCCACCACTGGTTCAGCGGGGTTAAAACGCCGTAATAATGGGAGAAAATTGTTTTATCATTTTTCAATATTATTATTTAAATATTAAAATTTTGAAATTATATGAAAACTGAAATTTTTGAAACTTTTTGAAAATTTGGAAATGTTATGAACATTTTTTATTTTTTTTTATTTTTGAAATTTTGAAAGTTTTTGAAATTTTTGAAATATTGATATTTTTTGAAAATTTTGAACTTTCAATTTTATTTTTTTTTTGTATTTATTTTAGAATTTTGAAATTTTATGAATTTTTTTTAATTTTTAGGTAATCTTCATTCTTTTTGAAGAAAGCCATAATGGACCGGTCCATTGTGGCTTTTACCGGTCCATTATGGCCTTAAAAGCCATAATAGACCGGCAAAGCATTTTGGAGCAAAATAATGTTCTTGCTGTATAAATACAAACCAGTCTGTAGTATTCATAATAGAACCTACTGGTTAATAATATAAAATAATAATGATAATAAATATAGGTCGTTATATGGTTTTAATAAAGCGAGAGAAAAAACTACAACACTGTCGAAACCGTTCCAAAATCCATTAGAAATGTCGTAGAAAGTGCAACATCCATACTCTTTACACACAAAGACATGACCGCCCTTTTATAACTTAGTACGAACACTTCAATAGAAAGTGACGGGTTTGAATTAGTTATTTTCTATTTGACGAACGATTAGCCTGGTATTTTTGTGTTGGCGATTTATTGATTCATTACCATCGTTTAATTTCATTATAAGTAAGCAGTATGTACATGTATATATCAGATAGAATAATTAAAAGGATAATTTACATATAGTTAATCAACAGTGGGTTTTGAGCATATCTGAGGAAGTACTATATAAAATAGAACAACAAAGATTATTCTTTACAAGAGTATTTGATATTTCTTATATTACTATTTATTATCACATATTTTATTGAAATAACGCCGAATTTGCATGTGTAATAAAAGCATAATTTGCGGCGTGTTATTTGACTCCGGGCAATAAAATTTTACGAGGGCAATAACATGTTATCTACCCTCTTGTAAAGGGCAATAACATGTTATCTGCCCTCGCAAAATATGTGATAAATAGATTAATACATGACCTTTTTATATTGCCTTGTTATCAGCCCTCGACTGATATCGTCCGTCGGGCTAAAGCCCTCGTAGCCGATATCAAGGTCTCGTGCTGATAACAAGGGCAATATGAAAAAAGCCATGTATTAGTCTATAATTAAGTAATTGGAATCTTATTTCTTGTTTGGCTGTTTTCTTTTTCCTTTAAAATCGTTTTATTTTGCTCTTTAGATCCTTTTTCGCTTGGTTGATTTCATTTCTTTTTAGATTTAATTTTACAAAAAGGAAATGTGCGAAACATCGTACTAGAGAAAGGCTGCAGAACTTTCGGTGCATTACACGTGATGTTTGCCTTGTTCAGTACAAATTGCTGAATATTATTAGTTATATCAGCATCTTCTCATAAGTAATTTCATTAGAGTGTTAAGTACAATTCCCACCACCACAAGTATTATTTGTCAAAAGGTCACGAAACCACGTGATTTATACGCACTCAATACTATAATGAGCGGGAGAATGCAGACGACAACCCAAACAACAAATGTTTACGACGGCTCTCAATTATTTTTACATATTTCAGTCTCCTTTGATCTTCGTGTTCTTGAATTCATCCTCTTTTCAGAAGGGTGATTATTCGCATCTGATGGGCCATCAATATTTCCACGACAACGCCACACCAGTGTACCCAAGTTTAGGTGTAATTTTGATCGCGGAGTAATCGCGTTGCCTGGGTGCTGATAATCATCAAGGGAAGCTCGCCGAGACTTATACACTCCAGCCTTTACGTCTTACAGTGAATAAACTCGCATATTATTCTCATATTATCGGAAAATCATGAACTGAACTTTGAAAAAAAATATGACCACACAAGGTGATTATGAAAGTTTTTTGATCTCATAAGCTACAGAAGTGTTGATGTTTGGTGCTGTTCAGTGATGAATATCAGAGGGAGTTTCTGTTCCCTGGGTGGTGGCCATTAGTAAATTCATCATATTTAATCAGTCTTATGCAATGCAATGCTTCAGTTATTTTAAGAAAAAGTTTCGTTTTATAACGTAACTAATCAACCGTGACTTCATTATGCAGCCTCATGGATCATTAAGATTAAAACGGTCTCATGATTTTTATGGGTTTTCGATGAACATGAATTATTTTCCAATCACTTATAACAACCTCGTAAATCTTGAAAATCGTTAAAACTTTAGTGCATATACATTGTGCACTTTGTCACCCCTGTGTTGTGATATACAGGTACCATGTTCAACTATGAAACTGCAGATACTTTGACAGTAGAATACTAAGTATATGTACCTGTCCGTAGTATCAGATACTTTGACAGTAGAATACTAAGTATATGTACCTGTC
>MJUT01016341.1:153162-190544 GCA_002080005.1 Gigantidas platifrons | reverse complement strand
GTAAGTAGTAATACCATTATAAACAAAAAATAAAGTCCCCATCCCTAACCCTAACCCTTACTATAGTAAGTAGTAATATCATTATAAACAAAAAATAAAGTTCCTATCCCTAACACTGACCCTTACTATTGTAAGTAGTAATATCATTATAAACAAAAAATACAGCACTGTCGAAACAGTCCCAATATCTAATAGAACTATCATAGAAAGAGGCAAAATTTAAGAAACTTAATTGATTGAATAATAAATGTTTGTTGCTTAGCAACACGTATGTAGTATTTTTTGTTATAATCATGAAGAGAACAAGTATATTAACAATACAATATTAAATTGTAATGAGATAATACTGGGATGAGAAAATAGAAAAAAATAATAATTGTAGCTACATTTACAATAGCATTGTGTGTTTTAACAATATAATATATATTTTTTAATGTTTGTTACAACCAGTTGCATAAGGTCAAGCTTCTTATGAAGTACATGTAATATATATATAATGTTAATATAGAGAAATTAGCGACATAGTTGTATTAAAATAATTCATAATCAATTATTCTATAAATAATTTTGTATTCTTTTTAGAGATGGAATTTTCGGAATTGTTTCATTTCCACCATATATTTGTAGGTTTAGATTTTGGCTTAGGTTTATGGTGTTTAACACCACTTTCAACAATATTTCATTTATATCGTCAAGGTAAGTTTTATTGGTGGTGGAAACCGGAATGCCCAGAAAAAAACACCGACCTGTCGTAATTTACTGATCAAACTTTATCACATAATATTGTATCGCCTGAAAATCAATCAATCAATCAATGAATCCTTTTTTTTTTCTTTTTCTTTTTTGCTCTGATGCGTAAAATGCATTATATACTGAAAATCCTACGATTGATTATTATAAAAATGAGTTAAGTAACAATTGGACTGTGGAAGGTATTGCAGAGGTATTTTCCATTGTAGTTCCTGGTAGTCTTGTCTAAACAGAACTTTTAACTTTCTTTATTTCGAAGTCTGTTTGATCGTGTGTTGGCGGCAGGGTCGAGTCAATCAGAGACAATGACATTGGTATGTTCTGCTTCTCAGCTTATCACGTAACATTAAAGTGTAAGAACAATGACTGGTTTGTTTAGAAATGGAATAATGTGTCCGAGTATTTGGTTTTTGTTTCTTCCCTGCTAAACACGCAACATTCAAAAGTAAGATGAAAGACGGGTTGGCTCGAAATCAGAATATTGTGTCCAAGTGGAGCGGCATGTCTACATACGGACTATTATTTCAATGAGCTAACACTATGAAAAATATAACTAAGCGAGTTGGTCTAGGACAAAGCGGAAAGTATCTGATCAGAATATAACCTGTTCTTGCCATGATATAACTGAAAACCAACTGCTTACTTAGGGTTAAACAACAATCACCCACCCACTAAATTACTATCGTGACAACATAAATCCTGTTTTTACACACAAAGAGAGCTATCATGTATTTTAGTGTAGGTATTTATAATACGTTATGTCGCATTGTTCATTTCGATGTGACTTGGTGCTTACGAATTACATTTTTTTTGCTCCTGTGAAGATGTAAATTATTCGTGAGCTTATTTTAAATAAATCTATTAAAAACATATTATCTCATCATCCGCCATTGTTGTCTTTTTTATTTTGTTAAATGTATATAACATGTTATTTATCGTGCAGAATTAACTAAATACATCAAGCCAAATCTCCATGATTGAAAGAACAAAACGTTAGAACGAGATGCACCCGAAATTAGAGCGCTTTTATCTCCTCTATCATAATTAGTCTTATTCAAACGTTCTAAGTCTGTTGAATAACATAATTCTATCATTTTCCGTATCAAACACCTTAAAAGTCTTCTCCATTACAGAACACGCTAATCCGTTCACGCCTTTTCACTGAAGAACAATGGCGGACATTGGCGTTTCCGGAACATTTGCAAGTTTTCAATACTTGATCATTACGAGTCTGATTGTCCTTTTCTCTGAAAGAAATAAATACTGCTTGAATTTGTTATTCACAGTTAGTTGATCGAACCATTTAGTATTCATAGAGAACAAAGGAGTGTGTTCAAATCGGCTTAGTTTAGCATGGTAAACTAGAACGAGAGCTTTTAGTTGAAAAGTTACATTCAGGAGACATGAAAAGCTAGCAATGGATTCCTGCAATTTACTTCCGTTTAAGCATTTCAGTGAGAGTAAAAAACGTTGTCTAACTTATTCGTACGTAAATACCAAATGTATAAATGATGCGGTCTTATATAAAAGGCCGATTGAAATTGTTTAATTTTCTAGAAACACTTTCCAGTTCGTTAAGACTGCGGGCGTTCAGATCATTTGTACGTATTTTGTTGTTTTTGTGAAATATTTTTTTCTCTACTATGCTAAATGCGTTACGTCTTTTGATGTTAAAATGCAAATGAATGGAATTTGTGTGCTGTGCCTTAAATGATGCGTAATAGTTACCATTGATTTTCTGAGATCTCCAATAGTTTTCAAAAATAATAAAAGAATTAAAGCTTAATCGGTTAACATAATTTGTCAAATTCATCTTCAGCCATTCATTAAATCTTTGAAAAGCGCAATCAGAGAGGTTATCGCGAGATTTAAGTTGCGAAGTCACGCAGAAACTGATCCCTTCATGCATGGTGAAACTAACTAGGGACCTTTTATAAAGTAATCTGGTTTTGAGAAATTTTATAGACAAAAATTATTCAAAATATAGGAATCAAAATGTAACGGAAGTTATGTACTATTATTATTTTAGTGCAAAATGGTATATTAAAAATTTGAATAACACTAATTATCAGGTTTTTCTTTCGCTATATTTATTTTGACGTCATTATTCACATTTCTACTAAACATACACAATCAATAAATATTTTTTTTTGTTTTTTGTATATATATATACACACATATATATGTGTAATTTTGGTAATTTTAGACCAATTACGTCAAATCTAGTTGATAATTATAACGTTGCCATAAATATGTTTGTAATACCCATTTGATAATTAACCAATGTACAACGTCGACCATTTCAGTGCTTGTTTTATAATTGACATGTCTGTAGAATCTGTATTGCTTTTATATGTTTTATCAATAAGATACAACAACACGTAGACTGGTACCCTGGTCTTTATCTTCTGTTGAAATCAGTTTGTTCCTTCCATGATATTGTGGTAATATTATATATTGACGTTATGCACCGATCGTCAATCTAGTATACGAATTTATTAAACCATAGTCTTATAGAGAGTATAACTGCTGAGAGAATAGGGCACTAGAGGACTATGGGTACCGAATTGTCCTGTGTTTGCTCCCATGCTGTTCTAGATATGCTTTTGAAAATTTGACTATTAGTCACACGTACACAAAATTAACACTAAACAGTGTATTTTGAATTTTGATATTGCCCAGCAATACACCAAACAGCAAGTTTCGAATTTTAATATTGCCCAACAATATACCAAACAGTGTTTTTCTAATTTTAATATTGCCCAACAATATAAGTGTTTCTTGTGACGGAATGTAGTTTTTGATATTGCCCAACAATATAAGTGTTTCTTGTGACGGAATGTAGTTTTTGATATAGCTTTTGAAAGATATCTATGTATTCTGGAGTGTACATTGTGTCAATAAAAACATATATATCAAATTTAGTACAAAACAGTAATATACAACATTATTCGTTTTCCCACGCATTATTATTTAAGTCCATATCCTTTATTCCGATCCACTACCGTGAATTATGATTCACAATACATCAGCGTAGGTACTAAATCATGTAGTTATTATTAAAATAAAGTACTCCACCCTCAGGTACAGCTGATCTTTGCCGATTTTGACTATTCTGTTTAGGCCCTGTGGTTTTCTTGCTCCCAAAGATTTTATATCATTTGTCTTTCAAATATTTTGGCTTTCAGTGTACCTGATGAAGGTTATTCCAGAAACACGTCGCGCGAACTAAATTTAATATCTACGTTTTTATTTAAGAACTTTTATAGCATACACCTTTAATAAAACAATGTATCTCTACATTTTATCTCTGAAATATTGTTGAAAGTGACGTTAAACATCATGACCATAACCCTATATTTTATCTTCTTCCTTTTTTAGATTATTTCGTGTGACTTGCAATGGATGCGGAATGTACATTTCACCAAATGAACTTGTAATGCGAGCTCAAGGATTTGTTTATCATCTACAGTGCTTTATATGTATAGAATGTGGACAACAGCTCCAGCGAGGAGATCATTTTGTAATAAGAGATGCTCAGTTATTCTGTCGGTTAGATTATGAAAAAGAATTCCATATGTTTCCTATCAGCCCTAAGAGTAAGTATATCATTATATATACTTCTAAAAGTTTTGAAGACTTAGATACCATTACCAGTATTCAGGAAGGTTTTGTATATTTAGAGGGTATAACATAACATGCGTTCTATGAGGTTAATCAAAGTTCCTATACATTTATGCGGACGACGTTGCAATTGTATGAGAATTCACATATCAAAACATGTTTCTATTATCTTTTGATTTTGTGACTCTAAAAATTATGGAAGCAATAAACATAATCAAGTTTGAAGATGCCAAAGACGTATTCAGAAGACGTAAATCAAAGAAGTACAGACATTACAATGGCCAAAATAAAAAGAGGACAAAATGACAACCAATTATCGTCAAAACATTACACAGAAAAAATAAAGGTTGAGCAACACGAACCCTACTTAAAACCTGCTCAATGAGTTAGGTCGCTGGATCTAACACCTCATACAAGCCTATCACCAATACGGCGTGGGTTCGCGCCCGGCTTTGCAAATTACAAAAAAGGTGCACTCTACTCGCAACCGCAAGTGATAAAGTTTGCCAGTTGCTTGCCCATGGTCGGTGGTTCTCTCCGGGTACTCCGGCTTCCTCCTCCACTAAAACTGGTCGCCATGATATTGCTGAAAGTGGCGTTAAACACAAAAAAATTCAAATTCCTACTTAAAACCAGGAGAAATTAGGTGTTTCTGAAAGGTAAGCAGTTTCCGTTCCATTAGTCGGGTTACTATTTCTCTCACAAATGTGTGTATTGTTTTTGTGTGTGTTAAATATATACAAAAAATGTTTGTTTCGAATTCTATTTTGTACAATTTAGTCTCGCCTGTCTCTATGGCGTTATCTAACGTAATTTTATTTTGTGGAAAAAAAAAAGAAAAAAAAAGGGCAAACAAGAAAATTTGTTGGAAATTAATGAAAGTATGTAATTGAAAAACAGAGTTCATTCCATTGGTAAGTTCACTTTAACTAGGAACATACATTGCAATATTTGTGATTGACAATATGTTTATACCCCAGGCGATGACAGCGATGATTATGACGATGGGGAGAGTGATGGAGGAAAACACCCAAAACGACCACGGACCATTCTTACAACGAGTCAAAGACGAAAATTTAAATCAGCTTTTGAAATGAACCCTAAGCCGTGTAGAAAGGTAAACAGCTGTTTTTGAACGGGAACAATAAAACATTGATTTAAAACGTGTATCTGGTTCGTCATTGAATAATTTACATTTGACGAATATTAAAATTTCTAATCGGACCACTTCTCTACCTTATTGCAGATAGACTTGGTATTAATTTACTTGTATAATTTTGTATAATGACAACAAATTGCTACTTGAAAAGGGGAGACATTTAAGCATACACAGGGAAGATTGTCTATCTATATGTGTTCACCATGTAAAGTAATAAATAGATAGTGAAACACATTCTATGTTACATGGGTTAATTAAATAAACCTTGCTGAGACTAACCTGTGGAGGCCATGTTGTTTTCATGCAAGACTTGGATAATTTGGCTCAATCGTAACTACTCGGCTATTCTCGATACCCTACAAATAACCTCGTACGTAGATAGTAGAAATTCTTCTTAAATTGTTTGCCGGAAGTCAATTATATAGTCCACGAAAATATAGCCGCACAAAAATATAGTCCACGAAAATCCAATATGGAAGACATACTAAGTAAAATCTAAACATGCAAAACTAATTAAAACTTTAACTTTTATCCATGAAAATAATTGAAATATAGAAAACTGTTTAAAATATAACTTTATCAAACTTTCATGTAACTGACATATGAAAAGTAGTGCGATTTATACGCCTAATGCATACGAGGTTATTTGTAGGGTAGCGAGAATGGCCGAGTAGTTACGATTGAATTTGGCTTTCCAATCTTTTGGCTTTGAGTACCAGATTAAGGTTAGTTCAGAAATGTGTCATGCGCACTAAATTACTTAGTCTACGTTTTTATTAAAGTCTTGCCAAACCCATCAACATCCAAACAGGTAGAACTGTAGGAGACATTAGAAGTGCACAAAGGTTACCCTTGTTTGTAACACATAAGTAATGTGTTATATACTAGTACATGTTTTTGTCACATGTTGTTTACTACATTCTGTTTACTACATGTAGTTTTAAGACAGTAAACAATTTGATTTGAATTTCAGTAAATACACAGTGACTATGACATATAATGTAAATACATATTAGGGTAAAATTGAAAGTTCTTATTTTGCATTGAAGGTTTTTTTTTTCTTTTGAATAAAAACAAAATGTGATGTAATTCTCTTTATACATTTAAGACCATAAGTGTGATGTATTTGATAATAAATAAGGTAAAACTATTTTACAATCATTTAATTTCATGATATTGACAGGCTGTTTGATGTATTTGGTTTTAATTGTAAATCAATATTTATATTATTATTATTATTATTATTATTATTATTATAAGGGTTACGAAGGTCTAGTGGTAAGGTTGGTCGATATCTGTTTAAAATGTTCTTCCACCAATGAGATTTCGGGCGCTCATCTCATCGCGAAGCATGACTTTTCGATCTCGGAGTATATTCTTATTCTTAAACCTGGTTGTCATATACATTGTAGCTTCAAAATTAAATATTCGAGAAAACAAATATCCATTTAAACATTTATTATGACACAAAGAGAAAGATTATTGTAAAAATTAAATTGATTTGTTTTTTATTATTAATATATATGATATATATATTAAAACTAAATGGGCTATTACTATCACTTGGAATCTGTCGTAATAAACGTTTTCACATTTTAGACTTTTACTGAAACTGCAAAACTGAGCAACAAAAATGGAATCAAACTTGTATGGATGATTCGTGAAAAGAGGAAATTCAGATTTCTACAAGTGAAGTTGATCTTCTGTGGTGGAAAGACACTATTGGACCAAAAAAGGGGGGATTCATTTAAAAGAAAAAGAAAAAGGCTAAATAAAACTTCTTTATCAAGTGAGCAGCACAGTCTCATACATTGTATGGTCATCTAATTTTATTTATAATTTTCAAATTATTATGTAAATTTGATATGAAAATATATGATTGATAAGATGTTGTTTTTTGTTTATTGCAGGTGAGAGAACAATTAGCAGCAGAAACTGGTTTAAGTGTTCGAGTAGTTCAAGTTTGGTTTCAAAATCAACGAGCAAAGGTATTAATACTAGTTTAATTTAAATAAATGTTTTATTGTCATAAAATTACATATATTATGTTCAAGATTATAGCGCTCGGTTATATGTGAGGAATGGTATTTAACTCCCATGTGGAAAACACTGACATAGCCGCATTATTTCACTTAGTGGGGAGGTTTGAACCCATACAACTACCTTAACCTCGCCACTTTGTACCGAATTGCCTGTACTAAGCCAGGAAAGTGAGAAATCATGTATATATGTGTTGGGAATATTATGTTGCCTCTATTCCTACGATTTTTCTATTGAATTTTAGGAACCTGTCCGACAGTGTGGTATATATTTTTGTTTTTCATTTTTATTATCTGAACAGTAACATACAGTCCTTTGTAGTACATGTTATATAGTTTTTATATTTAATTAGGCTTATCAGTTAATACACAATGTTCGCATATCTAATTAAGCAAAAACGACTTTAATTATATGATTTTATTTTTTTATTTTTGAAAGGTGAAAAAGATAGCCAGACGACAGAGTCAAGACAGTAATGGTGGGAAAGGCAATAAAAATAAAAATGGCGATGGAAAAAAAGAAAAGTCAGATGGATATAAAAGTGATGACACAGATCAAGGTATCATTCTTATAATTTCTTATTGAGTGCCCTTAACAATTAGGTAGGTGTTTTGTTATAATACTGAAAGACCGACCGTGGATCATAGTGGACAACATGTTTAAATATTTACATAAGATGTAGAAGAGGAACATCTCTCAGTTTCCTGTAGATTAAAAGGTGTTAAAGTGACAACACGATATCTGTGATTTTGTTTATTCCTTCAGTCAGTTTGATATTGTTTAATACCTAGAGATAAACTTTTCTGGTATATCATGGAGAGAGTTTTTGTGTCACAAATGACCACGGATATGTTCCCTTTGTCGTAATGGTAATCCGGTCATTTCCTCATTCTTGACTTATCAAGCGATGTGAGATGTTGAGGAGGGACTGCTTACCCTTCCGGAGTACTTGATTACATTCCCGGGTTTACAGTTGGGTCGTGTTTCTCGATCTTTAGTTTTCTGTGTATTGGTTTGTAGATCGTTGTTTGTTCTTTTGTACTTTATCTTTTGGCCATTGTGTTGTTCGTCCTTCTTCTATCTACGGCTTCTGATTACCTCCTATGTATCTTCAAGCATTTCTTATTGTAAAGTGATGTTTTAAGTGCTGTGTCACAGAGGAGAGTAGAGATTCCCTCTTTGCTACAGAAGCACATTATTAATATTACCATAAACTGGCCCGTTCTTGCCTTGTCTACTTAATTATATGTTCTTTGTAATGAGAAGCTAAATACAAATTAGAAAAATCTCTGGTTTATTAATATTCAAATCCTGATCTCTCTCACTATCATAGTTTTTACATTTTTGCAATTGATTGTCATAGGTTTTTACCGTTTTCGAGAATATATAGTATCTCTGCAATGTTTTTCGTGTTGGTCGTGAATTCGGTGTAAAACAATCTGCTAAGTTTAAAATGACAAAGTGTATCATAAAAGTATGGAAGGACAGTGATTGTTTTAAAGGTACTCCTGTTTCCTCATCCAATTATGCTGATCTTCAGGAAACACCTTTTGCCGAAATATTCTGACCCAGAAACCAATTCTGACGATACATTTAGAAAAAAAGTATGCTTTTGTTTTATCAGATTGAACATCTCTCATCAGCTACTTTCCATGTGGGTTCCGGACATATTTTTGAAGTGGCGGGAAAAAATCTGTGCTTAATTACTATTGTATCAAATGAAATATAAAACATTCAATACCAGTCGCGTATTTTATATGTTAATTACAGTTATTTATTTAATTGTAACTTAAGCATACTGTTAATTCACATAATTTGTCTAGCAAAACAATGTCGCCATGCTAATGATAATCTCTGGTTTCACCATTTACATATGTATTATAGCATTCTATTTTGAGCGTACCTGATGAAGGTTATTCCAGAAACATGTCGTGCGCACTAAATTTTATATCTACGTGTTTATTTACAATGTATATTTATTTAATTACAGACAGCAACGGAAGACTATGTGATGTAGATTCAATAGGTAAGATACTGTTTATAATTTCGCCAAATAGTAATGTACTGTCTGAGAAGAATTTAAACTTTATTAGTATCCGTAAATCAAAGGACAGACAATACATTGGCCAAAAGTAAAATAACAAAAGGACAAACAACGATCTACAAATATTACACATACAACTAAAGATCGAGTAACACGAACCCAACTAAAAACCGGGGATGAAATCAGGTGTTCCGGAAGGGTAATTCGTGATGTACTCTCTTTGCGTTTTCTTGCCAACTTTTCTGTCTCAATGCCAGCACATAATAATTCTGAAGACTGAAAAACAAAATGAATGTGTATGACAACTGCGTGATAAACAAAAGAGGAAAAGTACTTTGCTTTGTTGTGTAAACAAATAATGTCATGCTCCTACTACAACAGGCTAGTCTTACTTTTTGTAAAGATGCAAAAATACAAAAAAACATGATAAAAAGATGATAGTTCCAGAGTCTTTATGACGTGTTTTTTCTTATTTATGTTTGATTAACACTCTTTTATCTTTGACTACCTGAATTGTGGTATTCTATTATCTAAATCATCTAATTCCTCAATATTCAGCCATTACTTTGATATCTTGAACATTTCACCATTATTAAGATGAATATATTATGACAAAATGTACTTTTATAATTATTTTAGCATCAATGAATTCTGAGAAACATCACCATGGAAACGCAGATCAAATTTCACCATTACCTGCAAGCGAATATCAAGGTATTTTAAGAAACAAATTATAAATATCATTTATAATTAAGCTCCCAGATTGTATATTAAAATGAGAATATTACTAAGGAGTTTGAAGATACCAAAGAGGTAATCAGAATCCTAAATCGATGAGGAACAGACAATACTATGACCAAAAGATACCAAAGAGGTAATCAAAATCCTAAATCGATGAGGAACAGACAACACTATGACCAAAAGATACCAAAGAGGTAATCAGAATCCTAAATCGATGAGGAACAGACAACACTATGACCAAAAGATACCAAAGAGGTAATCAGAATCCTAAATCGATGAGGAACAGACAACACTATGACCAAAAGATACCAAAGAGGTAATCAGAATCCTAAATCGATGAGGAACAGACAACACTATGACCAAAAGAAAACGGAAAAGGCCAAACAATGATCTATAAAGCATACACATAAAGCTAAAGATCGAGTAACACGAACCACACTAACATCCGGGGTGAACACAGGTGCTCCGGAAGGGTAAGCAGTTCCTGCTCTACTAATAGCACCCATCGTGTTAATCTAGCTACAAAAATGTGGGACTAAAATATTGGGTTTTTTTCAATAAACTATTTGATCAATTCAGTTTGAGTTATTCGAGATAAGAAACAAATTAATGAAAGTACAAGGAATAATAATAGCACATTATAGAAGAATTAGGGTTGTCTAAGAAAGGTTTGAAGACGCCAAAGGGGTACAGGGTAATCAGAAGCCGTAAATCGAAAGACAAAAACACAATGGTCAAATGTAAAAGGACAAAGGGATAAACAATGGTCCGCAAAATGGTACACATCAAACAAATTGATTGAGCAACTAGAAACTGGGGGCGAAGTCAGGTGCTCTGTAATGTTAAACAGACCCTGTGTCACTAGTACCACCGTCTTATTACTCATTTTAATAGTTCCATGCATAAATCATATTTGGTAATTAGTCTGTAACTACGAAAGAAGGACATGATTGAGACTACGACAAGCAGATCATATCTGTTGTTACTTGTGACAGAAATATTCCGTATCGGCTTCCCAAATCATAAAACTATCAAAGTGATGACGTCCACTATGCTACTATAGTAACACCTGGTCCAGTAACGTCATTGTTACCTATCAAGGGAATCACTACCTTCAACAATATTTTATTTATATTGTGTCAGTAAGTGTTATTTGTGGAGAAAACCGGATAACACAACCAAATTGATCGCAATTAACTGAAAAACTTTATCACATAAAGTTGTATCTAGCAATCCGCATCAAGTGTGCGGGAATCGAATTCGCAATTTTAGCAGATGTAGGCACTGAATATCGCAGCAACGACGGCCCTTTTAGAAGCCCCTTAAGAGTTTCCTCAATTCAAAATTATCTTACGACATGATTTTACAACATAATATTACAATATAAACGTAGATATAGATCTAATTTAGTGCACACGACACGTTTCTGTAATAACCTTTATCATGTAGGCTCAGTGAAAACGTTTTTACGAAATATTTTATACAAAACGAATTCAGAAAATATTATATACAAAGCGATATTACGAAATATTCTATTCGGTACGATTTTTCGAAATATTCTATGCACAACGATTTTACGAAATATTTTTACAAAACGATTTACGAAGTGTTCTAAGCAAAGCGATTTTACGAAATATTTTATACAAAGCGATTTTTACACATGTTTTATACTGTCGCCAAAGTGAAGACTAAACTTTTCTGTATTCCCAATATCACAAAAATACATGTTATTACAGAGTCGAGATATGATGATATGGACGATTCTAGAAGTGTGCGCCAAGCTATGGAGGACAATATAACTTGTATAGACCAAATGTTTATGACAGATTCTCACGGCCATTCTGCCATGGATACCAGTAGTGTTTTAAATCCAATCGACAAATTATATTCAATGCAAAACTCGTATTTTAGTGTTGAATAATAAATATGTGATATAATTATATAATTAAGGATAAAAACTGAAATGTCAAAATGGAGATCTATTTACAAATGTACATGTATATGATATTTTTTTCGAATTAGAGATATTTAAGAAAGCTATAAGTTTGATTAATATTATATTAATATTTTTTTTACTCTGATCGTAATTCCCTCGAAGAATATTATTAATCAAATATTATCCCTGTACCTCATTTTAACACAAGTGGTATTCCCGATTCCCTATTCCCAAATACACTATTACCCTTCCCCCATTCTGCATTCCTATACACCATTTCGGATTCCTATACCCAATTCCAACTTTCCAACTATATTTTGCAACCATTACACCATACACTCAAACTATTCACACACCGTTCCATATTTATTGTTACACAATACACGTGAATGTGTAATGTTGATTGCCTCAAGTACTGTACTGTAAATACGATATTCCTTAAAAATAAACATTCAAATAGAAATTGCTAGATGTGTAGTCTCGTTTTGAATTTTTGTATTAATATAAGCAATACCAAACGATTTTGATATTAACGTGCAATTTTGTGATATGTCTGTCTCTAAGAATTATGTATGTCAATGTTTATGTATGTAAAGTTTTGTATATTGTATGTAGATTAAGCTAGATATCAGTCTAAGTTTTGTGTTAGTGTATTATTGGTCTGACTTACATGTTTTAAGTTCGTGGTACATATTTTAGCGTATTTACAAAATAAATAGGAATGTATTTGTATTGATTACGTATTTGTCTCAAATTAATACTAAATATTTTGAACTATCCCTTTTATCTTAAACTACCAGATTAATATTTTGAACTATCATTTTTCTCTTAAACTACCAGATTAATATTTTGAACTATCCCTTTTATCTTAAACTACCACATTAATGTTTTGAACTATCCCTTTTTCTCTTAAACTACCAGATTAATATTTTGAACTATCCCTTTTCTCTTAAATAACCAGGTAAATATTTTGAACTATCTTTTTTTATTTTAAATAACCCAGGAGATAAATATTTTGAACTATCCATTTCTCTTAATATTCAGATACATATTTTGAATTATCCCTTTTCCTCTGAAATAACTAGACAAATGTTTTGAACTATCCATTTTCTCTTGAATAACAAGATAAATATATTTAGCTATCCTCTTTTTGTGAATTTCTATCCTTTGTTTCATTGTCCATTAATACAATGGCGACATGTACTGGGAGCAATTAAGAACAGTAATAATTAATTTAATGTAATTTTTAGATATTTGTTTTATATTTGAACAGCAAAACGTTCATGGGAGAATAATTACATTACTTCCGTTTTTCATTGAAATGTTACAATATGATTGGTTATGAAGTGGTCACATGATTATAAAAGAGATGTTTCACATTCCAATGAAACTCAAACCCGAACTTGCACGTGCCTCCATGACGACGTCAGATGTAAACAATCAATGGCGTAGTAATTTCCAACAGCAAATAATCTAACACAAATAAAATTCACAACGAAAAATTCAACTATATTAAATTTTGGTGTGATTTAAATATAATTATAAGAATTGAATGCATTCTTTTGAAGCTTCATTGGGATATGAAAGCGTTGATCGATGCACATTTTCAACATGACGCGCTTCATTGAAAATGTACTTCGGTCAACGCTTTCATGCCCCAATGAAACTTCAAAAGAATGTATTCAATTCTTAATTAATGTAGACAATGCGAAGTTTAAAGACATTATAATTCTCAGATTTAAATGCGGCTAATTGCATGCCTCCACAACCACCTAAATCTGATTCCAAACCTAGATGTCCAGCCATGAAATATTAAAAATATAATAGAGATATATCTTACTTGTCTTGTACATGCAGTATGATTTTAAGATATCTTAAAGAACAGTATAATACAATTATAATATACAATTACCTCTACTATGTATTTCTAACCTCCTCCTTCGGTTATTATGACGCCACTCTTACATAATAAATTATATATGTAATAATTGGACATTCCTATACGAACTATTTTTTTTTTATAATTTGTTACATATTTTATATTGTTTTCGGACATGTAATAACTTAAATTGTGCTTAATTTATTTTACATTGTTATACACCTGTTGTCATGGAAATTAAAATAAATAATTACGTATACATTTGTATATCTATGATGTCTTGTATCACATTATTTTGGTGAACTAGCCACTCAGCCGGTGTCATGGGTGCCAATTCTCTAACGTCCAGTGTGTCGTTGTTGCTGCGATCGGTGGATTTACATCTCTATGTGCAGTCAGTGTCTATTGCCACTATAATTGTTAGTTCGATTCCCGATCATGACGAGTGTACTCCATACAATGATAAAACTAAGGTTCTTCTCCCTCAAGCATATGTTACCTTAGTTAAAAATGCTGTAAAAGTGACAACCGAAACCTTTTAGCCACAATGGAAGCGAGAGGCTTGGCGCCGTAAAATCTGATTCAAACCACCATTTCTTTGGACATGCCTGTACCAAGTCAGGGCCATTGCGGTTTTCCCACTTTTCCGGTTGTCGACTGATTTTGTCTGTTTGTTGATTTATGAGTTTTGCCTTTCCCTTTGGAAAGATTGCTCGCTGTTCGGTAATTTTGTTATTACCCTTATTTGGCTATACTGTTTAGGCTCTTTGGTATTATTATATAGATAGGTGTGAATTATGGGGATTTATCCGTGAAATAAATTCCGGTATTTCACATGTGAAATATCAGTTTTTTCCCGCTGGAACTACTTTTGCAAAACTATAAGTGTGGTGGTTACGTCCCTTGTTGTGCAACGGTGAATTTACACATACGATTGTAAGCTGAAAAAAATCCGCGAAATGTTATTGATGACTTTGGCACATAACCAAGATGACGTCATTGACGTCATATGAAGACTTCCAGTTTGAGACGTAAAGATTAGACGCTATTTGGCTTCGTATACGCTTCAACTGTGATTTAATTTAACTAAAATAAGCTTTCAAGGTAAGCAATTTAATTATTTTTGTACATTGTTGTAAATGTGAAAAATAGGATTTCACATTTTCAAGAAGGCAGATCCTTCCAACTGAACCCTGTAGTATCATTGCTCGTAGATGCACACGCGTGCAATCAAATATACAAATAAAAAAATAATATATAAGAAATTTTGAAAGTCTATATAATAAACAGTATAACTAAATCATACATTTTGAATATCAAAATAAGACCACTCGTGACCGAATACGCATTAACGATTAAACTCGTGGACGGAACAAGTTCCGCCCACTCGTTTAATCTTTATGCGTACTTCGGTCACTCGTGGTCTTATTTTGATATTCAAAATCTACGATGAGTTATACTATATTTCCTGATCCCAAAACTTTTTAGTTATTTGGCTTTCCATTCCTTTTATTATGAGCGAACATGGTGAAGGTTATTCCAGAAACGCGTCGTGTGCACTAAATTAGATATCTACGATTTTATATTTAGGTGGAAAACTTCACCGATAAACTGAGCATAATATATAATCTGAAAAAGTAAATAGTGTCTCCTCTGATTTCATTTCCAACAAAATTGAATATTTATTTAATGATTGTATGTACGAACATTTTGAAGATACCAAAATTGGGTAAACAGAAGACGTGTATTGGAGAGGGGTTATGGTATATGGTGTTTAATGCCTCTTTCAATAATATCGTGGCGGATAGTTTTATTGGTTTAGGAAACCTGAATACAAAATCACCAATCTGTCGCAAGTCACTGACAAACTTTATCACACACATGAAATGTTGCATCGAAGCATGAGCAGTCATAGGCAATAATTACACAGGTACAGTTGTATATATTTATAATGCATCGATGGCATCCTTAAATTAAATATGTACCTACGACATATACCCATCTACTTTCTGATAATATAAAACTGGAAACTATGCCTAGTGCAGCAGACAATAGGTATTAACTGGTCAAATGAAACCAATACTTGTAGCTTGACCTCGAAAACCACAAATAGTGTCCGTTTTATCAATTAACAAAGAGACATAGCGCTAATGACGTGCAAAATAGATTAGTCAAAATCATTCTTAAACTGTTATATTATGGTCAATACTATCATGTTAATATTTGGGCATGTTTGGCAAGGGGAAAATGATTTTACAGGACGAAAAACTCAAATGTGAAATGTTATGCTCCCGCCGCCGCTAATCTCGAGTGACAGTTCTACCCATGTCCAGACATACGTGTCGCTTCAGTTTTCATCTAGTTCCTCTTTAAGGAATCATTTGAAATGTATACACTAGGTCAGATATCATAACAGTTAGTCCATCTTTAATTTTAGATTTAACTTTTATGTCTGTTATTGAGAGTTTATGCCCCTTGATTTACCAAAAAAAACTATCAGTTTCTCAGTTTTAGTTCTGACATGTTTGGTCGCGACAAAAACAAGAAAAGAAAAGTCCAGTCTTTTCATTTTTTCTTCAATTAGGGAGTCTAATTTTGCAATTTTATTGTTTTGTATATCCTGGGCCACTCCATCAAGTGTTTAGACTGACCCAAAAATGTTGTGATGTATGATCATGACTGTGATGATATTTCTGGAAGCATGAGGTGACGTGCGTTAAAAATATATTATAATAACTAGCGTAACGTCTTATTGAGATTATTTTTTCAAACGAAAAGTTACCTTTCAGTCACATATACAGCACAGTTCAATCGTTATAAACGATTAAAGATCACATCCATGGGCATGTGGGACAATATATATATACACAGTACAAATACTACCTTATAAATAGTTGAAAACTGGGGATAATAGATGGTATAGCAATTCATTTTGTAAGGATTAATAGCTTAAGACCGACAAGTATGGTCGTACAAGTATGTCAATCCAGAATTTACAACGTGTAGTAAACAATAAATTGTTTAACGATTTAGCATACTGTATATACAGCGCGTTCTTGTTTAAAGGGAGAGTGTGTCAAACAAGTTACAAAAGATGAGAATTAGTGAAACTATTTGATCGATAACCCCTCCATATCAACACGCGAATTTCAAATAATGCATAGCTTATTCGTCCGAATTGCCTTGTGTCGTGTAAGCCCCTTGGCAGAGATAAATGACTCCGCAGATCTATTTCAATACAGAACTTGAGCGGAGGCTCAAGAAAGATTTGTTTTGTTTGTAGAACGACACGTCGTTGTTTTCACGCGGATGAATTCACTATTCATATTTAACACCTTTGACGAGAACGGGTGAACGTGATGTTGACGAGAATTGTCAGAAACGGAAATATTCGTTTATTCGCCCATTCAGAAAAGTGATATCGGTTATGTATACTCGGCATGATTAATTGACTTTACAACTATTTTGTCAGAATTACATGTCCAGAAACTTGTAACACTGGATTTTAGGGATTAACTTGTGTTCGAATAAAAACATGATAAATTATGAGCAATATAATTGCAATTGATATTTTAAAGTTAAAAAATAATAATGTTTGAACAATAATTTAATAGCATATGCATGTGCATTGATAGAATTTGTCATTAGAAATATAATATTAAAATTTAAAATCAAAATTCAGTGTTTTGATTAAAATTACCGGACATTAAACAATTACAATAAACTTGACTATTTACTGAAATATATTTATGTGAGATATAAGAAATAATTGTATTAATAATAAAAAAAAATTTCAGAAATGCTAATATTCTAAAATTTGGAGAACTGATGAATCAAACAAACTAACAAAACTTAAAAAACTGTGTGTATTTATTAGATTTATCAACAACAAAATGTGTCTTCCTGGTTAATTTTGGTCTGCATAATTTCACCATGTTGTATATAGTGTACATATTTTATATTTATTAATGTGTTTATTTACTGTATAGTTGTATATCGGTATAGTTTAGTTTAGTTTAAACATATTTTATTTGCATAAAAGTTGCAAATGGGATTGGACACAAGTTATAGCAACATTAGTGAAGTCCTTTCCCTTTTACAAAAATATAAACAGAAATTATTACACATAATGGCGACAATTATACAAATAAATTTTACATGATATATTTAGACGATAATAATAAATTAAGTATAAAGAAGAATAAGGTGAAATAATATGTTCAATACAGTGGAATAAAGAAGAAGAAGGAGTTCAAACAAACAAAAAACAACATTGACTGGAGTGAGCATGCTAGTACATTAGTTAAAGCGCTGGGTGCTTCTAATAAAAGAATAAACAGCAGAAAAGATTTCAATGTTTTGATTATACCATTGTACTTACAAAGTTTTACCAGAATAAAGATATATATATACTGCCGCATAGTCTTGCACTATCGCTCATAAATTATTTGGAAAAAAAGTAAAAATATAAAAAACGCAGTGTCCTCAATTCATTCTAGCAACATTTATGTGCATTTATAATATTCATACTATATGACGTTATTTTGTTCTTTACAAGCATCTCTCTATTATCTTTCAAAGCATTTCAAAACTTGACATTTTCTGATGTCTATTTATATATGATGAGAGAAAGCCTTTATGATCAGTGTAACATACAAAATGTAGAATTTTGATCTCTGTGGAAAAGTCAGACGGGTCATGTTTCTGTCTGAAAAAATTCAGACTGAAGCCGTAGAATTTTTATTTGTGGAATTTGAACAGTATTGTAGAATTTTAATTATGAAAAGGTGAGTTAGCGTTTATTCAATATTTGCAGATGATTTATCCCAATTTCGAGCAATCCAGTTTTGGTTCTTATACCTTAAAGATGCAATTACCGGATTACGACATGGGCTTTATGGGCTGCAGGCGTTTTATGGACTGCAGCCCAGGGGTCCCCGATCAGTTGACAGCATCCAGAAATTACATGAAAATAATTTACCGGGAAAAGTGACTCCATTTCCAAAATGCAGAATGAAAGTGTAAGGATCCTGAATTAATTCTTTAAAAAGTATAATATTCGGAAATTTTTGTTCTTGCCAACTCATAGGCACTGATAATCCTGATTACAATGACACACACGATCACATACCCGCTTAGGGTCTGTACAAAAAAAAACCTCGTTCCATTGAAATGTTCTTTCTTTTTCTTTCGTCTTTGCTTTGCAGCTTTGCTTGTGCCATATACAGACAAACTGATTGCTCATAGAGGATATAATAACATTATTCTGTGATATAAATATGCAATAACAAGCATTTAATGTGTGAGCAATGCGACTGTTCATATGCCACACAGATAAGTAAATAATTTCAATGTATGAGGATATTAGACAAGGCCATTTTATTATTATTGGGGTGTTTTGGCTTAAAGCGTTTAACACCATTCAAAACTGTACATAGTATCTATTCACACACTGAATACTGGTGACGATTCTCATGGCTCAACCATACAGAGCTGTTCAGTACGTTCCCTGACTGGTGGGGGGTTAGTCTATTAGTTTGCATGGTGACTTTGGTGTCAGGTTATTATGCGGGTATTTTGTTTTGAGAATGTCACGCTCCATGCACGTTAGTGAGTGATTGTTGTTTAACGCCAACTCAGCAATTTCTCAGCTATATCTTGGCGAGAACAAGTTAATTTTCAATGAACTGAAGATGATCATGTCCACTTTGTACTAGAACAACACTCTTAGTTGAATTTTTATAGTGTAGCTCAATGATACAACAGTCTACGTATAGTAACCACTGGTTTTTAGTCCAGACCCAAATATCCATAGTTTGGCAGTCAGGGTCATTGACACGGTTGACCTATCCCTTCCCCCATTTCTATATATGTTTTATATTGAAGTTGGTCTCGTCCCATCTTCGCTAGCCAAGGGTTACGATCCGCTCTACTCATCTTCACCCTTGGCATCGTAAGACGGATTTTTGTAATTCCCGCGCACTGCCACCTGCTGGATTTTGACAGTTATGCCCCTTGTAATGATGTCATTTTCAGCCAATCGACGCGAGGCTTTCCTTTCCTTTCGTTTAAATGCCCTGAAAATTGACTCGAGATTATAATGTGTCCCCAAAAATTGTTCTTCGATGTTTTTTTTGTAGTAATTCGTGGCAAATCCTGCAAATCTCATCTATTTTTATTTTGTTGACATTTTTCCTAAAGAACATGTGCTTTTTGCAAAGTGCGTTCTGATTGGTTGCAGCTACCACTAGCTGCATTACATATAAACCGTCACCGTGTGACCTCGAAAATCTGTCTAACGATGTCAAGGATGAAGATGAGTAGAGCGGATCGTAACCCTTGGCAAGCGAAGATGGTCTCGTCCGGAAGATATACATTTGTTTGTATATCGTTGTTTGTCATTTTTCTGTTGACACCCTCCCCCCCTTCTTCGACTTACGGCTTCTTATTACCCTTTGGTATCTTCAAACTCTGTAAACTGCTCGCTGGACGTTTAGCAATAATCAATCANGCTTCTTATTACCCTTTGGTATCTTCAAACTCTGTAAACTGCTCGCTGGACGTTTAGCAATAATCAAGCAATCAACCCCCCCCCCCCCACACATATACACACCGAACAACCCGATCAGTAACAATTCATTAGCGTTTGAAAATCAGATATATGTACAATAAAACATCAATTAAAAACCTAGTAATGTAACATCTCTGCCACACCATGGCACTCAGTAAGCTGCTTTCGGCATTACTAATAAAACTATATATAATCGAGAGCAAGATTAAAAATATTCTTCAAATTCTTCATTTCCGGTATTTATGAAGTGTATCCGCCTCGGGGTGTCTGCAACCAAGGCGCACGTGAACATTAAGCATAGAAAAAAAAACTTGAAAGACATAATAGCATCGAGGACAGTCTATCATAAAATAAAATGTGATTAACAATATTGATTAAATTACAAATGTGTGGTGTACTCGACTACTTGAATGTCACAGCAAAACAATTCAGCGGTAATATTTGGAGGCTATTATGATAAATTATAGTATGAACGATTCTAAACAACCAATATTCTATAGGGTCTGTTTTCAACGTGCGGATCTCAAAAGTAGAGAAATAATTTTGTTATCACCGCATGGAAAATTTCCGACGTCAAAATTGTACGGTTTATAGGTCTTGCATTTGATAGTATAAAGAGTCAAAATTCTATCTATTGCACTTTCTGCATCCTACTAATCTGAAATCACATGTATCCATTGAGTTATTGTGTAAGATGAGTATGCAATAGAGAGATCACTGGACAATGGAAGGTAGTTATCACGTGTGTGATTAATTAGATTTGAAAAATGTTGATGAAGGCTATAGTTTATCAAGTGTTAAGTGACCGTCTTGGTTATACTGAAACATTGTTGTAATGAACGTTTGAATATGCCATAGGGGTAACTAGAAAACATAAATCGAAAACGGACAGACAATACAATGGCCCACAGAAAACGGACAGACAATACAATGGCCCACAGAAAACGGACAGACAATACAATGGCCCACAGAAAACGGACAGACAATACATTGGCCCACAGAAAACGGACAGACAATACAATGGCCCACAGAAAAGGGAGAAAAATACAATGATCTAAAAAACGTTACACAGGAAAACTACAAATTTAGTAACATGAACCCCACAAAAAATCGGGATGAATTTAGCTGTTCCCCGGAAGGGTAAGCAGTTCCTGTTCCACTAGTGGCACCCGCCGTGGTACTCTTAAGAAGTATATCGCATATTATTATATACTTTTGCTAGTCACGGTAACGAACATTTTGTTTTTGTATAGCAAATCCAATTAACCGAGAAAAGGTCGCTCTACAATTTCTGTTTGTATTCGACTTATCAAGACACATAGCTATTTATCCGGAATTCGTCCTATTTGAGTAGTCAAATTGTATTGACTGGATATTTTTCTGATGACAAAAATATTAAAAAGGGAAATCAAGGGATATTTGTATAATTTTATGATTTAATTCAAATATCACCACTCATAGCTTAATATGATTTTTCTTCAGGATAAACACAATATTAATATAGTGTCTTAAAAGATAAACTTTATGTGCATTTGACTCAAAACGCCGAAAAGATCATGTGAATCTCACCTTTGAGCCAGTTTTTTAAGCCCTCACACACATAAACATAACATATTAAGACAATATACACTAATATTGTTTATATATTATTGTGAACAGGTCATTTCTGTATTGGTGATATATTGGTTAGTGTGGTCGTCTCGAGTGTGGTAGATCGTAGGTTCGAGACTTGGTCGGGTCAAACCAAAGACTATACAATTAGTATTTGTTGCCTCTCCGCTACGCACATGGCATTGGGGAGTAGGAGTTAAGACTGGCTGTCTCGGAATCAGGATAATGTGTCCCGTGTGGGGCGACATGTCTACTCGTGGACTATTGTTTCAGTGAGCTAGCAGATTAAAATCCAACTCGGCGTGTTGGACTAGTACAAAGCGGACCTCATCATTATCTGATTGAAAATTAACTCGTTCTCGCCATGATGTAGTTGAAATCACTAACATAAGAAAAATACTTATCCAACCTCTAGATGACGTCGTTCGATATTAATAACATATATTCACAATATAGGTGTGTTAAATTACTCGCCACTAACATGACTTGTTCGGCGGAAGTATTCAGATGTTATTTTGATTGTTTTCAAGGAATTATTTCGTATGTGTTTAATGTGAAATTAATAAGTAAATGTTTATTTTGTACACCAGCAGATATAACTGATGTTTGTTTTATGATTTGTAAATATTAATCCGATACATATTGTTTTTATATTCATAAATGCAGTATAAAATAGACGACTGAGATAACTTAACTATACAATACATTATTAACATGGTTGTTTTATTTAGATAACATTTGGTTGTATTTATTTTGTGTATTTTGCATAACAGAATGCAAAATAGTAAATAAGTTCAAATAATTCTGGGTGAAGGCTTAAATATACCAAATGGGAATTCAGAATGCTGAAATCATAGCATAGTAAGAACAATGAGCAAAAGAAGCAAAGAAGGTCAAAAGGACAAACAATGATCTACAATTATGTTGTAAGTAATAAATACAAGTCTGGTAAAAGTCTTGACGATAATAGAAGACCGAAAATTACTTTCTGTCGCCGAGTCTGAATAATGAGTCAAGTGCAGCAGCGACATGTCTACTCGTGAACTGTTGTTTTTGTGAGCTGCAGTCAACATAGCTTGTCGATCTAGGACAAAGTGGACATAATCATCATCTCATCGAAATGTCACTTGTTCTCGCCATGATATGGCTGAAAACTTGATCACTTGTGGCAGTAAACAACAATCACTCACTCATTTGATCCAATATGAATACATCTCTCCAGGATTGGGGCTTCAAGACGGGTGTCAATAATTGTGCAGAAGATTTGATTGGTTGATTCATGTCCACTTATTGTCCATTATTATCATTCGGAACCCATACGTGATATAGTTTGATATATATCTTAATTGTGCATACTTAATAGCTGATTGATATTTTTAAAATACCAAAAATGTAAATAACATATTATTTAATACATTTAAATGTGTATGGCAACAATGATATTGAGATGTAAGAGTTAAATCGTAATATTTAATTCAGTAGATGTACTGTACATGTATGAGTGTGATAAATACCCTTTGCCATCAAGAGTCAAACACCTTTTTCTCACAACTGTTACCGTCAGATGAACCCGATTATGTATGTCATGATTTGTCAAATCCGGTTGTTCGTGCAACTGTTATCGTCAAATTGTAAAATTATATCGTTTCGAACGAAAATGTTCCGTTTATCGTTTTACATGACACCCCATGCACTGTGTTTTATATTAAGTGTTTCAAAGTAAATAAATATGATATACAGTGTAGTTTCTCTGGTGCTGGTGTCTTAATGGATATGTGGTGGATTACAGGAGATGTTCGTATTGTCAGTATTTGTTAGAATTAAAATCGATTATATCCATTTATTACATTGTATATACTTTCTATGATTTCTTGTTTTGTTTTTTTATTTTATATAAAATCATTAGTACGAATTTTATAAATAAAACAACAAAACTGTATTTTAATTAGTTGAGAAATCAGGTTCAATCGGAAGGTTTATAAAGTGGCAAATAATTACAAATTTTCTGTCATTTAAGCCATACATTTGTGTATAGGAAACAAAAACCCAAAAAATGGAAGCATTTCCGTGTCTGCCCTGATGGTGATTGCAGCATATAATATAACGATAACCGGTAATGGTATAAGTTTATACAATTCAAAATAAAGTTTACCAGTTGATTGTCCATGGTCGGTGGTTCTCTCCGGGTACTCCGGCTTCCTCCACCACTAAAACTGGTCGCCATGATATAGCTGAAATATTGTTGAAAGTGGCGTTAAAACACCAAAAATCAAAATACAAAAATTATCAAATTCAACATTATTTGTGACCTTAGTCAAACATTTCAAATCGTATCCTTAGTCGGACTTAATTATATGTTCGACAAACATCAGGAAAACCTCTATTATTAACGCCCCTTTAAAGAAAAATTGAGGAAGAAGATGATTTAAAAATCAATCCATTAAGATAAGATATTTTATTTACATGCGCACTTTATTAGGTTTTATAATAAAAAAATACATAACGGTGAGTGAGCAGATTTAAAGAGGAAACGCTTTACCAAGCTATATATGGTTATTGTGTTTAACGCCACTTTCAACAATATTTCAGCTATATCGTGAAGGTAAGTTTTATTGATGGAGGAAACCGGAGTATTCACAGTAAACCACCTATCATGTCACTGACATGTGGGTTACGATATTTCTGCATTCAAGAGAATTAAATTAAAATTTTTAACCACAAGTCTCTCGAGAGTAGAGAAATATCGTATCACACATGGGAAACTGAGGGAGAATTTGTTTCTCCCAATATTTAACACGAACTTTATTTCAAAATTAGAAATTAATGCGGAGAAAGACACAAGACATTTTAATCCTCTAGTGGATTACATAATTTTCCACCACTGGTTCATCGGGTTAAAACGCCGTAATAAAGGGAGAAATATATATCCAGTTTTAAGCTAAAAGAGAATTATCGTCCGTTGTGTGTGATGGAAGGAACGACAACTCTCCACCAGGAGGTTGTTTTGAAATAGTTTCTGTAATTCCATAAACATACGATTTTACATTTAATTAATTTCTTGAAGGTTAATGACTGTTCGCTTAGATATTCCTATGTACTAATAAAATCTCTACACATGCTTTGCTAAGTGACATAGGGTCTCCAATATTCGGAACAACTAGTTTTAATTCCTTGATAATATATTGAAAGATTCGCTGCATATCCATTTATTTTATTTTTTATGTTTTATATTTCATGGACTTTTGGTATTAATCTATTTCGTCTTTTTATTCTTCTCATTTTAATGGCTGTTCGATATGTATGTACAGTGTATGTGTGTGATAGAACGAATTAATGTTCTGAAAGTATATCAAGCATCTTAATAATCTCTCACGAGAATTAATTTGAAACGCCAAAGAGACTAGGAAAAATAAAGTAAATTCAAAATACTTGAAGTAAGATCAAAAGCCAGAAATAATATTTAAAGTCTTAAATTATATAACCCTGATAAGAGTATACTAAAGCGTGTCTAGGAGAGAGAATCTCAATCACTTAAACTCTTGTTTCCGGGAGAACATGTAGTATCTTCTATCTAAGTAACACCCAGTCAAACATGACTTACACCGATCATAACTTACTGATTTTAAAACTTCAAAGGTTTTTTTTTCTTAATACAACTATTAAGAATACAAGAAGAATGTCCCCAACGAGGAAAACATATTTCGACTTTATCTATTTCTTCAACGTCAGCACCTTAAATGGGCCTCATTAAATTTTACCAAATAAACGGATGGAACTCTATATGACAAGATCAAAGGGAATTGTGTATTTGTCTTGTTCTCTTTAACTTTGTTTATCTTGTTCATCAATCAATAATTTTGATTGTAAATTCACATTCACTTCAATAGAAAGCGATTATTTTATACAGTTTACGCTTTTTATGTCGAAATTCTGTTTATCTTGCACCTTAGTTTTTATATTATTTCCCGTTTGTTTTAATTTATTAATATTTTGTTTGCCATTTTCCAGTGTTTTTTTACAAAGTGTGCAAGCACTTGAATAGACAAATAACATTAGACCAAAAGTCAACATATTTAGTTGTTCGGTGATGGTTCGTTTTGCCGGGCAAACATTTACGGCCCTATTAATTATGCCCTCTTTATCTTTTTGGTAATCTGGACCAGTAGCATCTTGTCACATATATCATTGTAGTTTGTGAAGATTGTCTCGTCAAAAAAAATAAATAAATGAAATGCTGCTGATACGACACTAAACAACAATAAAGCAAGAATATAAATACAAACACATAAAAAGGTTTGTGATAAATATTCATTTTAAGATGCTTCCCGTTTTTTTAGTTAGTATTAAATATTGGAAGATTGCTATATCTGGATGAAGATATTTTGTTTTATTTGTAATATGAAGGTAGATATCTAATTTATTGTGCACTACACGTTAATGGAATACACTTCATCAGGTTCACCCAGGGTCAAAATATTGGAAAGACAAAAACAAACCCGAATGTCTTTGAGACCAAATAAACCAAAGGGCTTAAATAAAATAAACCAAAGGGCTAAGACCAAAACAAAACAAAATCGTGAGTATCTAATTTAGTGCGCGTTTCTGGAATAACCTTCATATGTACCTTGACCATGCAAACCAAAGGGCCTAAACATAATACCCTTCATATGTACCTTGACCAAGCAAACCAAAGGGCCTAAACATGATAACCTTCATATGTACCTTGACCAAGCAAACCAAAGGGCCTAAGACCAAAACAAAACAAAATCGTGAGTATCTAATTTAGTGCGCGTTTCTGGAATAACCTTCATATGTACCTTGACCAAGCAAACCAAAGGGCCTAAACATGATAACCTTCATATGTACCTTGACCAAGCAAACCAAAGGGCCTAAACATGATAACCTTCATATGTACCTTGACCAAGCAAACCAAAGGACCTAAACATGATAACCGGCTACGGTTACATATGCCTAAGGATATCGACCTTATTTTTTATAAATAACATTATTTAAGAACTTTATAACTTTCATTGTGAAATTTGATTCAATTTCTGAGCTTTAATTACACATATTGTCAATTTTTACGACATTTGATTAGAGTCAAGGAAGACTAACGAGTTCACATGAAAAGGTTCTATGAACACCTATGTAGAGTGTTGTCTAAATAGTACATATTGTATGTTGGAAGTATATTAATAGATGAATATATTTGTTTCGCTTTTTAGAAAAAAATTTAATAACGTTTTGGGTTTTTTTTCAGTGTAATCTAAACAAAATATCCATATACTTTATAAACATGACAAGCGAATTATCACTGGTTTAATTCCTTTCGTCATTCTTCAAATTCAATGCACGCTTCCCGTATTTTTTCAGGAAGATTTTCCCGCTTAAAACATTTTACAAATTTCACAAAACTCTTTGATCCGATTTCAAGTCAAAAAAATGTTCCGGGAACCACCCTATTTAAATTCCGTGTTTCATCACTGTATACCATAGAGTTTGTAGGGTGAAGGTTCTGTTTTATTTACATATAGATAAAGATATATGTATCATAAGATTAAATGACATGAGATAATCCGTTTCTATACATACCTGATATAGAGATGCCATTAACGAGGCACCTGTCGAGGCACAAGCAGTTATCATGTCCATTCCAACAGATAAAAACAGATAGTAGTTTTATAATTAACTTTTCTGGTCATGTTAGGACCCATTTTTGTTGTCTGTTGATTTATGCTTTCTAATAATACATCAAGGACAATATTTACAAATTCACCGAGAGAGTGTAGATACAAATGTTACTACGACTATACTTCCTTGTGGTGTTGCCGTGTTTTATATATTCTCAGATGTCTTTCATGTTTTATGCGTCGTGCCCCCCCCCCTCTCTCTCTCTCTATCTCTCTCTGTCTTTCTCTCTCTCCTGTTATAGTGCAGGCCTTCCTATAAGAATAATGGCAGAGCTAAGCAAGTTTTATACGCCAAAACCCTCCCTTTAAGTTAAATGTAACACAAATGGTTTGAAAATAATTACATATAAAAGTTTGAAGGACAGAATGAACACATGTGTGTTTATGAAATCTCGAATGTAATTTAAAGGTAACAAAAATATTTATTATTTGGAGCAATATATATTGTTGCTCATTTCGCTTTGATTAAATATTTTAGCGCTCATATTGTTCCATTATTATTTTTTCTTTTTTTATGTTATTTATAAAATTAGATAGAATACTTTGCAGGATTATCCGAGACAACTATGTTAAACAAATAATTGGAGAATTCGTTTATTCTATATCACCATGACAACGGCTATAAACTTACCAAATAACAGGTGTATTGGTTAATTTTGTAAATTATATGCCTTAATTTGATTATTTTATTCGATACAACATATTTAAAGCTTATTTTACGATTGGAAGTTCTCTAAGTTCGAGCTATTGGATATTGGTGACCAATATGTGTGGCCAAAAATACGGCATCTTAAAAGGACGTCATAAACCTTAATTTCATGCTCCAGTCTTTTTATAAGTACCCGAAAACATTCAACGTCAAAATTTCTTGTTAAGAATGAATTTGATTGACAAATTATTTTATTTTTCGTGCACCTATTGTTATTTTTTCAAAGACAGGTCGAATACCTTACTGCATATCTTTCTACGTGAATTAAAAACTTTTGGAATATATTAAAAATGAAAAAATCGACATGGTAAACCCTACACTGTAGACCACACAAGGACGTAAGCGATCAGATGTGAAAACATCATGAAACGGGCGTATAATCGGTCTTAATGTCAATCAAAGAACACTAACATCACAAAATTTAAATGTAATTTCAATTTCAAATTCACGCTAATAGCTTGGGAAGTAAATACCGTACAAGAAACCATTCTGTGCAGTATTATAATATATTGAATACAATCCGTGTTCATCACGATAATATGATGTAAATCCGGAATTATTTATTGGAAAAGCAACTGGTCCATGATTTAGTGAATAGTGGTTTTTGAGTTTAAAACGCACACCTGATTGTCGCATTCAGTGAAAATCCTGGCTTTTTTTTAAATAACAATATATTGCCAAAAGCAGATCGTCTTGAAGATGCATTTGATTGTGACATATTTACCAAATAATTGTATAAATATACAGATGATTAGCATATATTAACCATTGAATTCGTGACGAACACTCCATAACTACTCTCTATTCTATAGTCATAAATCCTTTGATCTCACAGCCAATACACACCCACCTCAAATCAAAGACTTCTGAAGAATTCACATGAAACAGAACAAAACTATAAAAGAAGACATGCACTCTTAAGACATATATTATCTTTAATTATTGTAGATTTTATTTTATCCTACAATCGTGTGATTTTGAGTACTAATAAAGGGATGACATAAACTTCACTGTTATTCAGTCATCCATGGACCTAATAAACCTTCTTTTGTATCCGATTAATGTAGAGCCATCGGTAACAGTATAAGCGCGGACGTAATAGAGGACCTCCTTGAAAACGACATTGGAGGATAAAAAAAATATACGTACATTATCGATAGAAATTTACTTGCACTCGCTACGAAACAGGCCAGAAAAGTTTGTCAAAGTTTCTTTTTCTACCAATTTCTAAAGCTCGTCCAAATAAATTTTAGATTTTCCGACAATATACTGTACATCTACATGCATAGATAACATATATTAATACATAATACACTGTTATTCAAATACTATAAAACTGGGCACAAAACCCTATTGTTGAGTTAATGTTTGTTCTTGTATTGACATTGTTATTGTATTTCATGCTGATAACTCTATTGTTGCATGTTTTAATCTACATTTGTCTTTTAGAATAAAAAATATTTGAATGTCCGCGTCCATGGTTTGACAAATCAAACCGACCTCTGGTCTTTCTAGCAGTTCATACCTGGTTTAGAACAGAGTTCGGTAGACTCGATTCTAACATGTAGAAGTTGTTAGTTAGATAGTTATTTAATTTTAGCATCCGTCTACCTTCTGCAGGAATTATAGAAAGATTTCCTTAAAAGAGATTAGTTCTCTGTCCATTTTCTTCTGTCTTTTCACATACAACGAACCTATCGTTGTTGGATCGGCGTTGGAGATCGATCACCAATGTTTGAATCCGTATCGTAGGTAGGAAAGCTGTCCATTAGTGTAGGGTCGTCTGGATTAAAGGCCCCAGAGTATGAATTCTGTCCTTCTCGATATTCGGAAGTTGTTTCAATTTCTCCACTGTATATAATTATTCAGTCTACAGTAAACATAGCCAGTTGATTGGTGGACTTATTGTGATATTTCATTAAAAAAAATGATAAATTAAGAATCGACTTTGCAAAACTCTACAAGTAATTTCTGAAGTTAAAAAACATTTTGTTGTTACAAAAAAAAGTTTTGCTTGCCGTGAAAATTAATTGTGCTTGTAATACAATGAAGCAAGCAAACACCACATAATCATAAAAATTCCAAAATTTGATCGGATTCGTGGAAACTGCGGCAAAATTGAAACAGATTATATATTACAGTTGATAGTTATAATCGGTAATCGTTAAAATTGATCTTTTATTGGAAATATCATATTACAAAATTGCAACAATTCATTTATGTAATAAAAATATCCAAGTTTTTACAGAATCCTGCTGTGAAAGTAAAATATGGATTAAACAATTTTGTGAATTTCAGGCTGTTGTGGCTGATGTGTATCGTCGACAATACATTAATGAAACAATGGAAATATCCACGTTTTGCATAGCTAACTTTTTTTTTCTTAATAAAATTTTGATAATTAACACTAAATTGATAAAACAATGACAATATCTACATTTTTATATTAAGTATTAGAACGCTAAAACAAAATAAATATAATAATATCACTACTCTTGATTTACCAATGCTAAAAATAGAACACGAGTAAAAGAACAACGCAGTAATTCACAAATGCGCGTGTGTGCACGGTTGAATTACTGTCGTTCGGTTACGAGTGATTAATTTTTGATCGGAATACGACAGTAGTTATTCTATTTATAACATTTATTTTACACATTTTTTTTCTTCTAAATAATGCGTTTAAAGCGGAACTTTTTTTCTTTGTCGGACACGCAATGTTGGCTGAAATACCTGTTTTTTGTTTGTTTTTTTTTTCTAAGGAGATTTTAGGATTTCACGGGTATTGTAACAAGTTAAATTTTGTGAATACAATATACATGGCAGTTAAATTCGACTAACGTGGATCTGTATAAAACAAAGGCGAGTTTTTCCCTTTAAACAATATCTCAGCAGGGAAATCTTTCAATCCTTTGACATCGATTTTATTTATCCATGAAAGTGAAAAATGGATGGAAAGTGAGGTTTATCAGTTACAGTGTGAACATTGGATTGTTAATGAAGATAAAACAAGACCATTTGCGACACAACAATAAAATGTTACCGTAATCGGTCCGTCATGTTAGAACACTTGCGCTTTCCGAAATTCCTTTTTGTTATTAGCTAAACCCGGCAATGACACAGGTAGACAATGACAAATTATTTTAAAATTTCATCTTCATTCTTAAATTATTATTAGTTAAAAATGACTGATGCGAAATATTTGTTGACACAAGTCTTTACGTCGTTGCTCCTACGTCGTTTTTATTGTTATATGTCACATTTCCTGATCCGGGGTGATTGCCATCGATTTCTCATATGCAGAGATCAAAATATGTTCATCTCTTCCTCTCGCTCAATATAGATATGATGTGTTTGTGTCTAAATTGATGGAACCCATTTAAAACCAGCTCTTTTGTTGAGCTGTCATAAGATAAGAAGTGAAAAATACTTCGTTTAATATTAGTCTGTAATTTTTCATTATCACATATCGATCGAGCAATAATTAATCTGTTTTTGATCACACCTGTTTGTCAATTTTGAATTTGAATTGAATGATTACTTTTCATTTTGTTTAAAATATAATAACACAAGAATACTATATAATGTACTTGGATGAGAGCATGATAGTAGATTATCACCCAAGGAAAAACTACCCCCTGAGTCACAGTCAGGCCAAGTGTGATATTTGTCATAACATCCCCACCCACGGGCAATATATTTTTTCCCTTTTTTATTATTATAAAACTAAATACGTTATGAGTTGATAGTGCAAAAAGAGTTAGAATATACCAAAGGGGTAATCAGAATCCGTATATCGAAGAAGGACAGACAACACAATGGTCAAAATAAAAAGTACAAAAGGAGAAACTGTGATCTACAAAGCAAGATTAATAATTGATTAAAATAAGAATAAGCCACAGTCATGATTATATCAGATATGTTACTAAACTTAGCTTCATGATTCTTCTGTTCAACCGTCGTCTAGCCATAATCGTAGTTAGTATTAATATGAAAATGTCGACATGTGGAAGCTACTTCTTCCGGGTTCGGCAAAGTTCGGTCTCAGAATATTGACTGCTTCCGTTGCTATATGTGGTCCAAATTAACGTGAAAAGAATCACATGTTGCCAGAAATCGGTGGAAATAAAAAAAAAAAGCTGTGGAAAACTAATAAATGCTGTCTGTTCAACGAAAGGATATAATTATCACAGAAATTTGCATAAAATATTTTATGACAAAATAAATGAAGAAATAATATTATAATTTTTGTTGGTTTTTTTTGTTTTTTTTTGTGTGTCTGAATAATTAATTATCATTTTCCCTTTCCAAGCTACATCACAAAAAACACAAAACAGACAAAGCAAATAACAACAAAACAACAAAACAAACAAACAAGCAAGCAAACAAAAGAAAGATAAAATAAAAATGTCCCCTCCCACCCGGCACAAATCAAAGAACAAGAAATAGAACTAGAAAGCAAAAACTAAAGAAAACAAACCATGTATTTAAACGCAATGTGAAGCAAACTTGGTCAAATTGTATATAAAAATTAACAATTATCGCTGAATCTCATTTGGTAAATTCTAAAATTGTAAACTAAACTATACGTCCTTAACGGTTCAGTATTATGCATATTGGCCAGACGACGGTAAAATGTTTACGAGATGCAAATTACTGATAGTACGATTATATGTATGGGTAATTTTGTATTTCATTGACGACGAAAAAACAATTGTCACGGAAAACAATGTAAATTAGTCTCTTTATTACCTTCACGTAGGAGATTTTGTTTTATCGCATTTTTCATGTGAACGTTTGTATGATCGATCTGTTTTCTGTATTTGTCGCCGTGTGTATCAAGTTATTTGCACGTGGCTGCTGTAAAATAATTCGATCACTATGGATATTGTTCTAATCACTAGTAAATTTGATAGAAACGTACTGCGCATTGATCGTTTACAGCTTTTTTACGTCCTTTCAAAAAATTTTCTCCAATGATTTACAATGATGAATTCACTGCAGACAACTTCCGGTTGTAGTTAAACATTAGGTTCCGATTAGCTGTAAATGTTCTCGGAAACGTCTCAGAGATTAATGTATGCATAATTAATGAATCTGTCATAGTTTTCCAAAGGATGTAATGTTTCGTGGTGTTTTTAAACATAAACATACAATTAACAGCGTGTTAGAGAAGTAAAATACATATAAAATCGCCTGGCAATTATAACCGTTATTATAATATAACACAGAATTATATGATGCTGTAATTACCTAATTTGTCCCAAAAAAAAATTCTCTTTAAATAAATATCAATTACATGCTCACCGGGATATATCAATTTTTATCTTCTGACAGATCGTTCAAACTCATGAAACGAATTGCTTGTATATTGTACGTGTTTGTGTTTATGAGGATTTGATTTTCATTTTTAGTTTGTGCGTGACATCGTTTTCGGTAGATTATGTTCGATACTTGTAATAAATATACCCGTTTAACTCGTAGAAAACTCCCTTTGCATCTGGGGCATAATATATATGTGCAAAATATCGAAGCTTTAATGGCCACCAGATGAACATATCCGTTAGATGTAAAATATATTGTCTAACTAATACCGAGGGGTCATATCATACACTCTTCGTGAGCACCTAAGTTCACTCCAGTTTTTGTTTGGGGGGGAGGGGTCCATGTTGCTCATCTTTTTAGCGTTTGATGTTGTTCCATTAGGTGTCTTTACGTTCTGAGTTCTGTGTTGTGATGTCCGTTACGATTTCCGCATAAAAACTATGTTCGGTTCGTCTTTACCTCCAGTTGTTTGTAGGAGGGATAATGACTTATTTACGTTATTTGTGTTTTTTGCGTATAGTGGTCTCCATCATTTTTTATGCGGAAATCGTAACAGACATCTCAACACGGAACTAAGAAATCAAGACACATAATAGGACAACACAAAAAACTAAAAAGATGAAAACATGAACCCCACTAAACAACTGGGGGTGAACTAGTGTTCGGGCGAAGGGTAAGCAGTTTCTGTCTCTTATAAGACACCAGCCATGTTACTTATATAGTCATTACGTGTTGAACACCACTATGCTTAGCAAGCACAAATAACATACATAAGACATGAGCAGTGCAAGCAATATATTCTACGATTAATTACAATATGAGTAGGTTAACAATGTATCATCCAGACTCGATTCGTAAGGTCACACATGCCTGAATTATTCTTTTTATATTTTGTAATTCTTGAACGCAACTACGGTGAGTAAACAATCATAAAACTGCATTCAGTCTTTATTATTGTCTATATTTTCTATCGTAATATCCCCGTACTGTCCCGACTTTCGGTGACTGAAGTTTGAGTGTTCACCTTCTATCTGACAAAACGCAGCTTGAATTCATAATTTTGCATTACCGTGTTGAAAGCCACCTCGACTCGATCACCCTGGTTTAAAATATTGTGACTTTCGAGGTTTTTGTTATGAATATTTTCATTGCGAATAAACTAAAATAATTTCAGAACCCTTCCTTTAAATAACGGGATTTTAATAGGTATGCAACAATAACAATTAATTTTCCATTAAGATGCTTACACTTTACCATCAATTCGTCATTAAATAACGGTCCAGGTCGTATTTTGCTCAATGGTTTTTAACAGTTGACAATTTAAAATTGATGTTTAAATGTTTAACAGAGATACATTGATTGGTGAACCACCGTGGCACATAATACCACAGACACTCTTGTTGATTGTATAACGGTCAGTTCTTATTTTCTTTTCACTCACGGATGCATTGAACAGGTACCAAATATAAAATTAATGATTGTATGTTTTGCAACGAGATAGTAATAGGCATATGACAATGGCGATGGATTCTTGTACGCCCTGGTCACTCTAGCTTGATCATCAAGTAATTACTTTGTTGACAAACATGTCACCTTCATACTGATAATGTAACATCCCTTCACAAAGTTTAGTTTGTCGTTGACAATGTACATAGAACGTTGTTGACATGTGACAAATCTAAATAGCCCGGATGACAATTCTAATACCCGGATTAAAATAGTATTGACCTTCCATTCCGTCCACTCTGCATCTCTAACGATTAAATAATTTATCTCCTAAATGGTCGTCTTATTGAAAAGAAGAAAACAGTTTTGAAGGCAATGCTCTCCCTTTCAATTACTCTTCAATGGAGATTATATACGTAATTGTGTACTTCAGTCTTGACGAGCACTTCCGCTTCATTGATTTTTTTTGTCAGGGGCTTGTGCCATCTCTTTAAAAAGATATTAGGACAGAGAAGAAGTTAGAACAATAAAAGAGATTACGATATTCATTCTATTGATGGGTTGTTTTACAAATGTAAAATAAATTCGTCGTCCATATGTCACTTTCACTTGGTCACTATGTAAATATAATCCTCCGTTTTGTTATTGCATAGGGCTATTTATAATTGAGATACAAACAAATCAAACATGTTTTCAAATTTGACCTTACCTTATATTAATTTACAGGTCCAAAAGGATGTAAGTTATTCAAGCAAAGGCCAATGTCCCTTTACGCATATGGGATCTTATCCGATTTTGGCTATCCTGTTGAGGCCTTTTTGCTTACTTCCAAAGAAGCGCTTCTAGATTACCTTGCTTTCCTATCTTTTGAATTTGGGTGTTCCTGATGAAATCTATTCCGGAAACGTACATGTATGCACTAAATTACATACGCTGTTTTTACTATCACTGGATACTTCTGCTGTAGGACTATTTGTCCATGATTATATTATATGCCTATATATATAGTAATCGGTGCTTCGACACCAAAATGTTGGGTTTTTTTTGGGTTTTTTTTAATGAATTTATTTTCATACATATATTCATGTTTGAAATTTACAGTTTCTAAATAATGCAATTGATAAACAAACAACGATCTTTAAAACATATACATAAAACTAAAGATCGAGTAACTCGATGCCCACTAAAGACCGGGGGTGAACTTAGGTGCTCCCGAAGGGGGATATTATGAAGCAGCCGGCCGCGATACTGGTATTACCAGTATTGTAATATTTACAATACTGGTATTACCAGTATTTTAATATTTACAATACTGGAAATACCAATATTGTAAATATTACAATACTGGTAATACCAGTATTGTAAATATTATGATACTGGAAATACCAGTATTGTAAATATTACAATACTGGTAATACCAGTATTATAAATATACAATACTGGATGTACCAGTATCGTGCATTTACAATACTGGAATACCAGAATCGTTGATCTATGCACAATACCGGAAGATCCAGTATTCTTCATCCAACAATACTGGTAATACTAGTACAAATGTATTGTAAAACACACGATACTGGAAGCTCCAATATTCTTCCTCCAACAATACTGGTAATACTAGTATTGTAAAACACACGATACTGGAAGCTCCAGTATTCTTCATTCAGCAATACTGGTAATACTAGTATTGTAAAGTACACAATACTGGAAGTTGTGCCGAATTAACCAATGATTGGTTGGTGTCCAACTGACCAAGTGCTGATTTTACCAGGTGCCGAATTGACTTATCAGGTAGGTGCCGAATTGACACCCTCCCCCTAATTCCCCACCAAAAATAACATGAAGATAAGGNCGAAT